>JAJOZX010004333.1:0-404869 GCA_023014485.1 Bathynomus jamesi | reverse complement strand
TGTATATATAATGCACTGCTGTTTTGCTTATTTCACCAGGTTGAAACATATCATCAGTGTGCTGAAGATTACTTGTCCGTCAGTGCTACCATCCTAACCAGTGGGAATTGACCTACAATGGTCTAAAAGGAGGACAAGACTGGGGACATTCACACATATGAGCAACCTTAATTGGAACTGGTAGAGAGTTGTTGCCCTCTGAACTCCCAACTCTGCGAGACGTTCTGAAATATGGGCTACTGCTAAGAGAACAAAGTGGTGAGGATGTGAGAAACTACGAGCAGCCAGTTCTTGCAAAGGACATTTACCCTAAAGTGCTTGAAAAGTGGGAACGAGCAAAACAGTTCTTTTGTAGCCCCGTTGTAAATTCACGAGTCACAATCTTAAACAGATCCAAGAGAGCTGGGAGCAGGCCAAAAACATATCTCTTGGTAGAGGAAAGCTACATGTCAAAGAGGCTTTCATTGCAAAACTTGACTTTTTGACATCCTCAGTTGCAAGTGTAAAATTGTTCTCTGCTCTGAATTTGGCTGCCTTGCAAATGGCTGGTTGCAAAAACGAAACTCACATTAACGTACATGCCAGGGAGATGAAGACCCCTGTGAAGGAAACTTGATTTCATTAAAGGTCAGAGAGACAAGTCTGGTTCTATTGGACCACATCAGATTGGCTTGCCAGATCAACCTGAGCACAACAGACAAGTCAAAAAAGCAGAAGCGGCAAGAAGACGAAAGAAGAAGGCTTGCTGAATATAAGCAGACAAGTAAGCAGGATGTTTCAATGCCATCAAATGAAATAATTTTCTTGATGATGAAAATGAAGAACAAATAGCTGATGCTCAAGATGGAAAGGATGGAAGTTATGAAGTGACATTAGAAATACCAAGCACGTCTTCAACTTCCAATAAAAAGCCAGAGTACAACACATTAGAAATACCTAATGTTGCTATGCATAGCATCAGATATGGTGTTGGCCTGCGTGCCACAGCTGCCATCACCACTGCTGCCTTTATGGATGCTGGCTTGATCACTGAAGAAGACAAGATACTTGTAGTTGATCACAATAAAGTCAAGAGGGCCCAAGAAAAAGTATGAGATCCCTGGATCAGGAATTGATGATCTTTGTAAGAAGGGTGAAATTGACTGCATCTTCTTTGACGGCCGTCAAGATACAACTAAAGTTATGCTGAAAGCAGACAATTCAGATCGTCAGTTCCCCAGCATCATCAAAGAAGAGCATTCTGTGTGCAGTGAGCCAGGTGGAAGATATCTCTACCACTTCACTCCTGAGAAAGGCTCAACGAGAAAAAACCTGCTGAAGTTATTGCTGATAATCTTGTAGATTTCATGACGAAGGGCATGATAAAAGCTGCAGGCCATTGGAGGTGATTCTACAATGTTAACACTGGCTGGGAGGGTGGTTCCATGCATTGGGTAGAGGTCAAGCTTGCCGTAAGCTGATGGTTGGTTTGTGCCCTCCACACTAACGAGTTACCCCTGCGCACTTGATCACAGCACTGGATGGAAGGACCTGTCTAACAAGTGGACAGGTAACATTGGCAGATGCTAGACACTGCAACCGAACTTGAAATGATCCTTCATTCACCAAACTCTCAATGGAGAGCCTCTTACTTCACTGAGTGACAATGTCGTTAAAGGATCTCTCCTACTGATCAAGCGTACGGGTATAGGATCACACAGGCCATAAGGACAGGGAACTTCCCACAGATCAGGCCCTTCTTGAAATTGGTCCAGTGAGCCATTCAAGGTGGTTGACAACAGCAAACAGGCTTGTCGCATATGGGTTTTTCAAAACATGGCCTTAAAGGCAAAACCTCAACAACTTAAGACTGATAGTGGATACATTGTTGGTGTGTACTACCCTGTTGGTTCAACATCAAAGTAAAACACTCTTGGGTGGAAGGCCACGCCACATCTTGTTTCAGCTGCGGCTAGTTAGGCTGCAAAAGAAGGCTGTAGTGGATGCTGTTTTGCCAACCATCAAGCGCTCAGCGAAATGATAATCCAGACACTCTTGTGCTCAGATGACAGTGAGGAGAGGAGAGCTGGTGTCCAAAAGATTGTTGACATGAGGGGTGGAGATGATGACACACTTGGAGATCTTCTGTACGTCCCACGAAGACACCTTCCATCAACCCCAGTGCTTCTTCCGTGTTGGAGCTGACAGACTGGTCTGACGGGGTATTGAACCTCCTTTGACATGTAAACTGACTACAGCGGAAGTAAAGAAGTCTTTGACAAGCCTATGCAAGTTCCACAGTGGCCCTGTTATGCTCAGTCAATAAAGAGGTGTGTGGAACAAGTCACAGAGGCAGCACGGCAGGGTGTATACACATGAGAAACGTGAGGGCTATATCAGAGGCCAAGAAGCAAGTCGGCGGCTGATGTCAAGAACGAATCAAAGCAAGACTTGATGAAACTTCTTGTTTAAAATATTTTTTTCACTGATGTCTTTACTTTCTAATGTTGTTTTATGATTACAAGGATATGTTTATGATTACTAGGATATGTTTTATGCAGAGAAACTGAAATTTTATAGCATTACCTGACATTTGAGAAGCTAAAATTAATAAATGTTGTTTCCGAGCAATTATGTGCTTTTTAATCAAACGTAGATTACCAAGCTAAATGTTGAGCAATCACAAAAATATAGCAGATTTGAATTCTTCACATCCAAAAACATATTTTTAAAACCCCTCAGTGAAGGAATTGCCAAAAATTAATTTTCACCTCCCAAATTGACACACCCTATTCCACTATCGCCTACTCAACATGGATTCAGACTTCACCACTCAACCACGACATTACTCACTAACCTCACGCAGCACATCATGGATGGCATCAACTCCAGACAACCAGCTCAACGTGCACTATTAGCAACAATAGATATTAGTAAAGCATTTGATGCTATCCCATTCTTTCCTCTCATAAACAAAATACTTAACACAAACCTGCACAATAACACCAAAAGGTGGCTGAGCAACTATCTTTCAGGAAGATACTCACATGTCACATTTAATGGCAAGTCATCCAAAAACAAGCTTTTTCCGAACGGGGTCCCTCAAGGCTCTGTTCTCTCACCAACACTCTTCAACTTATACATGCATGACATTCCAACACCCATAGGTAACAAGCTTACTTATCATCATATGCAGATGACATCACTAACATCCACCCACAACAACATCGACACCGCTACAATAACCTACAAACATACATAAACAGTATACAAGACTGGCTCACACACAATAGACTCAAAGTAGCGCCACAAAATCAAACCATCACCTTGCTTACAAGCAACACAAAAGAACACCAGGTAATTCCACAGCTTACACTAAACAACATCACATTCCACACAATCACGGACCAAAATACTTGGGTCACATACAACACATCATTATCTTTTGCAAACCACATTCAGGATATTAAAAACAAATGTACGTCAAGACTTAACACGCTCAGTTATGGACTATGCTAGCCCATGCTGGGCACCCATTATCTCAAACACACACAAACACCTTACAGACAATACAAAACAACGCACTTCGTATCATTACAGGATGCACTAAACAACACCAATAGAACACCTGCACACACAAACACAAATACTGAAAGTTAGGGAACATTTAGACACGAGGGGAACACAATTCATGGCAGCAGCGACAACTAACCCACAACACCCTTGCCACTACATGTACAATCACGCACCGACACCTCGCACCATTAAGGTAACACCAGAGAGACATTATAACCAAATATGAGAATAAAAACCCACTCTAATAAGTGCGAAGGTACTTATAAGTTAGACCCTTTAATGAGATTCTTGGTCAATAAATCCCTTACGGAGTCGTGGGAACGTGTTCGAACCTAAGTGTGAATTTCTTAAATGTCTCTGGATTGGAATGTTTCCTTACTCGCTTTTAGTAAATGTAATAATGGAAGTAATTAATGTGGAAATAAATATATGCAGTAATTATGTCAAAACATTAGGATCTGTATGTATAGAACAAGAAGATATTTTTAATTTGTGGAAATGTAGTTATAAGCTGACCTGTAATAAAATGCCCTTCTGGTTTCGGGAGAACGATATCTAACCTAGGTGCGAATTTCTCAATGGTCTCTGGATTATTTCCTAATCGCCTTTTTCATTCGTTTTTGGTTTATAATTTCTGTATAATAAACAACAATGTAATAACCAATGTAATAATAAATTTATAATTTCTGTAATTAATAATTATGCAATATTAAATGTAATAAATTTAATTATAAATGTAATAATTATGTAAAAATAATAGAATCTGTATGTTTAGAACAGGAAGATAGTTTTAAAATTTGTGCGAATGTACTTAATGAAAATGCCCCTCCTGTCTCGAGAGAATGGAATCCAACCTAGGTGCGAATTTCTTAACGGTCGATCCCTGAACTGTTTTTCCCTCTTGTTTTGTTTCATTTGTGTTTCTGTATCCACCCGAGGAGGATGCCAGTGGGCGTCGAAACTGTCGTGGAAATAAACTC
This sequence comes from Bathynomus jamesi, assembly GCA_023014485.1. NCBI lineage: Eukaryota > Metazoa > Arthropoda > Malacostraca > Isopoda > Cirolanidae > Bathynomus > Bathynomus jamesi. The sequence continues at coordinate 400,334 of JAJOZX010004333.1, read as the reverse complement.
TGTCTATTAGAGTGGGTTTTTATTCTCATATTTTGACCTTCACGTAAAAAAGTGAAGTTTTTTTGCATTTATTATAACCAAACTCCATTCCATACCACGCCCCACAGACATCACACAGTACAGAAAACACACACACACACACACACCTAACCCACAAAGCACTGACACGACTCGGTCCGAATGCGGTCCTAGGTGCGAAGCCGCCACCCATTAACAGGTCAGAGATCAGCCTGAGCAGATCGGATCGAGTTAACTTAGCACGATTCCGATGTGGACATCACCCCAACTTACTAACATATAAACACAGACTAGACAACTCCATAGACGACACCTGCCACCTGTGCCAGGACACATCACAAACAATTGAACACATTATGACAGACTGTACCGCTCTAGCACAACACCACTAGTGCGCTGAACCTCTGGTCCACTCCGAAGAGGGCGATCGGTTACCTGCGTGCCGCCGGCTTGCTTGATCAGGGTGGGCTGATCGGCTAAACAACAACAACTAATGGATCCCCCAAAAACCACAATAGTCCACTGGAACTGTCGAGGAATATTTGCGAACTATGAAGGCCTTAACTCCTTGATTGCCACTTCCCGTCCGGTGTGTGTCTGTCTCCAGGAGCTAATCCTGGGGACCAGGCCCATGCCCTGCCCTACTGGTTATTTTTGCATCGCCACCCCGTCTCCTACCTGCACTCGAAGGGGAGCTGCCATCCTCGTACACCACGCAGTCCCCTTCCACAATCTCTCCATCCGGTCCCCGCTACAGGTGACTGCCGTCCGGCTCTCCCTGGATAGACAGTACACCGTCTGCTCAATCTACCTCCCCCCCACGCTCAAGTCTCCCGCGACGACCTGGTGGAAGTCGTAGAACAACTCCCCAGGCCCTTCCTACTACTGGGCGATTTTAATAGTTGCCACCCCTTGTGGGGCGACACACACACCACCTATATGGCCCCAACCCTGATATCTGTCATGACCGAGCTCTCCTTCGAGTGCCTCAACGATGGCTCTCCTACATTCTACCATGCCACCACCTGCACTCCATCCTGTATAAACCTGTCCCTCGTTTCAACTGATGCCCTCCTAGACTTCACGTGGCAAGTCCTCCAAGAGGACCATGGAAGTGACCATCTCCCCATTCAACTCACCCTCAATCGACCCGACAACACTGTTCGGGTACCGGTAAGGTGGGTTACTACCAACGCGAATTGGGCCCGCTTCCGCGACAACACGTGTACCATCCATCGACGAGTACATCGCATACTTCAAGTCCGTCGTTCTAGCGGCCGCAAGCACTAGCGTACCACAATCCTCCGCCTACCCCCGCCCCGACGGGTGCCTTGGTGAACCCCGGAGTGCGCGGAGGCGTGCGCGCCAAGAAGGCAACTCGGCGCTTCTACCGGAGACGCGACTCCCATCCTCGCCCGGAGATGCAGCGGGTCAGGGCCATCGCCCGCCGCACATGAACAGCGCGCCGAGCCTCTTGGCGTGCCTTTGTGTCCGGCATCACCGCCACACACCTTCGGCTACCATCTGGAAGAAGGTACGGGGTCCCTCCCGACCCCCGGTCCTCCGGACTAACGACGGACTCCTATGTGAGCCCAAGTCGGTGGCAAACCACCTTGCTTCTACCTTCGCCGCCGTTTCTTCCTCTGCAGCCATTCCGTACCCCGCCCCTGACGATAGCCCCTCTCCACCGTCCATAGACAGCACCTACAACCGATTGTTTACCATGCGTGAACTACAGGCACTGGCCTCTCGACGATCTCCTTGTCCCGGTCCGGACGGTATTCCGTACAGCATGATCAGCACATCCACTCTACCTTACAAATTTTCCTGCTAGACCTGTACAATCGCATATGGATAGAGGGCGCCTTCCCCTCTAGTGGAAGGAGGCCCACGTCATCCCTATCCCCAAACCCGCAAAGATTCCCTGACCCCACAAACTACAGACTAATCGCCCTGACGTGTTGTGCCTGCAAGATCCTCGAAAAAATGGTCGCTACGCGATTATCGTTCGTCTTGAACATAGCAATTCCTTCCCGTCTACCCAGTCCGGCTTCAGACATTCCGCTCCACCACTGATCCCCTCCTGCTTCTCAGCCGAGACATACAGGATGCCTTCGACAATGGACAGTTCGTACAGTCAATTTTTTTTGACATCCAGAAGGCCTATGACACCATCCGTCGAGCAATGATCCTCGGTCAGCTCCAACATCTGGGCCTCGTCGAAGCCATGCCGACCTTCATCAGGGGCTTCCTTTCTTCCCGGACCTTTAAAGTCCGGGTGGGCTCAGTCCTCTCCTTTGTGCAGGAGGACGGGGTCCCACAGGGAAGCATCCTCAGTGTTCTCTGCTTCTCCGTCGTGATGAACACGGTCTCACAATGCCTCCACCCACCATCCGCTCTTCCATTTACACGGATGACCTTGCAATCTACTTCGCAGGGCGAGAACCGTCTGTCGTTCAACGGCAAATGCGGCTCGCCATCTACCGGGTGGAAAGGTGGGCGGGCAACGTCGGTGGGTTTCCGCCTCTCCATCCCTAAGTCCAAGTGTATGGTCTTCAGTAGAAGAAGACCCACAACCCTTCCTCTACCCTCTGTCACATTATACGGCAGTCCTCTCGAGGTGGTACCCTCCACGCGTTTTCTGGGCATGACCCTAGACCGACGGCTCAATTGAGTTCCACATCTCAAGCACCTAAAGCAATCCCTTCGACGCCCCCTCGCTCTCCTGGATCACCTCTCTCACACCACATGGGGTGCAGATCGACGCTCTCTTCTTCTCCTTTACACTTCCATAGTACAGTCGAAGCTGGACTATGGTAGTGCAGTTTACGGTTCAGCCTACAACGCCCGCCTCCGTATCCTGGACCCGATACTTAATAAAGGCTCCGCCTCGCCACCGTGCTTTCCGCTCCTCCCCAGCCTCCAGGAATGCGATCATCTCCCTCTCGCCCTCCGACGGGGTCTACTCCTCATAAGGACATACCTCCGTGCACAGAGGCTACCTTCTTCGCTTCTGGGCATGGCGGTTTCAGAACTACCACCTCATGGACGGAGCTGGCACTTCACTGAAGCGTCCACTCTTTCCTTGATCTTTTCAACATGCCCGCCCCCTGTTATCCCATTCATTCAGCATCTAACCCCCCTGGATCCTCACCCCTATGAAGTTTTTGCAAAGATCTGTGTGCCCTACCGAAGACTACCACGAGCGCCATGATATACAGGTCACTCTTCCGCGAACACGCAACCCAACACTCGGACGCAGTCGCCATTTACACAGATGGTTCCCGCTCGGAAGCTGGTGTGGCCTCCTCAGCGGTGATTCTGTCCCAGCCGCTTTCCCGGGCGTCGGCCTGCCCCGCGAGGCCTCCGTTTTTCGGCGGAACTTTTCGCCATTACGGAGGCCCTCGATATTGTGCGCACCCCACCTGCCAGCTCTTTGTCATTTATTCGGATTCCCAAAGTGCACTTCTCTCCCTAGAAAGATTTAACTCCCCTCACCCGCTCGTCTGTACCATCCAGCAAACCTTCCACTTTTTAACGACCTTCCAACAGAAGACAGTCGCATTCTGCTGGTCCCGGCTCATGTCGGCATCCAGGGTAACGAGGCGGCGGACCGCACAGCAAAGACGGCCTGCTCACTGCCGGCCTCCTCACGACCCCTCCCCTTCTCCGACTTCTTCCCGACTTTCCGCTCCATATGGCAGCGGGAATGGGACCAGGCCACACAAAATAAACTCCACACGATCAAGCCACAAATAGGATAGTGGCCTCCTCATTCCACCGGTCCCGCCATAAAGAAGTAATCCTAGCCCGTCTCCGCCTAGGCCACACCCGCATCACCCACGGACACTTTATGGGGAAATCGCCAGCCCCGCTTTGCCCTACCTGCCATACACCTCCTGGTGGAATGCCCAAGTTGTCCGCTCTCGTCGTTGCAGGTTTTCCCTCTCTCGGCCGAAAATCCCATACCCGACCGCCTACGATCCATACTCGCCGACGGCCCCGACTTTTCAACGGAAGCGATTCTCTTCTTCCTTACTCACTCCCATCTGCTCCATCGCATCTAAAACCGTACCCCTCCTACCCACTATCCAGCGACTGACCCTTACTCACTCCCCTAGTCTACCACCCCCAGCACAGTACATCACCCACTCACTGCCTCGCCATGTACCGCTCTCTTTAGGTATGAATCGGCGGTAAATCAGAGAAAAAAAAAACATACAATACACACATTGTATATAAAACGAATTTAAGAATTAATACACTACACTAAGAGAGAAGATGGGAAACGTACCACCACGATGATAGCTGGCAAATACTGAAAGTTACTTTAGAAATTATTTCGCAACCCCTTATCCAATCCCATTGAGCTATAATTTTGCAGATCGTAATATTTACCATACAGAAACATATGCGAGGTGTAGAAAATAATTTCAAGACTTTGGTTTCTGGACCACCCTGTCACACATACATACAATACGCGCAGCTTCTCTAACTCCTTCCATAAGTGCGCCGTTCCCCGTCCGGGTAAGCACCTTACCTTCCTCCTGTCCCGGTTTGCTACATCCTTCGGTTTCTTTGGGCCATCAGTAGGCCCCTTCCTACCCTTTTTCTTTATCGGTCCCTTCCTGCCCTTCTTTATCAGCCCCTTCTTTGCGCCCTCCCTTTCCTCCACCTTGCGTGGCGGTTCCGAGCATTCCACGTGGGTCGCTGGCGATTCCTGGCACTGATTTTGCCCCTCTACCCTTTCTCCGCGGTCTCGAGCTCTGTCCAGTCCACCTTTTGGACTACCTTTCCAGGGCAGCTATCCTATCAATAAGCTCCAGGGTGGAGGGCGCAGCCGCTGGATCTTCTCTCTAGTTTCTCGTAAAACTGCACGAGTTCGTAAAAGCGGCACATGCTGGAGTGGTAATCTTCTCGAAGCAAGCTTCTTTGAAGTTCGTCACCCACTGGTTTACTCCACACCTCACACACATCCTTGTTTCTGCGGTCCAGTCATTGTAACTATTGTTTTTTCTAACTCCAATACACTGAATAAGATAAAGCATTCTAGCAATGAAAACTATCGAAAACGTTCTGACCAGTACATAAAAAAGGAGGGGGGGGGGGGGGGGGGGGGGAGGGTGAATCCCATCCAGAAAACTACACCTCTTGCTGCTGCCGCACCGACCAAAGGTCTCCCCAGTGCCGGAGTCCCAAACGTGTCACAGCTACGAACTGACAAACACTCGCGACGCAGGCATCACTGATTCCCCGGCAGGAGCGACAGCGAGATGCAGCTCCTTACTAAATCTTACTAGTCACTCACAAGCGGCCAGGCTCTTAGAATCCAGTGTTCAAGGGCTATCCCACCAGACCAAGCAGCTACGCCCGAGACTTTCCGCCGGCCTGGCAGCCAGCTGGACAGTAAAGCTCTCTCACCTAAGAGCAGTACAGCCAAGCACCATCAATTGGTCACCAAAGAACGGTCGCAGGGGGCTGGTCAGGCCATTACGCGTTAGGAATGGGCTTAACAGGGCACTAGCCACACTCCATTCATCGCGCCCCTACATCCATAGTTCCCCTCAATCCCAGTCTCTCGCGACCTACGAGCGCTACATGGTGTTATTGAGAGAGAGAAAGAAAGAGATTTAACTTTTTCATTTATTTAAAAGAATATCCCCATTACTAGCATTGCACACAATAAGCCAAATTTGCATTGTCAAAATGAAAATTTGCATTGAAAAGTAGTTGTAATTTTTAAACATAATTAAGACTGCACACTTTGAACAAAAACATTTTTACATTTTTAAAAACATTTCACTCAAATGCAAAGATTGTTTCGAATTCAATCCCTATCGTATTCTTCAGAAATTTTGCCTCCTACACTTTGTTGAAGCGGGGTCATAGGCAGTCGCCTATTTCATCTATTGAAGGAAACAGCCCTGTCCTTGACTAAAGAAGGCAAAAGTTCAACCAAGTGCCGGGAACGTCATGCACCTCGTCTTTTTTGATAAAAACAGAGTTGCTATGACCACTGTGCCAAAAGGATAAACTGTGGCTGGGGTCTATTATGCACAAGTGCATCAGGACAATGCACCAGTGGACAGGCCCATTCATTGCAAGTTGCACAGCAGGCTCTTCATAACCTAAGTGTGGAGGTGATAAGCCACCTTCCTTATTTGCCAGATATAGCTCAATGCAACTTTATTCCAGAGGTGATAAAACAACTCTGTGGGAATCATTTTGCGTCTGATGATGAACTTAACAGTACAGTGATGGGTCTGCTTAATGTGATGTTAAACAAAGGCTTCTCTGAGGTGTTCAAAAAGAGGAGTAAACACTGGGACTGTTGTATTCAGTTGGAAAGAACCTGCTTTGAAAGACACCAGAGTTTGATCAGACCACTCCTATTTTGATTACTGTAGGCACAGTCCTGAAACTTTCCAAACATCGCTCATGGATACTAATTCGAATTACTGTATCATTCTTCTCGCTCTTTCTGGCATCTACCTAAGAACCTCAACAACTTTACTTCTTCTTTCCCTCTTATTTTCCATTCTCACGGCTCAGTTGCTGTCTATTCTCCTAACAAAGTTGAACTCTTCGCTCAACCTTTCGTTTCTAACTCAACCATGGACGATTCCAGTGCCGTTCCTCCCCCTTCTGACTTTATTATTTCTGAAATTAGAATCTCTTCCAAAGATGTTCTCTCTGACCTATTTGGGCTCAACTCTAGGAAGGCATACAGTCCTGATGGTGTTCCTCCTGTTGTTCTTAAGAACTGTGATTCTGTGCTGACACCCTGCCTAGGCAAACTCATCTTTGTCTCTCATCGGGTACTTTTCCTTCCTGTTGGAAGTTTGCTTTCATTCAGCCTGTCCTAAAGAAGGGGGACCACTCTCAACCCTCCAACTATTGTCCAATTGCTTTCCTTTCTTGCCTTTCCAAAGTTTTTGAATCTATCCTCAATAAGAAGATTCTTAAACATCTCTTCTCACAATCTTCTTTCAGATCGTCAGTATAGGTTCCGCAAAGGACGCTCTACTGGCGATGATCTTGCATACAGTATCTCTCTGACTCTTGGTTATCCTCCTTTCAGGATTTTGGTGAAACTTTTGCTGTTATGCTAGACATATTCAAAGCTTTTAATAGAGTCTGGCACAAATCTTTAATTTCCAAACTGCCTGCCTTCAGTTTCTATCCTTCTATCTGTGCCTTCATCTCTAATTTCCTTTCTGGCCAATCCATAGCTGCGGTTGTAGATGGCCACTGTTCTTTTCCTAAAGCTATCAACAGTGGTGTTCCTCAGGGTTCTGTCCTGTCACCCACTCTTTTCCTTTTATCTATTAATGATCTTTTAATTCACACTTCTGTTCTATTCACTCCTATGCCAAAGATTCCACTCTTCACTTCTCCACTCACTTCCTAAAGCATCCCTCTCAAGTCAGTACATGGTTCGTGCAGTATGGCTATGGAACACCTGACCTCTGATCTTTCTACTATCTCTAATTGGGGGAGAGAACACCTTGTGGATTTCATTGCTTCAAAATCTCAGTTCCTCCATCTGTCTACTCATCACAATCTTCCACACACAACTCAATCCTTCCTCTTAACATTCTCAGCATTTCCTTTTCATATACTCTTTCCAAAACGGCTTCTGAGAGGTTAGTTGTGCTGTACCGCCTCCACGGTTTCTTCACCCTGCTCAGTTGCTGTCTCTGTCTTGTCCACCCTGTATGGAGTATACTTCTCATGTATAGGTGGCTCAACCCCCACAGCCATACTTGATGGATGGAAGAAAAGGCTTTTCATTTCATCAATTCCCCGCCTCTTACTCAGTCTTCAATCCCTCTCTCTTCCCCACAATGCTGCCTCACTCTCTCTTTGCTATGGCTATTATAAACAGACACTGCTCTTATGAACTCTCAAACTCCATGCCTCCTCCTTTAAGGAGAGCTTACAGTACCAGACTTTCTACACATTCGCATTCCTTTTCTGTCCAACTCCCTAAGGCAAGGGTTAATTGGTATTTTCATTCTTTCATCTCCTCAACTGGTCAACTTTGGAACAATCTTCCTCAATCCATCTTTCCCCCTGTCTGTGACCTCCAATCTTTCAAACGCAGAGTAGCTAGGCATCTCGAAAACCTGGACCTGGAGTTTGGCTTTTCTTGTTGTATGGGAGTGGGGGGCTTTTGCGGGTATTCACCCTTGGCCTCTCCTTCCTGCATATATAAAAATAAAAGGTGGCTGAGTGTATCCCATGGCTCAATCAGTTAGGGTGCTGCTCAGCAGTGCTGAGACTCCTCTCAATCATGAATCTGAGCCCAAAGTACAGTACTGCCCAGAGTTGGGCAGTTCTCTTTTCTGAATCTTACATCACAGTGTCAGAGCAAATGGTTTACCTAATTCTAAAGGTGATCTAATGATTGTGCAAACTAAATTTCTGAATAAATAATGATTTTCAAAAGTAAACTGAACTATTATACTCACCAGTTAACAAAGTCATCAACAAAATTTTGTGAAGTAATTACCAGGGTTGTAGGTGGTGTGAAACTAATCTAAAATTACTAAGTTTATTTGACAAAAAGTCTATTTTGGGCCAAAAAAAATTTGCTGCCAATTTAAGCAAAATGCCTGCTATGTACATAAAACTTTTGAGCCTACAATCATTACTTTAAAAGATACTTAATGAATTTAATGACAAATAAATTAACAACCAAGTCCCTAGTCAAAAGCAAATATTGTACACACAGTATATATGTACAAGAAAATAATCAAACAACTTAATTTAATTGCATATTAGAAGCCATCATAAATAACCATTGTGGTAAATGCTAAAACAAATTAATGGATATAATAATTAACAATAATAGAGAGAATAACCATAACAACTTTACAATAAAAAAGAAAAGAACTGTTCAGAAAAAAAAAAAAAAAAGGAAAATCAACTCTTCATAGTACTAAAGCTGAGAGCAAATTCTTCACAATACAAAAGCTAAGTATGAATTGTTATCAGTATAAAAGCTAAGTTCCAACTCTTCAATGGAAAAGCAAAGAGCCAACTGTTATCAGTACTGACACAAAGCCTAAAAGCTAACCCCCTGCATTCAAAACTCTCACACTGTTTTAGACTCTACTTATTTAAATTCCAAACATCTTGCATTTATTTCTGTAATTTACAAAATATCAATATTAAAGAATTTAACTTGTAATAAATGAATTACAAAATTTCCTGACAAATTTACAAATAATTTCACAATCTTTACAAAATATTTACTTATCAAGTTTTCTTAATTATTTTTACACTATGTTCTACACTTACAATTCTTGGTTAACTCTATGAATGAATACTGCTGCACTCTATTTTAAATCTGACTCTGCCCCAAAACACAGTTCCAAATCTTTTATTCACGTAGCCCTATTACAAGAAATGATGATCCCTGCCTCAACCACTCCAGCGATCCTTCCTACTTATATAGTCCTTCTCTAGCCCTTGTGCATATCCTTCCTGCCCTGTCATGTTGTTGCCATGCATACTTATTTTCTTTCTGTGCAAATATCACATACTTGTCTTTCATCTTTTCAGCAAATTTTGAAGCTGGCATCTCCACAGCTTCTACTGCATCTTGCATGAACTCTTCTCCAAAATCCTGTGCCAATTTGATGACAGAGGTTCAGTGGGAGTTTTGTTTCATGATGCACAAATTGATGCTCTTTAAAAAAATGCTAATACTGTGTTTGTGGTACGTTTTAAATATTGTCCTGTACCAACAGTGACAGAGTAGTGCAACTTGTTGAGTTCTGAGAGGATGAGTCCCATGACACTATTGTACACACACACACACATTCTTGGCAGACATTGGTTCCTATAAGTTTGTATGTGAGAATCTGCATAATGTTTAAGATCATCCCTAAACAGGAGGTAGTTCATTATTTTGTATAGGTTTCTTCATCTTGATGGTTCTAGGTTATAGCCCTTATAACTAGCTTTAAGGAGTTTGCTAAATGAGTCTAAGGTGATACAGAAGAGCAGGGCAGGCAAGTTGTGGCCCTGGAATGTTCCTCTGAAATATTAATTTTCCTTCTATCATGACTTTGGGAGATAATTGTTTTCTAGTTAGCTATTTGGTGTTCTCATAATGTTATGATTTTTGGGATAAACTTTGAGCCTCAAGTATTGGTGTATCCATGAACATGGTACACTATTAAATGTTTCCTGATATCACAGTCAATCCAGACTACACACAGGTTCTTGCCCTATCTTTTTGCAATCTTCAAAGATGGCACTATTGATTAGTAGTTGATCTTTTGTTCAAAGACACTTTCTTTTGCAGACTTTTTGCTCTTTATCTAGGTCCTTGCTGGTTTTCAGTTGGTCATAGATATTCTCTGCCATTAGTTTAGTAAACAATTTCAAGGTACTGGATTTAAAAACTGTGTATCTTGGGATTTTGGGATGAAGGAGGTTATATCTAGCTATTAGCCACATTGGCAAGTCTTTTTCATCATTCATTAGTATGTTAAATGAAGCACTAATATGATAGTGTAGTGCAGAGGCTTGTTTTAACCAAAATTGGCTAACATATCTAGTCCAGGGTTTTTGAAATTAGGGAGCTTCACCAATTTTCTCTTTACATCTTCCTCTGTGATTAACACTTCAAACATTTCCAGTTTGTTCTTATTGGCTCTTATTTATTCAATCCAGTTAGCATCACTGTGCTGTTTTGGGTCTTCAAAAGGGATCTCCAATAAGTTTCCAGCTGGTCTTGTGCTGAGTTTCTTGGGATTTTAGTATCAGAATGGTGTTCCCTGTTGTCATCCATTCTTGGGCCTCCTCCTCACTATTTATCATTCATTGAAAGGTCTGTTTATAATACTTATGTACTGGAGCAATCTATTTAAGCCAAAAGTTTGGCAGTTCACCTATTCCTGGACTTCTTAAGTTGGTAAAACTTGCTTGGTTTGATTTAAGTTTGTCCTCCATTCTGGTGATGTTTTCCATTTGTTCTCTCTATTGACCTGTCCCACCTTTTCTATCAAATTAGCTTCATTGTTGTGTTGTGTTGTATCTTGGAAAAGTTGCCTCCAGTAGTTATCCAGTGCATTTTGGTCTGGTGGTTACTTTCACTGTTTCTTGTATTAGATTTTTATAAAGGTGACTTCAGTTCTGTGCAAATAACTGATTTTGTTCTTTAGCTCTTTGTCTCTGCTCTGTGTTCTTTATTTGTCAAGTTAATGCTTTAATTTATGCCTGGTGTTCATAACATTTTTGTTGCATCTGCTCATGATTATTCATATTATACTTCCACTTCACCTTCCTAACTAACCCTTGATGATAGGTTTCTTAGGTGTGCTTCAATTTCTGAGATTTCCCTTCTCAGCTGCAATATTCCTGCTTGCTTTTTCTTCTTCTATATTTGGACTTTTGGTACCCTGTTTGGCCATTCTCTGGGTCTCCAAGGTCTGTAGCTGGGTATCATCTTGGATGTATAATCCAGCTGCATAGTTTACAACATTTATTTCAGAAATTTGGGCATCCTCTGGAACTAATTTTGGCAGTGATATATTAACTTTCTTCATTAGTTTTTAAATTGGTTGTTAGTATTAAACTAGCAACTTTGGTCTATCTCCAAACTCCACGAGTCACACTTCCTCTATCCTGTTGGCAAAGTCCTCTTCCATTTGCATCTGCTCCCAATCAACTTTCCCTTCTGCAGGTGGTGGGTTGCTTGATTCTGATTTAGGCAATGATGGTGGTGAGGATGGTGGTGGGTTCCCTGCTTGAGGTGATGGTGGCCTTGGTTGTATGCTCTGTCTCAAGAGTATGCTCATCCTGGTATAAGACAGGATTCATATGGGAACACGAGTTATCTTGGATCAGCTGTTGAACTCTTATCTCCATATGTTCATTTCATTATTACTGAAATTTTCTTTTGTGTTTTAGAAATCAGTGTTGGTGCTGTAGTTCAAGGACAGTGTTTTTCTGGCATGGGAGTCTCCCTGCAGAGATTCCAGTTGGAAGGAATTCATCCTACTCCAAGAAATCATAGTAGTAGTAGGGCTAATCACACTTTATAATGATCATGGGGTGCCTGCCCTTCAGTGCTGTGCTCATTACTTTATAAATGTAATGCCATTACCATTACTATAGTCTAAATGTAATGCTGTTATCGCTAGTTACCATTTTAAAAAGTAATGAGTAACATCACCGTTACTCATTACCGTTACTTTTAATGAAATGTAAATATATTATATATATGCATAGGTATATTATAATTTATATATACATAAAATATTATATTATATAAACATTCACTTGTGCGAGTATGTGTTCGTTTGTATCCACTGGTTAATGCATAGGCTATGAAGTCTGTGCATGCCTTCACTGCATTGTTATGACTTATAAGACATAATATTTTCAAAAGAAGTGAAACAAAATTACTGCAAGATTTATTACTAGGAATTGCAACATAACAGAGGATGTAGCATACTAGTGATACTAATTTACTAATGCTAGAATATACCAGGAAAGTTTAGTTTTGCAAAACAATAATACGAAATACAAAGAAATTAATCAAATGAGTTATTGTGCATGGCAATGATAATTGAAATTTATTAGCTAAATATACGAACTTAAGAACTATTATTCAAAAGATCTTTATTAGCCTTTAAGAAAACAAGCTTCTCAAAAGTTGCATCTAAGAGTGAGCCTCGTTTCAGACGCAGTATATCCTTCCCTACTGAAAAAAACCCACTCAACAGCGGCACTAGATGGTAGGAGTGTTAAGTTTAATAAACATTTTAAAGTTAGTGGATGGGAAGGATGCCGAGCTAATGCACCATGAAGGCCGATATGAGAGGAATGACAAAACCTCTGTTGAACATAGGTCCCTCCCTGCTCCAAGGTTTTTTGTCTTTTTACTTTGACAGTGCTATCAGTGTAGGGGGAGAGGGTCGATGGGGGTAGGCTGCCAGCATGCCAACGGCCAACATGCACACCTCGCTCATAGTGAAGGGGCAAATTTTTAATGGTTAATGAATAATGAGCGAGGGAGTGAGGATCTTAAGAAACTAATTGCAAGCTACAATAAAAAAGTAACGAGTAACGACTAACGAATGTATTTCCCTAAAAAAGTAACATCGTTACTGAAAGAGTTACTTGATTTGAAATGTAATGCCGTTGCAACTACCATTACTAAAAAAGTACCGCATTACGTAATAGCCATTACTTGTAATGCATTACTGCCCATTAGGGTGGCCCACTTTTCAATTTTTTTTTAAAAGTATAGGTGATCGTGGTTTTTCCCATTATTTGGCACTATACTAGCACATTGGTACCATTTTTACAAAAATTGATCAATATTTAGGGGTCTCGCATCGACCTTGAAATTATGTTTTTTTTTTTTTAAATGCGTACTTTTTAACTTTTTACTGAATGAAGATAAATCATTAAGTAGGGATGTTTTCTGAATCCTCTTAATGAGAGAAGTCGTTTGGTGTGCCTGCCAATGTCATACGACTAACGGTTTAAAGGTTGTGCCTGTATACAGGTAATACCAATGTGCTAGTATAGTGCCAAATAATGGGAAAAACCACGATCACCTATACTTTTCAAAAAAATTAGTCACCATACCCGGGCGGAATGTATAATGTATATAGGTAATTAGAAAATGCATTATGCCTGTACCAGGTACCTAACCTATTTCTTTTTTTGCAGATCATATCATTTTGAAATTCTGTCTGAGTTCCTCATCCTTTGTCATGGACAAATCGATGGCAACTATAACTGGAAGAACTCTTGAAGCTACAAATAGAGTCATCAAAAGGAAAGGCGAAAATAATATCGCTACCTTCTCTAAGATCAGCCTCGGAAATTTTTTTAGTTGGCCAACCATCATCCTCCATCAGTGGTAGCAAATTGCCAACAACACGGCAGGTTTTGCAATACTTCTTCAGTGTTATCCAGTACACTGCTAACAGGAAAGACGCATTCAAAGAAACCGTAAACAACGTCTTAAAGTTTTGGAACATGGCCCGCATTAAAACAATCACAAAGCTCAACTGCGAATGGAAGCTAGAGGCATTGTGGAAAGAGTGGCACTTACTCCAAAGGAGCAGAAAACGAGAAACTGATGCCGGAGGAAAACGGCAGAAGTTTTCGGACAGTGTGGACAAGCTGTGGGATATCGGAGCATCTGACGCTGTCAAAGATATAAAGAAGAATCGACTGCTGTCCGACAAGGACAAGAAAGAAGACATTGACTTCTACCTCGATCAACGTGGTCCTCGGGTGGCAACGATGAGTGGGAACGATAAAGTTTTTGCTGTAAAAAGAAAGCTACAGGAAGGAAGAAAACGTCGCCAGGAGCCGCAACCTCAAAGTGTGCATACGAAACCGGAGATGAGGCCATGGAGAATGATGATACTGGCATGTCAGGAGAGTCGGAGACAGAACTAGCATTCCCCCTGCCGAAAGAGCCAAGTGTGTCCATCAATCTTCCTCGCCACATCCTTAATGCACCTGCTGTCATGGAAGTGGCTGATCGTTTCCGCATGTCCAATAATCAGGTGCGTATTGTGTATAGTATTCATCGATAGCATCAGTTTTAAAGTGTCCCGTAACCCACATATTCTTGACAGTTTCCTTTCCACTTTCCATTCTCTACATAGGTAGTAAGCATTGTGGCTGCCATCACATGTTCGGCGGATCCACCAGCAGACCTCAATCAGTTCAGCATCTCGAAAGAAACGGCTCGCCGGGGAAGTGTCACATCGCCATGAAGTGGCGATGGCTGTGAAGGACTCCTTCACGCCACCGAGGCACACTGTTGTCCACTGGGATGGCAAAATGGTCAAGGTCAGTTGATTAAGTTTTCATAGCTATCAATTTAGTAATGAGATTCATGAAGCATAATGTCAATTAAAAAGAACTGAATGTGAACAAAAATAGGTTACTTTACAACCATGAAATTGAAATATATGGCATGTGTTTCAGAACTTCCTTGGAATGGCGGAGCACCGCCAAGCAATTCTCATCTCCGGGGCTCCTCATTGCACAGAAGGAAAGTTGCTGTCAGTCCCAGCTGTTGCTGACGGCACCAGACTGTTGCAGGCGTGGGCAACCATACATGCTCTCGAAGATTGGGGATGTGAGGAGAGCGTCATCGGACTCTGCTTCGACACCACTTCCACCAACACGGGGAGGGTGCAGGGTGCAGTTGTCCGGCTGGAAAACATGCTCGGGTGACCACTACTCCAGCTGGGATGCCATCATCACGTCCTAGAGCTTATCGTGGGGGCAGTAGCCGTCACCCTGCTCGGAAGGACTACGGCACCAACTTATCCTTTGTTTCAGCAGTTGAAGAGAAGGTTAGTTCATTTTTTGTGCAAGGTAAAGTTAGGACACACATGATATTCCATTAATTTATAAAACAGCAAGCCAAACCGGAACTTCAGAGTTTTCTCACACAATTTTCTTATTATTTTTGAAGATGGGACGAGCTCGATCTCTCGACCTACTGCAAGCTGCAGGTCGAGAATCTGGCGGAGAGTACGTGGCTAATAGAACTCCGGGACTCGGCGGTCAGCTTCCTGAGCACAGCTTCTGGTTTCGTCAGAGATGATTACCGGGAAGTGGCAGAGATCATGCTCCTGGTACTTGGGACACAACCACGCCGTGGCATTCACCTCATGCACCCAGGAGCCTACCACCACGCAAGATGGATGGCTAAAGTTAGTATTTTCAAACAAAAATAATCTAGAGATAAGTTTAAATGTTATTCAAAGATAAACATTTCATTATAACGCAAACAAAGTAATTGGTAACAATAAACCTGTCTTACTTACAATGGTGCCTATTCTGTTTCAGGTCATCTACTACACAAAACTGCTGATGTTCAGTAGGCAGCTGGAGCTCGATGCCAGCTGGTCGACAAACTGCACAGGATCGTGGTGTTCATCGCTCTTCTGTACGTACCAGCTTGGTTGGGCCCCTGTAGCAGCTGATGCGCCGTTGAATGACCTGGTACTATACCAGCATTTTCTGAGGTATAGGGCAGTGGACCGCGAGGTGGCAGAAGCGTCACTGGCAGTGATGAGGTGGCACTTCTGGTATCTGAGGCCTCAGACCGTCATCTTCGCTCTATGCAGCACCAAGGTGGATGGCACTGTGAAGCAACAGATGGCAGAGAAGCTGTCCCACCTCCCTGTACCCAAAGACTTCACATACGAGAATGTCTCAGTCGACGAGATGACGCTACTCCCCGACCTGATCAACGAGTCCTCCTGGTTCTTATTTGCAGGTCTGAAGATGTATGGGTCTTCGTGGCTCACCCTGCCAACTGATAAGTGGGACGAGAATGAGGACTTTTGTCGTCTGAAGGATGTGATCTCTAATCTCCAGGTCACCAATGACGTCGCTGAAAGAGGAGTCCAACTGATACAAGACTATGCGAACACGGTCACAAAGGACGAGGCACAGCTGCAGGATCTTCTGCAAGTGGTGGAAAAGAACCAGAAAGAGCTCGGCGACTTCAAGAAGTCATCACTCGCCACGATGACATAGCACAGAGGGACAACGTTGCAGCCAGTGATGTGTGATAGTGGTCAATACAATGCAAAAGTGATTGTTTAAGTTATTGTTTCTTTCTTCCTTATTTGTCTGCTATTTGCTGATTTCTTTGAAAAGTATAGGTGATCGTGGTTTTTCCCATTATTTGGCACTATACTAGCACATTGGTATTACCTGTATACAGGCACAACTTTTAAACCGTTAGTCGTATGACATTGGAAGGCACACCAAACGACTTCTCTCATCAAGAGGATTCAGAAAACATCCTACTTAATGATTTATCTTGATTCAGTAAAAAGTTAAAAATACCATTTAAAAAAAAAACTCGTAATTTCAAGGTCGATGCGAGACCCCTAAATATTGATCAATTTTTGTGAAAATGGTACCAGTGTGTTAGTATAGTGCTAAATAATGGGAAAAACTATGATAACCTATACTTTTAAAAAAAATTGAAAAGTAGGCCACCCTACTGCCCATGCATATCTTTTGACCAAGTGGAGTGGCTTCAACTCTTTCATCTCCACCACTCTTTCCACTGTTTGCTTCTTTTCTTTTAGGTTGCATTTTCATGTTGGGGAAAGCTTTTAGTTGGGCTTGGTACTTCTCAGGGAAGTTGCCTCCTCATGGCTACTTTCAGCCAAACCATGTGTCAAAGGGGCCAAAGTGTGTGACTAACACAAAGACTCATCCAACCCTTTATTTCTCTTTGTTAATTATACTTTTATCACAACACCACCATCCAAGTTCCTTCCTGGAACTGTAAAAGCAATGCTCATCTATGCAGGTTACTCCTGAGGGCTCTATTCAAGATCGTTACTGTTACCTTTAAAACCCCAATTTGAACTTCACCTTTGATTTATACTCTTTTTTAAATACATTTTACAACTGTGAGTGGGGCTTTCACCCAAAGCCAAACACCAACTATTTCTGAACTTGGCCTAGCATTCATTTGAGGAGGGTTACTGTTCGTTTTAATGCCCCTATTTGGATTTCTATGGCCTGGGGCTGTCCTGGGATTGATTTCAGCTAAGATGTTAAGTTCTTCTTCATCATACCTGTAGCACCAACTATGATGAGGAGAATGGCATCATCTTTCAATTCCTAGTTTCTTTTTATATCATATAGAAGCACCCAATATTTAGTGATTTTTTTCCCTTTCAGCTCTGTTGAGGCCATAGTCATTTGGGACACTAACCTCTATCAGTAAGGCAACCTTTTCCATCTAGTCCCACACTGCCAGGTCTGGTTTTACTGCTGAGTTATCTATGAAAGTGGCAGTTGATATTATTCTATCATAATAGATAGTTATAATGTTATAATGTTTCAGACCAACAAAGACCCTAGGATCCACTCATGACTGGTCTACCTGTGTTCGTAATTGTGTATTGTGCATGTCCTCTGTGGTGGCGGAGGGGACCTACAATTTTACATGGGTTCCAAATCACAAAGCCTAAATTTTACTTCCTTAAACTATACACAATCTCTCAACATATGCGTCTAATTGATTTTTAAACATGTTTATAGACATGCTACTAATTACTTCTACTGGCAAACTATTCCAGCTATTTACTATTCTATGCCTAAAAAAGTTTTTGACAACTGCTGTCTCGAACCTTTTAATTGTCAACTTACACCCGTTATTTTTAGTCCTATTATATTGAGATATTTCGAAATAGCTATCTCTATCAACGTTATCAAACCCATTCATAATTTTGAAAACCTGGATTAGATCACCCCTTAGCCTCCTAGTCTCGAGTGTAGTCAATTTTAACTCCTTAAGCCTATTCTCGTATGACTTTGACCTAAGTGATGGAATCATCTTAGTTGCTTACCTTTGAACTCTTTCGAGTTTGTCTATATCTTTTTGCATATGCGGATTCCAAAATTGGATCACGTACTCCAAATGGGGTTTAAATAATGATTTATAAAGAGGAACTATAAATATCACGCGATTTGTACTCAGAATTCCAAGCTATAAAACCTAATACTTTGTTCATTTTATTGACCGCTGCTGTACTTTGTTTCACTAAGTACTTTTAAATCACCAGTGACTAGAACTCCCAAATCTTTTTCCTGCTCTACGCTTGTTAACTCCCTCCCTGACACACTATATGCAAAATTACTGTTACACGAACCTATATATAAAATTTTTCACTTAATGTTAAATCTCATTTGCCATGTGACTGACCAATCAACGATTTTATTCAGATCTTCCTGGACTTTGCCTCTATCTTTGTTATTAATCACCCTACCACCCAGCTTTGTGTCATCCACAAACTTTGAAACTATACTGACTAGGCTGACATCTAAATTGTTAATATATATAAGAAAAAGCAAGGGGCCCAATACAGAACCCTGAGGAATGCCACTCGCTACATTAGCCCAACACGACTCCGCTCCATCAACAACCACCCTTTGTTTCCTACCTTGCAACCACTCTTCTATCCAATTTATTACTACACCCCAGATTCCATGAGCTTTAGTTTTTTCAATGAGTCTTTTGTGTGGTACAGCATCAAACGCTTTATGAAAATCTAAATACACTACATCAACCGCCTATTGACTATCGTAAACATCAACCACGCTTTGAAAAAATTCTAAAAGATTAGTTAAGCAAGATTTGTTTCGCCTAAAACCATGCTGCGTATTTCTAAGTTATGCAATTCTAAGTGTCCGACTATACGATCCCTAATTATTGATTCCAATAGCTTACCTACAACAGACGTTAAACTGATTGGCCTATAATTTCCCACTGCACCTTTATCACCTTTCTTAAAGATAGGTGTTATGTTTGCTAACTTGAAATTATCTGGTACGCACCCCTCAGAAAGATGCATTAAAAATCTTTGTTAGCAGCACAACAATGCTATCTTTTAATTCTTTTAGTTGTATGGGATATATGGAATCCAGCCCCGGTGATTTATGCATTTTCATTTTATCAATATAGTGCATTACCTCCCCTTCACTAACCACAATATTATCCAAAATATTACCATTATCAAAAGGTGTTATGTCCATAACCATAGGGATATTCGTTACATCTTCTATAGTAAAAACGGACATAAAAAATTTGTTTAGCAAGGTAGCCATTTCCTTGTTTTCAAAAACTAGATCTCTGTTAACATTTTTCAATGTCCCCAAGACACTTTTTACTGGATTTCTATTGATGACATATTGAAAGAATCGCTTGGGGTGTTCCTTACTGTCACAAGCTATGGAGATTTCAAATTCGCGCTTGGACTTTTTTATTACACTTTTCGCTTCACGCCTTAGAGATATGAAGTAGTTTCGTAACCACAAATTGTCTTTATCGCACTTATGTAGCCTATAAGCCCTATCTCTACTCTTTATAATGTCTCCTACTCTAGAAGTAAACCACAAGGGCTTGTTGTTTACTTTCGCACGCTTAATTTTGTACAGTACACATTCCTCATTTATAGTCCTAAATACTGTCTCAAACGATTCCCACTTTAGTTTTGCGTTGGAGATCCCCATTATGTTTTCCCAATTGACGTGTGACAATTTATTTCAAAATTTACAAAAGTCTGCGTGCTGGAAGTTAAGAATTTTAGTCAAGTTAGCTGGTTTCGAGTGACTTACTGAGAGGACAAACTCTACCATATTGTAATCGCTGTTGCTTAACAGTTCTATTACTTGAAGATCAGTGATTAGCCTATCATCTGTAGTTATTATTAAATCTAAAATACTGTCCAACCTTGTAGGTTCCCTAACCTTTTGAATAAGAAAGCTATACTCGAGAAAATTAACTAAACGATTACCATCCACGTCTCCCTGCATTGTATCATAATTCACATTGGTGCAATTAAAGTCACCCATAACTAAAGCCTGCTCACTACCTATTATTCTCTTTAGTTCACGATATAATGCTTCATCCGTATCAGCTGTTTGATTAGGGAGCCTATATATAATGGCAACAAGTTTGAAATAATTCAATTTAAGTTCTGTTTTAGTCTAATCTATCAGTTCTGGAATTGTGTGCTTTACTTCTATAACATTCGCAATATTATCTTTGATATACAACATAACACCACCTCCTCACCCACCTATTCTGTTTTTAACAAAAAGTCTATAACCTCTAATTTGATACTCCCCTACAAAGTCACGTGTTTCAGTGCTAAGCCACGATTCATTTATCACAATTAAATCAGTCTTCACAAGCAAATAAAGAAAAAATTTGTTTGTTTTATTTTGTAGACTACGAGCATTTAAGGATAGAACCTTCAAATTGCTTGTAATTGTGACACCTTTGCGAGCGCAGGGGAAATTTGTGGAAATTACACTGGGACTGTCTGAGTTATGGCAGCCTGAAAAGAAGACAATATTATGAAATAGTCTTCCTAAACGCGCAGCTCCAACATCATTAAGGTGAAGTCCATCTCTGAGGAACAAGTCCCTCCTGCCATAGAAACTGTTCCAAAAATTTGCAAAATGCACGCTTTCCTGGTGGCAAAGAGACTTTAGGTTATTGTTGATATAGGTTGCCTTGCTGTAGAAATTGCTACGTTGGATAATTCAAGGAAGTACAGTATACCTATTAAAACAATCTTATTAGTTTTTTCCTTTAGTCACTCTAGTAAGTCCCTGTACCTAGCCAGCAGTTCTTCCAATCTAGAATTTAAAACATTATTAGTAGTGATGTAGGTCACATCCGCATCCGCGGAACATCCGCACATTTTCTCGCATCCGCATCCGCACCCGCATCCGCACTTTGGACTGCGGATGTCGTGCGGATGTGGACCATTGAGATAAAATGTCATTAATAAGTGGAAATTATCAAATTCTACTATATTAATAGAACTAGTTCATTGTGCGCAAAAGTGATGCAAGCGACAAGACGAGAGGCTGTTCTTGTATGAAGTTACTCTCTTGCAACCTACTTAGATCCACATTACAAAGCTAAGTTATTTTCACCTAGTACATTAGAACGAGTTAAATCATCACTTGGCAAAGCAGTTGAAGAGCTTCAATCTCTTGAATCTGTCGCTTCGCCACCCCCAAAAGAATAAAAGTTTCAGTGACAGAACCAACATCTTCAACAAGCAAATCTATCACAGAATCTGTCTCTCAGTTTCTTGAGTCAAGCAGCAATGATGAGACCTACGCGATGTCAAAAGATGTAGTAAAATGATCGAGAGCTATCACCAAGAAAAACGCCTGGCTGCATGTGACAATCCTATTAGTTGGTGGAAAAATACGCAGAATATCTATCCATACTTGAGTAAACTTGCAAGGAAACATTTAGCCTGTCCTCCAACAAACGTACCAAGCGAGAGATTATTTAGCAGTGCTGGATTAATATATGATGAAAAGAGAAACAGACTGGCAGCAGAAAAGGCAGAAAAATTAATGTTCCTTAAGCATAACCTTCCTATAATTAAGTTTGAACATTAAACGATGAACATCTTAGTTTACTTTATTTTAATTACTCATTTATAAATATGCCTAATAAAACTTTAAACTTAATTAAATAGTTATCAAGCTAATTAAAGATCTCTTTCTATAAGGGTGGAGGTTGGGGAAAGAGGTCGGTGGGGTGCATTTGAGTTGGGTTCACATCCCGCATCCTGGTAACACAATTATGGTTTCTAATTGTGGCTGAAACTCAACAAAATATAACGAATTTATTTGCAGACGAATTCACTAATTGATTTCTATATTAGTTAGATGCTTGATATTATTTTATATGTTCAGAGAAAAGTACAGCAATTATTGTACAATTAATCAATTATCACTAGGCAACAAAGATTTTGTTACAGAAGACCAAATAGGTGCTCCTAGCTAATTTCGGTATGCTGATTTCAAATCTATAATTAGATTTTTTCTATCACGTCTAGATTTTGTGTAAAATGCAAATCACTTTTAGTAAAATTTTCTACCACGTCCAGATTTTGGTTTTAATCGGCTTAATGCCAGTAATATGAAACTTGCTTTTCAAGGTTAAAGCAATTTTTTTTGCCAACTATATACAAATTCGAGCAATTTTGATAAATAAAATTTATCCCGAGTTGGCAACACTGAGTCAAGAGCATAGTAACGGCAACGGCCCAACGGTCAGTCGCTACGTGTCAGTCAAGCAGAACGGTTTGTTGAAGCTCTCTGCTGATGAGCAAGTGACAGGTTGTGGTGACTTGTGTGTTTTTATAGCATTTGTTTTGTACTACGGTGTGTATTTCTTTTTATTTTGCACATCGTAATAATTACTTTCTACGTTTTTTCAGATATTGTATGGTAATTCAAAATGGCATCAAATAGACGTGCTTGTGTAAATCACCCAGACAACTTCTGCTTTGTCTGTGGACAATATACACCTAAGCCACAACGTAGAAACATAACAACAAAGATTAAACTTGCCTACAAGTGTTATTTTGACTGTAAGTTAGGAGACCAACAGAGGGACTGGGCACCACATATTTGCTGTGCACAGTGCAATGCAATGTTAATAGCTTGGATGAATGGTAAAAGAAAAGCTATGCCATTCTCAGTCCCCATGGTTTGGCGTGAGCTGAAAAATCACTTCAATGATTGTTATTTTTGTTTGACAAAGATTGCTGGTTTCACAAAGAAAAACAAATCAAAGATCACGTACCCAAACTGCGAATCAGCAATGAAACCAGTACCATGATGAAACAAATCCACCACCAGTTCCACCAGCAACGATAACAGACAGCAGTTCATCTGAAGATTCTGCTAGTGATATAGAAACAGGGAAAGATGGCATATATGTTCCAGATGCAAATATTTCCCCACATTTGTTAAGTCAAGCGGAGTTAAATGACTTAGTGCGCGATTTGGAATTACCAAAAGAAAAGGCAGAGTTGCTTGGTTCAAGACTTCAAGAATTTAATCTTCTCCAACCAAACACCAAAGTTTCCCATTTCCGCCATCGCCATTTGCAGTTTTCATCATTTTACTTACAGGAAGAAAACGTTTGTTTCTGCCACGATATCAGTGGTCTGATGCAAGGGATTGGCTGTCGCTATGATCCAAAAGAATGGAGACTGTTCATTGACTCTAGTAAAGCTAGCCTTAAAGCTGTATTACTGCACAATGGCAATGAAAAACCTTCAATACCTGTAGCACATGCCACTGGCCTTAATGAGACTTATGAATCGATGAAACTGCTGCTAAGACTCATCAAATATAAGGACCACACATGGAATATTTGTGGCGACCTTAAAGTTGTATCATTACTTCTTGGGTTACAGTTGGGCTACACAAAGCATATGTGCTTTTTGTGTCTATGGAACAGCAGAGATGACAAGAACCACTACAAAAACATGATTGGCCATCTAGAATTGAACATGTTGTTGGTAAATACAATGTGAAACACCCAGCACTTATTGACCCTCAGAAAGTACATCTTCCACCACTTCACATTAAACTTGGCCTTATGAAAAATTTCGTGAAGGGTATGGATCATCAAGGTAGTGGTTTCCAATATTTAAAGGATAAATTCAAAGGAATATTGACAGATGCTAAGCTAGAAGCTGGAGTTTTCACTGGACCACAGATCCGCAGTGTCATCCACGACTCATCATTTCCATCTAACCTAAATGAGAATGAACTAGGAGCATGGACATCTTTCGTTGAAGTTGTCAAAAATTTTCTTGGAAACCACAAAGCTGAAAACCACCGTAAACTCGTAGAAAACATGCTTAAATCTTATGAAACAATGGGATGCAGAATGTCTTTGAAATTCATTTTTTACATTCTCATCTTGACTTCTTCCCGGCCAACCTTGGGGCTGTAAGTGACGAGCATGGTGAGCGCTTCCACCAACAGATCTCAGTTACGGAAAACAGATACCAAGGTAATTTCAACCCAAATATGATGGGAGATTATTGTTGGTTCCTGCAGAAGGAGAGCTCATCATCCTACAAGCGACAAAGGAAGAGGACACACCAAAGTTTCACTTAAGAACAGGAATTTGCCTTTCAGTAGTAACAACAAAATACTAACGCGCTTTGGGTGGATGGTTGGGCGCAGGGGTGGTAACTCCGCCAGCGGAATTCCGCTGTCTGTCTTAAGCCAGAATAAAGGAGGAAAGACATCCCTGTTCACTAATTATTTAAGTATGCTTAACATAAACGTGGCACGGAAAAGTAGCTTAGACGGCTTTCGTAATAGAAGCGGGTGAGAAAAAAAATGAAAAATAGGGGTTTTCAGTTACACAAAATCTGGACGTGATAGAGAAATTTTGATATCAGATCTGAATCAGCATCAGCACTTTAGTAGGAATCAGTAGTTCACGTGTCTGTAACAAAAAAAAAGTTGAAATTTGTTGCCTAGTGTTATACTACATTATAGCTACAGCTCTCTCTATATAATAACTTATTATATACGTTAAACACAACAAATCTCGAATATATCCTAAAAAATAATGAAAATGTAGACATCTGCATCCGCATCCGCATCCGCAGATGTTGAAATCAAACATCCTCATCCGCGGATGTGAAAAAAATGACATCCGCTACATCACTAATTATTAGTACTGACATGAATAACACATGTTGTGTCCTCAGAGATTCAGTCTATAAAATGGTCAACACTATTAGTTATATCCTCCACCCTTGCACCTGTGTAGCAATAACGGCATCTATGACGAGGGTTTCTCCCACAGAATTCCTTGAGCTACCCTCGAACAATGGAATCGCCAATGAGTCGTATTTCCGGTTCATCAGCATCTTCGAAACCTAAAACAGAAAACTTATTGTTTGTTATTACTGGTAGACAAGTCTTAGGTTTTCTCAATGGGGCTCCATTACGCACTCGAATGAAGGGTTGGAAACTAGGGTAAGAAAGAGGGCTCTTAGTACTATTTATATTATTAGTAGAAACTGAGGCAGGGGGGAGTCTACCGCGTGCTTACTGTGGCATCACCTGCGCAAACCCGCAGAAATGTTCTTCAAACGCAGAAACAGGATCTTGTAACACAAATTTATACTAAATGAATATATAATTAAGCTACCGACGAAAGATCTGTAAAAGAAAAAGTATTAATAAAATTTATCTGTCCGCTATTCGACCAACTTTTTTCCTTTCTTCCCAAGGTGGGTGACCACACTCTACTTGATCCCCTGAAGGAAGGGAAAATAAACCTTATGAAACCTCATTTTCTGATAGATTTGAAAAACAAAAAAGGCAAACCAAGGGAATTTCAACCTTATGAAACCTTGCTTAGTAATAGATTTGGGAAACAAACAAGGCAAGCCACATGCACTAGCCTTGGTTTAATCAAATAATATAGTAATGAATAAAGTCAATAAATGAAATATAGTTTAGTATAGTAGTTATTTCCAGTGACTGGTACAGGTGTAGGGTTCCATACATTTTTACTGCATTTCAGTTCTAATGCTGTCAGAATCTTTCAGTGGATATATTACATATTTCAGTGTTGCTACAGTGTGACAAATGTGACGAAATAGAACTTGCTAAAATAATGTGACAAAAGGAAATAATGTGTGACAATTGGTGTAATCAAAAAGAAAAATGAGTGTAACAAATTTAATTATTTGATGCGAATTATATAGAAACTTATTATTTATTTATTATTATTTGGTGGGCTACATATTTTTGTACTTTTCAGATAATTGGAATTGGTATATGAAATGAACAGAAATCAGTCATTTAAGGAATCTATGCTCCATAGTAGTGATTCTAATAATGATGAACTAACACTGTGGTGTATCAGATCTTGGGTCAATGTACATTTTGGCCAATGTCTTATTTGTTCAGAAGATATTGATGTTAAGGACCATGGACATGATACACTCATTTGCCATTCAAAGAAAATAGCCCACATTAGAAAGGCAGCAAAGTATCGAAGTGAAGATGGGTTATTGAAGAAGATAAAATCAACACAATCTTCTCTTCTAGATTGTTTCAGTCATCCTCAAACATCTTCAAACAATCCTTTTCATGACCAAGTAACTGCAGCAGAAGCAATCTGGTGTACAGCATTGGCAGTGACACATACACCAGCTCATGTTAGTGACAAAATTACTCCAGCTTTTCCAGTAATGTTTCCATACTCTAAAATAATATCTGCAATGGCTTGCAAGAGAAGTACACATGTTCTTTCAGATGGATTAGGACCATTTTTTAAGGAAAAAAATTGAAAAGGAGATAAAAAATTCAGCTCTGGCATATATGTTGGAAATTGATGAAACCAGAACAGCAAACACTGGCATCAGCTCGAGGTATTAGTAAGATACTATTCTAAACAACATAATGGAGTAGTTGTATGCCATTTGTCATCATTCAGCATTGGGAGAGCACTGGCATTGGTTCTTTATGAGAAAATTGAAGTTGTAGTCACACCTCTGTACGCTTCCAAACTGTTGCAGATTTCAAGTGATGGCCCCAACATAATGAAGGCCTTAACCAGAGAGATGAAAATCAGGCTTAATCTGAACCTTGTTGATATAGGGACGTGTAACATACACAAGGTACACAATACATTTGCATATGATAAGTTTGGTGATGATGTCAAGCAACTAGGAATTGAATTATTCTATTTTTTCACTATCTCCAGTTCATCATGAAGACTCAAAAAGTCCAAGAAAAGTGTAAGATTAAAATGGACATATTCTTGCATCATGTCCCAAGTCACTGGCTCACTCTACAAGAAGACACTGATCACTTGGAGGAACACCTTCCTGCGATCTATCATTACTTCCTAAAATCCCATCTCATTTCTGATGCTGACAGAAAAAACCATGAAAGGATAAAAAGGCTGATGAAAGTACTACGGAACAAATTCTTTTTGTTGAAATTCAATTCTTGAGATATTTTCTTGCAGTATTTACCAAAATAAGAAGACTCTTTCAAACTGAAGCTCCTCTCATTCATATCTTGTATGATGAACTGTCAACTCTAATGAGAACTTTGCTAGGTTGCTTTATAAACCTGAAATAATTGGAGATGTTTCTGGCAGGCAGTTATTAAAAATTGACTGCAACAAGAATGAGAAATACTTAGAAACACCTTATAGTGGTGAAGAGGCAAGAGGCTCTCTGAAACATCTTTGTACTAGTGGTAAAGTCTCTGAAACTGAAGTAGAGTTTTCATATCAAGGTACAGGATTTCTACAAATCAGCAGTTTCCACTCTTGCAAAGACACTTCCTCTGGTAACAATACTTTGAGACCTTCAAGTACTCCATCCAATCTGCCATTCTGCTGAATGGTCAACTGAAGCCATTCACAGGTTCACTGTCTCATTAACATTTCCCTCAGGAGAAAGTTGACAGTGTAGTTGATGAATGGAAGAGGTTTTGTGCTGAGCAGTTACCTCAAGAATATAGTCTACTTCCCATTCAGGGAACAGATTCCAATTCTGATAGTGGTGAGGATGTCGATGAAGAGGATGTAACAGCAAGTGAGCATGAGTGTTCTGAAATCTCTTGAATAGATGAATTCTGGGCCAAGGTTTTCACCATCAAAGTCTTAATGGATAGTAGTAGTATCCTGTTCCGGAGATATTAATAAAAATTTGTTTGACACTTTCACATGGCAACGTGGAAGTCAGACATTCTTTCAGTGAAAACAAACTTGTGCTAACAACTGGAAGAACAAGACAAAGCTGGGCACTTGCGGTTTTTTTTGCGGTACTGCGGTACTGTGGTACTACCGCACTACCAAACCGGTACCGCATAACGCAGTACCGCAAAGGATCGCTGAAAGTACAGCCTGTACTTTCAGCGATCCTTTGCGGTACTGCATTATGCAGTACCGGTTTGGTAGTGCGGTAGTACTGCAGTACCGCAAAAAAAACTGCAAGTGCCCAGCTTTGGAACAAGAATGTCAGCTGCTACTCTGAATGGATATCACGCAACATCATCTTTCACAAAGAAATATCAAAGTAAACCTGAATGATTGCCTGTTTCTCCTAGACTTTGTAAAATTGTCAGAGACACGCAACAAAATTATCAGGAAAGAATTCAAAGGATGAAAAAGAATGCAGAAGCCGCTAAAATGATTGCCAATCAACAAGGAAAGGAGTCTCAAGAGAAATAGAAATGTTTTAGTAATGCTAATAGGAAGATAACTGAAGCAGAGAAAATGAAGCAAGAAGGTCTCTCAAT
The DNA here is from genome assembly GCA_023014485.1 of Bathynomus jamesi. Taxonomy (NCBI): domain Eukaryota; kingdom Metazoa; phylum Arthropoda; class Malacostraca; order Isopoda; family Cirolanidae; genus Bathynomus; species Bathynomus jamesi. Next base: position 371,657 of record JAJOZX010004333.1, on the reverse strand, counting down.
GCTACAGACAGCTTGCAAGAAAAACGTTTTGAATAAAGCTAATGCTGTGAATGCTTTATTAGAATGAAGTGAGCAGTTAAGAACTGAAGGGGAAGCAATGAAGCGTACTGTTGAAGAAGAAAATAAAGGAAAGAAAAAAGAAAAAGCATACATGAAAATAAAAGAAAAAGAAAAAGCATACATGAATATTGATCTGAATATGAAATAACCACCAGGATGCTTATTTTTAAAGGTCTCTGTTAATATTTATTTAGAAGTACTTCAAGGTTTCTTTTGCATGATCCTGCCTACAGACAGTATAACACTGAATCTATACTCTATATATAACACTGTATTGAATTTTTCATTTTGTATTTTATTAAATACAGATAAATCCTTACTGTGAAAAATTATTATATACCTACTGTGTATACTTGGAGGAAAGGGATGGCTAATCATCATGGGGAGGAGGCTATTCATTTTTTTAAAAGTTACAAAATGTGACAAACTACTTCTGAGTGTGGAAACACTGATATTTTGTTGAGTCTGGCTGTATAGTGCCCATCTGCCATGAGTACCCTACAGCCTGATATTAGATGGCCAACACTTTCCACCTCAGCATGACAGAATTTACACCTTTCATTATTACTGAGTCCAGCCATTTTTTGAATGCATTTGTTAAGAGTGCAAGATCTTGGGCACCCGGTATTAGTCATTCTCCATCATACTGCAGAACTCCTTCCTTAGCCATTCCAATGATCCTTCTTTATTGATGTTGTCTTTCTGAGGTTCTTGATAATATTTTCCAGCCCTCTGATGTTGTTCCCATTCTTCTGCATGTTTTGCCTGTTGTACCAGCACAAATCTTTTGTGACTTTTCCTAGCTATTAATGTGGCTGGTACTCTTTCAGTTTCTACTACTTCTGTCATATTATTCCCTCCAAAGTGCTGGGCCAGTTTGGTTATGGAAGTATGATGAATTACCCTTGTAGTGTGGTGTTCATGAACCAGAGCTATTGTTGGGTTAGTAGAGCTCCTCAGATACTGCCCAATGCTGATGGTCGATGATCGGTGCAGCTGGTTAACCTCAGTCCATCTCATTCCTCCCAGTTTCCTTGGTAGGTACAATCTGGAAGACACTGGTTCCGGTATGTTCTATTTAGAGTGAGGATTTTTCTTTTCACCAGTGTGAATTCTTAAATGTTTCTTAAGATTCCCAAAATGTGAAGCACTGAAGGAACAAGTGCCACATTTGAAAGGCTTTTCACAGTGTGAATTCTTAAATGTTTCTTAAGATTCCCAAGTTGTGAAGCACTGTAGGAACAAGTGCCACATTTAAAAGGCTTTTCACCAGTGTGAATTCTTAAATGTTTCTTAAGATCAGAACTACATGATGCACCATAGGAACAAGTGCTACATTTAAAAGGTTTTTCACCAGTGTGTGAATTCTTAAATGTGCTGTAAGAGCAGACCTAAATGACGCACTGTATGAACAAGTGTCACATTTAAAAGGCTTTTCACCAGTGTGAATTCTTAAATGTGCCTGAAGATCATAACTATGTGATGCACTGTAGGAACAAGTGTCACATTTATAAAGCTTTACACCAGTGTGGACTCCTAAATGAATTGTAAGTTGTGATTCACTTTGGTGTATAAGAACAAAATGAACACTGATACTCTTCCTTCTCTCTTTGGTATTAACATATTCTTTGTTCATGAAGTCAGCTGTAGTCAGTTCCTGTATGTTTGATATTCTTTCTGAATTATTCTTACCTATCTGGAAAACAATAATGACCTCATTCAACTTTTTTCATAAAACTTATGTCAGCCACATTAAAATTATTCATTTACCACATTAATATGCTTTAAAAAAAAAAAAAGTGTAATTTTCTTTAATTAGAACAACTTCAGGCTAACCCTTATAAAATGCTTCTCTATTCTAAATACCTCCATTGTAGATTCTAGTTTCATGGGATAGGCAAACATCACATTAATCTCAATTATTTGAAGTCCAAACTTTTAACTATTATTATTTTGAATTTTAACTTTTCACTCAGAATTATGAATGAGAACTTAAATATAAATTTTCAGTTTGCCTGCAATGAATTTTTATTCTAATCAACAATGCTGACTTAAATTTTACTTCCAACATTAATTTTTAAGTTAGAATTAAAGTTAAAATTACTGCTATGATTTTCAAACTTGAGTTTGCCCAAATCTGAAATTTATTCTACTTCCAAGTTAAAAAGCAAGACTAATTTCTGTTAGAGAAAAGCAAAATTCAAATTCTTAACTAAAAAGTAAATAAAATAGTAGAGTACATAAATAAATAGTAAAGTACCAAAACTTTGTCTGGATGGATGAGCTGGTTGAATTTTGAATTTCACTGAATTTTATTTCTGCCTACTTTTTAACTAAAATTTTGCTGAAATAAAGTTTAACTTCTGAGATTTGTTTATAGTTGAATTTTGTTTCTGACTGACTCCAACTGATGAATCCAAATTGAATTTTACCTTTACTTTGAATTTTTGAGTAATTTAATTAAGTTTAATTAACTTTCATTTTGCTTTCTGACTTTTGAATTTAAATTTAAGATTAACAGTTAAGATTGATGTCAGTCAAAGTCAATGACAAAATTCAAACCTCAAGATGACCACTAAAAGCATCAAATAGGTGCAGATTGTAGACACCAATCAACCAAGGAAGTACTCTGGAGGGGGATGGCAGGCAGAAGAGTGCTGGAACTCGTATTTCTCCTGTCACTGTCCACCTTAACTAATCTTTTTCAATGTTTCATGTACCTCATGTGCCCCGTGAGCAGTCTAGCTCACTCTCAAATACATACTTCTCTCACTATACATAAATGCATCTTATGCATTACACAATCTTTGGGAGGGGACCATAAATGTTCCCACTTCTGGCTTTCCCACTGCCCATACTGGAAATACAGACCCAGGCAGCAGGGTTTGTTCTGTTAATATGCAATGTAGTGTGCGAGAGAATAGACTGTCAGGTCTGGCACTTATGCACATCCATTATGATATGGAAATTGACCTGGATCAGGTTGTTGATCTACAGTATTTACAAAATACCATGGGGACAAATTATGGAAAATGAATTTGCTCTTCAAATTGTAATTTTCAGATTGGTTGAATATAAAATATATTTTCTTTGAATGACAAATGTTGGTTAAGTTTTTTAATGAGGGAATTTTAAGAATTTTTATTTTAAGTCTGCTTTTTTATACATTTCCAACCTAGGAATAAATTTTCTTATTAATAGTCAAAAGTAAATACTGCTGGAGATATTTGTGTGTAATTACTTCACTTATGACCAAAGCATGCATGATGTGATATATATAAACTAAGATCTGATTCAGGTATGAAGAAAAGTGTTAGACACCCTACAGGCCCTGACAGTCTGTGTGTGCAGCATATTGTTCCCTGACTTCCTTCTCTGTACCTTCCTATTCCACTTTTTCTACATTGCCATAAAATTTGAGCACCTCCCCCCTGGGAAAAGCTGGCTATGGGCATGCTCTTAATTCTCATATTCATTTCCATACATCATATTTGTATATGAAGGAATGCATACTGACAGAAGCTTGTTAATAAATCCAGAAAGGCCTTAAAATCAGAAAATCTTAATTCCTTCCCATAAAAAAATGCATATAAATTACTGCTACAAATCAATGATGAATAAGCAAGTTGAAGTACAGTGGACCCCCACTACACAAGGATCTCAAACCGAGGTTTCGCACGATTGAGATTTTCCATAAAGAACCATTCATCCACTACCAAGATTTGCCCTGCTGATCAAGATATGACCAACATCACATGTTTGTTCTAGAATGCCTGCAAGTGATGGAAAATCATGGAAAGAGATCCCATCCATGGCAGAGCCTACACAACTAACATCATCATCAATTCAGTGCTCCTCCTATACCAAACTCAACTCCAAGAAATGACCAAGCCCAAGCAGACACAGATTGAGAGTTCTTTCAAACTGAAGAGGACTACTTCTGTAGAACAAGATGAACCAAACCATCAACTTCAAGGACCCCTTCAAGCTCTCAAAAACATGATGAATTGCCTGAACTACCAGATGCCTTTATGGAAGGACTCTCCTTCCAAACAATAAACCACCACCACCATCTTTCCAGCAAGCCCAGTCAAATTATTGTTCTGGTGAGTGTAAATTTAATTTAATTAATTCAGTATTGTATTCATTATAATTTAATTCTTTACTTTCAGAAAATAATACACAATAATACTGTACTTAAATACTATTTAATTTAAATTAAAAGTACTGTAGAGCTTTAAAAGTTAGATTTTGTGGTGATAAGGGTCAGTTTTTATTTTTTTTGGAACCAGTTAGCTTTATAACAAAGTATGGTCTCGTTAACTGAGGTTCCACTATCCAAGATTTTTTTTTTAACCAATTAATCTCGGATAGCGGGGGTCCACTGTACTTAATTTTTAACCAGTGATTTTGATATAGAATTCAAGAAAGTATGAACATTTTTTCCAAAATTACATTCACAATATTTTAAGTATTTTCATCTTTCCAACTTCTACTTTGCTTTACCATTTGGCTATTCTTAGTATGTACTGCTGCTACATTTCTTGAAAAATAATAAACTGGGAAAAAGTTTTCAGCTTACCTGTTCATTTAAAGGTGTTCCAACAGTCCTCATTATATGGTCACTAATGTTCAATTTTTTAAGCTTAACCATTGGGTATTTGGAACATTGAATTCTTCTGAACAGAATATGCTTATTGAATGACATATCAGAAGCTTGTTTCTGATTCTCAAGTTTTGAAATTTCTTCTGAATTTGAATCAGCAAAAAGTTTAGGGCTTTCTTTCTGACCAAAATTTTCAGATCTCTGAAAGAAATTGTTAAAAATTGTTTTAGACAACTTTATATGTAAATATTTACTATAGATCAAAATTAATACTGAATTTTGATCATTTTACAGTGCCCGCGAAAAGTATCCGATCACTCAAGAAAATACAATATTTTCCCTTGATATTCAGAGACACATAATTCACTTTCTATTTGTTCTAGCGACATCTGGTAACTTTGAGGTTGCTCGCTGATATGAGAGCTATCCAACGCATTCTCAAATTAGTGTTCTGGTAGCATTCGTTGCGGGTGGCTGTGTCTCAAAGTTGTCAGATTTCACTGTTTGTATAAATTTATTGATATTTTGTTATTTTTACAGAAAGTGGTGTAAATAAAATTTATATATAATGTGTGCTAAAAACAACTTAAGAGTGATTGTCGAGGTGCTATTGTTGCTTTGCATACATGTGGGAAATCACAGAGACAGATAGCTAAGGAATTAAACATATCCCAAAGTACCGTTAATTTATGGGTTTCACGGGCTAAGAACAATGCCGGCCTAACCACGCCAGTCCCTAAAAAACGATCTGGCAGACCGAGAAAAACAAATTCACGAACAGATAAACTTATGAAACGTTTAGTATTGAAAAACCCAACAATAACTGCGAAAGAAATAAAATTTAATATGAATAATTTGTTATCTGGTGTTTCTGAACGAACTATCCAGGAGCGGCTCCAAAAAGAACTCGGATTACCAATCTCGCCATGCTGCTAAGAAACCGTTCATTAATGAAAAAATGCGTAAAAAACGTGTCGCATTTTGTAAAAAATATATTCATTGGACTGTTGATGACTGGAAGAAGGTTTTATTTAGTGATGAGTCGACATTTTTGACATTCAGAAGTTGTCCAAAAAAGGTTCGCTGGCCCATTGGCTCAATAGGATGGATCCTAAATACACCCTAAAGACAATGAAACACCTTCCAAGTGTGATGGTTTGGGGTTGTTTCAGTTACTATGGGCGTGGAAACCTATATTTTCTTCGAAGAACACAACTATGAATGGTGCACGGTATTTAGCAATGCTACAGGATAAACTTCCAATGGCAATGGCAATCCAAAGGACAAAAACATACATGCATGATGGTGCACCATGTCACAGGGCCAAAATAGTGACAAAATGGATTACTGACAATAAATTTGATATTTTGGATTGGCCTGGTAATAGTCCAGATCTCAATCCGATAGAAAATATGTGGCTAATAATAAAAAATAAGGTTGAATGCCACGACACTGGCTCAGTCGAAAAATTACAAGAAGCCATCAAAAAGGTATGGTGCAAGGAAATATCAGTGGAAGTTTGTCAAAACTTGATTAAATCCATGCCAAAACGTCTAGAACAAGTCATCCAAACCAAAGGACAGATGACAAAATACTAATATAAGGTTAGTATACATTTAAACATTGTTTTTTATGTAAAAAAATACAAATTTCCAGGGTGATCGGATACTTTTCGCGGGCACTGTATATTGGTACAACAACAAAGAAGTTACGCTACAAGAAAACTTCAGTTACTTCATTATGAGGGAATTTAACTATAACTTAAATAACAAAACTAAGACAAATGACAAATAGTGAACTGAAAAATGAAGAATAATAATGTAATGAATGAAGTGGAAGTGAAAAGAAGTATCAAGTGAGGTTTAAAAGGATTACATATGAGAGAGGATGACAGCCTCTTGATTAATTATCTGAACAAACTTAAAAATCTTATTACTAGGACAGCATGATTCTGCCCCAGCTCTGAAGAGAGTATAAGTACCATCCTCACCTCAGTACTCTGAGAGATGATGCAACCCTAAATTACCAAAACTAGGATGCAATCTACAAGGGTAGCACAGTCAAAGACACTATACAATCTCCATAACAGGGACAAGAGCCCCTCTCAGACAAATACAAGTGGGTAAGGAACATATGCCAGTCTCTCTAAAGCAGTGGTTCTTAACCTTTTTCGTGTCATTTCCCCCTTTGACCAGTTCACCCTACCCAATTTCTCCCTCCATTAGGATACAGAAAAAAGTAGCCTCGAAGACAAAATTTAATAACATTAGCAGTCTTATAATGCACACTAATTATATGATCAAACAAAATTCTGCCATAAATCCCCCCTGGGTAAATTTCCCCCAGGTTAAGAAATGCTGCTCTAAAGGGAAGCAAGTGGAATTTGCTACATCAGGACATAGAGAGATAACTCAAAGGATAGTCTGCATATGTAACTTCACATATCTTGTTGGGAATAAGAATAGTTTTTCAACTTTTGCTGCCAGACAATGCAAACTGCAGCCTGAATCCATGGAAAGAAATATAGTACCTCAAAAGCAATATGACCTTCAACTGCAAAAATATGGGAAGCAATAGACTTTGAGAAGTGGGCCTCAATAGATCCATTTCACAAGAGCACCTTGCTAATGCTCTAATGGAGTTTGAATGTTCAACACGCATCATAGTGACAAATGATGGTCATCTTGTAGAAAGTTTTCTAAACTTGTACAGTTTGGAAATGGAAAGAACCATATACATATTGATTAATGATTAACAATAAGAAGTGTGACCAATTATTCTTGCACCATTATTTTTTGGACACTGTATATTCAACAATAAGAATTAATATGATCCTAAGCCAGGTCAAAAGAGGGTGGGTTTTTTTTTTACATTACTTTATAATTTCATCACTTGTGGATTTATAATTAAAAAAAATAAAATTACTTTTGAGGAAAAAAAGTTGAATTTTGCAAAAATAATAAAAAAAAAGACTCCAAAAAACAATATGTTGCATCACTAAGTAACACACACACACGTGTTGGCAAGGGTATTTTAACAGGCCTGGATAAAACCTGGTTAAATGATTGAGTAAAACCATGTCAAAACCCAAAAGCACTATTTTGATTTTTTGAAGTAGTAATCAAATTTATAAATCAATTTTTATTCCAAGTCAAAAAATGGCATTTGCTTGAGGTAGTATTGAGTTAGTTGAGCATAAAAAATGAGAAAAAATAAAAATTCTTTTAAAATTTTTAATCCATGTAAAAAAAACTACAAAAAGGATAAAACAACATTTTTTGGAGAAATGAAAAACAAACATGTTAGAGCACTTTAACTAATTAATGTGTTTTTAACAAAAATATCATGACACAGTAACCTAACCAATCATCAAGGGTGTGCAGTTGACCTAACTGGGCATTCAATTGACCTAACTGGGCATTAATTCTTGATTTTTTTTCTGCTACTTTTACAGATCTGCCAGGATCCTTCAAAAAATGTATTCTTCGTAAAGTTGCACTTTTTACCATTTGACTGACGCTTATCAGTAGAGAAGCACTTGTGAACAAGGTGCACCCAGAAAATGATATGTTACCTCTGCTATAAATGCAATTTTTATATTTACAGTAATTTCACTTTTTATTAATTAATAAAGTCATATTCATGTTTTCAGTAACAAATACCTTATATATTTCATTCTGATTTCTAGGGGTTGTCTGGGGATAGGTGATGTGGGATTTAGCCTACTGGGGACTCAGGGCCGGATTAAGCATTGTTAGGGCCAGGGGCAATGAATATTTTCAGGCCAGTGTCACTAGAAAAACAATTCTTTACCTGATACATCATACATGAGTGATGTGATCAGCTGACTGGGATCGATCAACAGAAAATGAAACAAAAACAAAGATGTGATTACAGAAAATGTATACTATGTTCATATAAATGGGATACTAAACTAGGTTTTGTAGAAGCAGAATCTATAATTTTTTTTCTTCCTCACAGTTGACGAATTATTTCAACAGTAGATTATAGCGTTTACAGAGTTTCTTGGGGTCAGTCAGCATCTGGGGCTGGGGGCAAATGCCCCCTTTGCCCCCATTATAATCTGCTACTGTGGGGACTGCAAACTGAGGAACTCATTCCCCTTAACTTCACATATAAGACATAGGGTGATTTTCAGAGATATTTTTCAGGAAAAGTCTCTCTTATATCATGGCAGAAAATATGGGTGAATATGAATTCCATGTTAAATCCATCTATACCTCTCCTAGCTCCCTTACCACCCCGCTGCATAGTTTAACAGGAAGCAACCCTGGAGCCAACAGTGATGAGAGGGTGAACAGGACCAATGGTTGGACTCTCCCAGGGAGAATAAGCCATGACCTGAGCAAGAAGGAAAGCAATAGGGCATACAATACCCAAATACCAAAGCATTTCCCATGGCTGGAGAATACAGGACAGGCATGACCTATGAACATACCCATGAGGAGAACCAAATATCCAGGGAGGATAGAGACAAAAACAACAGCAAGGAGTGTGGTTGATGACCATAACATCATAGGCCAGAGGTAGCAAGGCCTCTGGATGGAAAGTATGGTTCCTCAAATTAACATGTAGCCCTGATCATTCATTCGGTGATCATTAGGTTTCACCACAGTTTTATCATCATTTGGATAAAACCCTGGTATAACAATCAAAAGGTTTTACCCACCCAACCCTGACAAACACACATATTTACCTTAACCTCAAGTTTACAATCAGTGAAGTCCATATTTTCTTCAACAGGAATGTCTTCCATCCATTCATCTTTGATCTGATCACTCTGAAATTGGTTTTCTTTTCATCACATTCAATAATTAATTCCTTATTTCAATTCATTTCTTAGTTGAATAAAATTGCCTTATAAAATAATCTATAAAAGCTTTAAAAATTAATTCATTGGCTTAATGCTTCCATGAATGTATTATTAAATAAATTACTAATTTCAGTCAATAATCTCTAGTCATTAGAAGAATGAAAAAGGTCTTTATATTTGTTTTCATTATGCCATGCATAGTAATCCACTTAAACTACATAAGAAAATAAATTTTTCATATTTATTCTTTACCTCCCATTTATCACAAATGTTTCTGTGACCAATTGCATTTTCCTTGAAGTTATATGTTTCACAGAAAATTACTTCTTTCTTAATATCAGTTTCATCTTTAATGTTCCAATAATCTTTCAAATTACACTCACTTTCACCTTTTTCCATTTTGAATTTCAAGAAATCAAATGAGTGATGGGAAAATTTAACTTCCTCAGCAAAAGTGGCTCTTTGGAGTTAACAGTTCATTATTTTTAAGGACATAAAATATTCCTTTTACTGAAAACAAAATTTTAAAATTAAAAAGTTCATATTTTGCTTTTAATAATTTTGGATCTTTTCCATTTGGGGGCCAGCAGCGAATTTTAATGAAAATCAGTATACTAATGTAGTTTTGGTCATTGATTTAAAAAATAACTTTTTTGGAGAAATGAAAAACAAACATGTTAGAGCACTTTAAATAATGAATGTGTTTTTAACGAAAATATCATAACTTACGGTAACCTAACCAATCATCAAGGGCATACAGTTGACCTAACCAGGCATTCAATTGACCTAACTGAGCATTAATTCTTGATTTTTTTCTACTACTTTTACAGATCTGCCGGGATCTTTCAAAAAATGTATTCTTTGTAAAGTTGCACTTTTTACCATTTAACATGCTTTTGGCAACAAAAGAACTGGCTATTTTTATCAAAGGGACACACTTTCCCACACTTAGAGCACTTTTTCATAAACAGTAGCAGTTTGTGACTCTGGCTAAATTTAACACAATCCTCTGTAACTAGTTTAAGCTAGTTAAAACACAAATTAATTTTAAAGTGCTCTAACATGTTTGTTTTTCATTTCTCCAAAAAAAGAAAGTTATTTTTTAAATCAATGACCAAAACTACATTAGTATACTGATTTTCATTAAAATTTGTTACTAGCCCCCAAATGGAAAAGACCCATAATTTCTTTCAAAGAAGTGTACCTGAAGAAATTTTAGGAATGAAGACAGTTTTGTGCAGTGGTAACTCAGCACCAAATCTATTATAAAAATAAAATGTGTTTTACAACATTAAGAGAGAAAAAGAAGCTCTTTCGTACTAGAGCCAATAAACCTAACCAACACATGTCTAGAATTTATTTTTTCAAACTAGTCATAAAAATCAATATTCATGGCAGAAGTTCAGATTATTATTTGTCTTCAAACATAAAATCAAACAATTTTAGTTATCTCAATAGGAATCAAAATCAGTATACAGAATCTGTGAAATCTGACACCCAAACTTTTAACACTTGATACCAAAAATAAAACTATGTACATGTACATGAAGTTTTAAGGTGTCACTGATGTTGAGAGTGATGCCCATGTTTAAGGGCTGGGAGATTCACCAGAGAACTCTCAACAAAAGCTGTCTAATACTTGACACTATAATATTTCACATGTACAGAAAATAATTAGGATAGAAAGATCAGAAATTACAATTTTCAAAATTTTTTGGACACCTTACAACACACTACATTTAAATTTATGCTAAGTACAGGGCAGAAGATCTCAGTTTATGTGATGATTTACCATGAATTTTTTTTTGGTATGTGTGAAGGATTTCTTTTAACTTCATCAAGAAGGTGGACAAAAGAAAAGAAACTGAGAAAATACTCACTATGTATTACCCAGCTTATTATAGAAAGCTTACTAAAAACAAGAATATATCAAATGATGATAATGAACATGAATATAAATGGTAAATGAAATAACACAATTAGCGAACAATTAAACCATATTCACATCAAATTGACATCTAACATCACGGGGTTTGTCCCAATAGGACAGAGCATGGACTCATTTCTGGTAAATGATTTCACATTGCCCCCAGTGATAATATACAGGATGTACATAAAGTCAGGATCTATTTTTGTGAAGCACTTTGAAATTATATGGAATTCAATCATAAAATGATAAAGTGGTAACATTTATTAAATAATTAAGAGAGGATTCGACATGATGCCCATCAGTATCCCTGCACAGCTCAAATCGTTCCGCAGCATTTCTAAACACATTCTGGAGCATTTGCGGGGTTATGTTATCTGCAGCAGTTCGTATACGTGTACGTAAGTTTTCAAGACTCGTAATCTTCGTCTGATAGACGTGCGACTTGATAAAGCCCCATGCAAAATCTAAAGGGGTTAAATCTGGTGATCTCGCTGGCCAAGGTCTGTTGCTTCCGCGTCAGATCCAGCGATTTGGAAAACGTCCATTTAGATAATCTGAACAATTTTGGCATAGTGACAAGGAGCACCATCATGTTGATAGACGATGGTACTAACAATCCTATCCCCGTCCTATCAACATGATGGTGCTCCTTGTCACTATGCCAAAATTGTTCAGGATTATCTAAATGGACGTTTTCCAAATCGCTGGATCGGACGCGGAAGCAACAGACCTTGGCCAGCGAGATCACCAGATTTAACCCCTAGATTTCTTTGCATGGGGCTTTATCAAATCGCACGTCTATCAGACAAAGATTACGAGTCTTGAAAACTTACGTACACGTATACGAACTGCTGCAGATAACTTAACCCCGCAAATGCTCCAGAATGTGTTTAGAAATGCTGCGGAACGATTTGAGCTGTGCAGGGATACTGATGGGTCACGTCGAATCCTACTCTTAATTATTTAATAAATGTTACCACTTTATCATTTTATGATTGAATTCCATATAATTTCCAAGTGCTTCACAAAAATAGATCCTGACTTTATGTACACCCTGTACTTGATCTTAAACTCATCTGATCTTTCACTACAAAAGTAACCCATATAAAGGAAATTCAGTACTTTTGCATTATCCTCCCAACACTAATTTTTTTTTATGATGGAAGGAAAATAAAACTATGGCTAACACCTGCGGCGGGCTGTTTTTAACCTAACCTAACCAAAACCAAACCAAAACCTAACCAAAACCAAAACCTAACCCTAACCAAAACCTAACCCTAACCAAAACCTAACCCTAACCAAAACCTAACCCTAACCAAAACCTAACCCTAACCAAAACCTAACCCTAACCAAAACCTAACCCTAACCAAAACCTAACCCTAACCAAAACCTAACCCTAACCAAAACCTAACCCTAACCAAAACCTAACCAAAACCAAAACCTAACCCTAACCAAAACCTAACCAAAACCAAAACCAAAACCTAACCCTAACCAAAACCTAACCCTAACCTAAACCTAACCAAAACCTAAACCTAACCAAAACCTAAACCTAACCAAAACCTAAACCTAACCAAAACCTAAACCTAACCAAAACCTAACCAAAACCAAAACCTAACCAAAACCTAACCCTAACCAAAACCTAACCCTAACCAAAACCTAACCCTAACCAAAACCTAACCCTAACCAAAACCTAACCCTAACCAAAACCTAACCCTAACCAAAACCTAACCAAAACCAAAACCTAACCAAAACCAAAACCTAACCAAAACCAAAACCAAAACCTAACCAAAACCAAAACCTAACCAAAACCTAACCCTAACCAAAACCTAACCCTAACCAAAACCTAACCCTAACCAAAACCTAACCCTAACCAAAACCTAACCCTAACCAAAACCTAACCCTAACCAAAACCTAACCCTAACCAAAACCTAACCCTAACCAAAACCTAACCCTAACCAAAACCTAACCCTAACCAAAACCTAACCCTAACCAAAACCTAACCCTAACCAAAACCTAACCCAAACCTAACCCTAACCAAAACCTAACCCTAACCAAAACCTAACCCTAACCAAAACCTAACCCTAACCAAAACCTAACCCTAACCAAAACCTAACCCTAACCAAAACCTAACCCTAACCAAAACCTAACCCTAACCAAAACCTAACCCTAACCAAAACCAAAACCTAACCAAAACCAAAACCTAACCAAAACCAAAACCTAACCAAAACCAAAACCTAACCAAAACCAAAACCTAACCAAAACCAAAACCTAACCAAAACCAAAACCTAACCAAAACCAAAACCTAACCAAAACCAAAACCTAACCAAAACCTAACCAAAACCTAAACACTAATTTTTTTTTATAATGGAAGGAAAATAAAGTACCATAACCAAAACAACATTAATAAAAAAAATTAATGTTGGGAGGATAATGCAAAAGAACTGGAAATTCTAATGAGACATGCTAAAAACCTTACTCCCTCCAATTTTGATGAAACTTGGTACCCAGGGTAGTTCTTTGCCCAAATGCCTCATTTTCTAAATTTCAATTCAATCTGAATGATGGTTCAAAAGTTACAAGTCAAGTTCACTGAGGGTCAGACCATGACCTTGGTCATTTTGAAGGCTCATGGCACTGGCAATAATAATTGTATACTTTGAAATTACACCAGGGTTTTGACTTATGCATGTTTGGCTGATGTAAATTTGCTTATATATGAGGAACCTATTTCTACCAACAATTCAATTCATGCAAAAAAATTTGCAGTTATGCGAGTTGTGTAGCAATTGTGTTTTTGTGCACAAAGCAATGCAAGCCACCATGCATGGTGCATTGTGAGTGCAGAGTTAGAACCCATGCTACCTGTCTCCCACCAAACGACACTAGTCTCACATACACCACGCTAGTACAAGACAACCCAACACCATCCACATCTACCATGTAAACTCACCTACTACTGCAACATCCACTCATCCCCTGGAGCCTACATACCAGCCATCTTTGGTGAGTACATCCCTATCTTATGTCTTATTAGGCTTATTATGTCTTTTAATATTTATATTGATGTAATATAGCATTGTTGTTGTCTTGTCATACCACATTGGTGTGTTTCTGGTGTGAAAAAGTGGCAGAATTAACATTGAGGGGGTCCAAAGTAGGTTGTGGAACTCATCCCTATTTTACCCATTTAACTAAGTATCCAATTTATGCAAAGTTTTCGCAGAATGTAACCCCTGCATAAATCAAAACCCTGGTGTATATATTTTTTAAATCATGAGAGGCTGAGGATTCCAAATATTAAAGTTTTATGCAAGTAGGTCTATATACAGGGTGTACATAAAGTCAGGATCTATTTTTGTGAAGCACTTGGAAATTATATGGAATTCAATCATAAAATGATAGTGGTAACATTTATTAAATAATTAAGAGTAGGATTCGACGTGACGCCCATCAGTATCCCTGCACAGCTCAAATCGTTCCGCAGCATTTCTAAACACATTCTCGAGCATTTGCGGGGTTATGTTATCTGCAGCAGTTTGTATACGTGTACGTAAGTTTTCAAGACTCGTAATCTTTGTCTGATAGACGTGCGATTTGATAAAGCCCCATGCAAAGAAATCTAAAGGGGTTAAATCTGGTGATCTCGCTGGCCAAGGTCTGTTGCTTCCGCGTCCGATCCAGCGATTTGGAAAACGTCCATTTAGATAATCCTGAACAATTTTGGCATAGTGACAAGGAGCACCATCATGTTGATAGACGACGGTACTAACAATCCTATCCCCAATCAGCTGAGGTTCAAGGAATTGCTGCAACATGTCCAGATAAATAAGCCCTGTAACTGTAGCTTCAGCAAAGAAAAAAGGACCATAAACCTTAGATTTTGTTAAACCCATCCAGACATTAACTTTAGGTGAGTCTGTTTCCCAATTTTGGACGAAATCATTCGGTCTTTCATCTGCCCAAATTCGACAGTTATGGCGATTTACTTTTCCACACGTATGGAAAGTGGCTTCATCACTAAAGAGAATGTTGTCCATTAAATTATCACTCCAGATTTGTTCTATGAGATCAGCACACACAGCACTTCGTCGAGGGAAATCTTCCTCATGTAAATCATGTAAAACCTGCAAATGATAGCTTTTCTTCTGCAAATTAACTTTCAGAATTTTGTGCACAGATGACGTCGGGAGGCTGAGTCTGTGTGATGCAGCACGAACGGACGTACATGGCTCCTCAGTGATAATTCCGCGTACTGCATTCATGGTAAGATCTGACATACATGGTCGTCCTGATCTTGCTTCATCATTTACAGATCCTGTTTGTTTAAATTTGTTCACCAATTTTCGTATTGTCTTGTCTATTGGCCCCGGCTTATGAAATCTTCTAAACTTCTCTCTGATGTCATTGTATTTCTTTCCCTCGATTCGCCAAATTACTATTGCCACACGCTCTTTTGTATTCATTCTAAGGGCTTCTGAAAAGAAAAATAGAAAAAAATAATTATTTCACAAAAATAGATCCTGACTTTATGTACACCCTGTATAAATAGATTTACTCTTTAATCAAAAGCAGTAAATGACCTTTGAGGATCCAGTTGCCAAAAATTTTAAAGAACAAAAAATAAGATTTATCTTTTTTAATTTAGGGCAATTGTAAAAATATTGCATATTTGACCCTAAAAGGGTGCAGTTCACTTAAATATAGAAAGGGATCCAAATTCTCTGATCCAAAAACACAGAGATACACAAAATAAAATCTTGTAAAACTGTTGTATAATAAAAAAATACATAAAAAATTACTACATGCTGGAATGACTGTTACTGGTATTATATCTTTTCTTTTTAAGAAGAAACTGACACAATGAATGCACAGGACTCTCTTTTCTGGAAACAGTAATCCGACCCAAACAGTGGGTCAAATGGATTTTGACCAGAGTCAATGAAGGTTTAACCATTTTCTGGTGCCTGAGAAATAAAGTTGAACAGTATAAATCATAATTCCCATATTTCTGGAACTACAAAGAAAACCAAGATATTCTCACAAGCAAAGGAGTTATTTTTCTGCACTCAGTGACCTTCACCAAATGACACAACTCACATTTTCAATAACTATGTGGTAATAGGTTCCCCAATCCCTGGGCAATGTTATGGGAAAACTGGAGTATCCACCTGGATTCAGCTCTGGAAACAGTTCTTCCTATGGTAGGAAGCCAAAAATCTTCTCCCAAGCAGTACACTAGATATCAAGTGAGCAAGGACCATTCCCAGACATGTCAAGTAGGAAGAGCAGGACCACCACAGTGCATTCAAGCAATGGAAAGCAAACAGTGTATGCTGGGGTGTTAAGGAGTGGGTACAAAGAAAATATGTTCAGGCAGAAAAAGGGAGAGAAAGGACTTCAGGATAAACAAGAATGAACAGGAATAAAAAGCACAGTAGAGGCAAGACCTATGCTACTGAAAATCCAAGAATTTTCCCTTGACTTGAAACTATTACCAAATTTAGTAAACCTTATTGCAGTGTATGACTTTTTATCTTGTCTTCTTTCCTGTGATGAACAAATGAGGCCTTCCAAAGCAAAAGTAGCACAAGCGCCATCTGGGGCAAAAATGAGTTATACCCACTGAGAGGTTCTTTAGACTGTATACTATCATATGGTAATGGATGAATTGCAGAAATGGCAATGTTCATATGGTTGAAAGTCCTGTGAAAAATAATATGATTCTCAACCAAAACTACCACCAGCACCAAATCAAAAAATACTCTGAGGCAAAACTGACACTGAACCATCACTCAGTGGCAAAAGTGAGTCTTGTCTTTTACATAAACATCAACACTGGTCTTCTATTACAATTTAAGAACAGAAAAACACTTCTGAGTTCATTTTTATTATGAAGATAATAATATAACTAAAAAAATATACAGATTAACTATTTTGGTTTAAAATTAATTAAAATTAAAATTTCTTTACAAAAAAGAATTCTGATAATCTACAATCATTCAGCTTGAACCAACAAAAACTAACATATTGTCTGAAGGTCGCATAACTTTCAATGTGTTTTCTGATGAATTAAAAAAAATGGCGCTTTTGCTACTTTTGCTTTGGAAGGCCTCAAATGTGGAAAACTTTTATCAAGAGTAATCTAATCAGCTTCACTAGAAATAAATTCTTGAAGATGACTAAAACTTGCCTTTTACCTGAGAATGTTAAGCTTGAACTGACACTGGGTCCTAATGGGTCACTATGCCCCATTTTTTTTTTATTTTAGTCCCAACCAGTGATAGAAAATTAAGTTTGTTTTATTTATAATTTAATTTAATAGAACAACTTCAAACCTCCCATTTCTAGACTTGAAGGAAAACCTTAACAATAATTATTTACAATTTATTCTGGAGGTTCTACACAATAAGGAACTTTCATCTTAAATTAAATGATGATGGAGTTAATAGGTTAGTTATGATAATGAACATAGAGATGATTTATGTACAAAACACTAGAATTCTAAATAACTTTATCTTAAACTTTGCAGGGTTTTAACTTCCTACATTTTGACTGTATTGTATTCGCTGGAATTCTTCTCATTTGTTTATTTCTTAATTTATTTGGACAAGACAACATGTATAGGAACTTAATGAACTCACATGCAGTAGTTTAATTAAAAGTTTGTAAACCAAAGCTGCAAGAAAATGGTACATGCTGGCAATGCTTCAAATAATTTGGACTCATTTCCACAATACTGGATTGTCTGCCTTGAAGGAACACTAAGTTCTGGATCCTTAGTGCTAAACTTCAAAAATATACTTTCTGGCTTCAGTAATGGACTATGATCTTGCCTTTTATTGAGGTTAACAGGGACTATTAGAGCTAAATGCAGGCTATAAATGCTAGACTAGGTTTTAACACTAGCTCTAGAGCTGTTTCTAGCAAGATGCCCTATTAAACTGATTTGAGTACTTTTGCATTAACTACAGTACCTGCCTATACTTGACTAGATGGACTTAACACACTTAACTAGAGGCTGTGAAAGCTGAGTGGCTGGAAAGAGAAAAAAAGGCAAATTTAAAAATATAAAGACTCAAGATATGAGAACATGAAAACCCTACAGCAAAATATGTTAGAAAAATAAAACTGGGTAGTGCAGGGGTATCAGGAATATTAGCCATAATGTATTGTACCACGCCATCTAGAAGCTGTTCTTAGAGGAAACCTTCCCCGTTCACTTCCATTCTTCTTTCTCATATCTGTGTCACAGTCTCTATGCATTTCTAAATGTTATGCTATTAAATTTACTACAATCTTTTATCACAATTATTTATTTATATGTAGTACAAGGAATATTATGGGTAAACAAATTAATTTATCTAGCTATGTCATTTATTCATGAATAACCTTAAGTTAAAATCTTCACTGTACATTTCTTTATTTGCTGCTGCCACATGAAGAAAAGAATGAGGTTTTTAAGCTCTTACATGGGTTCAACAATGTCGATTTTAGAAGCATGTTTAGTTTAAATGATAACTCAACTCGCAATAATGGTTGGAAGTTGGATTTGAAATGGTTTAGCACTTGTGTGTGTGGGAATTACTTTACCTATAAGATCTGTGACACGTGGAACAGGCTACCTTTGGAAGTTGTGAGCAGTTCCTCTGTGGATCAGTTCAAGTAAAGGTTAGACTGAATCTTGCACACTATTTGAGGGTGTAGGAATTTTTCCTGGCACCCATTGCCATTATATAATTATTTATGGTGGTGATTGTCTTGTTGGGTAATGTTAGAAATCTGGAAAATCTTTGAAAAAAATCTGCAAGCAGTGTTACATAGTTATAGGCCAAGAAAGACCCAAGATACACTCTGGGCTAACCCAAGAAGGAAGTAGAAAAGTTAGAATTAGCAGTGAAAAAAAGGAATACTCAAAACTTATACCATGCTTACACTTTTAGACATGTAAAGCTTTCACATAGCCATAGTAGTAATAGTAATGCATAGAATAGGCAAGGCTCTCCCCCTCCACCAGCTACTGCTCACAGAAAGTAGTGATGAAAGAAGATTTAGAGGAAAGTAGGAAAAAGTATAATGAAGAGTATAGCTTCTGAGTTCATTCACACCATGTTTACACTTATCTCCTGTACTGTACTCAATTATGCACTAGAAAACAACACAAAATAAAGGATAGTATGAATACTAAATTATTTAATGTAATCTACACAGTGGATTTTTTTTAAGCAATTTTTTATTAATTTATTAAGTCCAAGAAGTCCTCATTTCATTGTTGCATCATTCCTCTGTAGCCTATCATACCCAATATAATGAAGACTTCTCATGTAGTAATTTATCTTGCATTCTTCCCCATGCACAATGGTAAATAATAATAAAATATGCAGAATTTTTTCTTCTTCAAAACCTTTAACAACACTATTCAAAACTAAAGTTCTGCTCTAACTAGGTAGCCTCCCTGAAGATGAGTACGACTATTCAGAGGGTTTAATTCCAAAGCTAGCAAGTTAGAAGTCCACAATTTACCTAAAAAGTACTTGCATTCCTACACTATAAAGTATAAATCCAAATAGCAATCCTAAAATTCAAATGTGTATTCAGGGGTTTTGGCTACCAACAGAGCACATCAAACCTCCCTTCTCTGTCATGTAATATCATTTGTCATGCTTTTACTTAGAAAGCCAAACTACTACTGTTTGTGTATGATTTTGTATTTGAATATAAATTTTATTACCTATTTGATTATATATTACTCTTTCATATAGTTTACTAACAGTTGGGAAGATGGAAGTTCATCTGTAGTTTGAGGGGGGAAGTTTTATCAACCAATTTATAGTTAGGGCATACACTATTACTTTAGAGGCTATTTGGGAAGAACACCATTTGAATGGATAGGTTTATGAGCTCTGAAAGCATGGTTACAATTAAGTTTGCATGTTCTCTGTAAATTTTGTTTAGGATTATGTCTAACATACAACTTTTATTCTTTAATTGTTTCATGGCGGTCATTAGATCAGGGGCATCATGCAACAAACATTTTTTGGGGGTAATGTCAGAGAAATAATTTTTAATCAGTTGTAAGAAAATATTAATTCAGTGCTTTAACTACATTTAAAGGATAGAAAAATCAACAGTATATATAGGGTTAATTTATTTCAATTCTCTTATCTTTACTAAATATTACTTCAATTTATTCCTATAAATTTAGGGGGACATGTGCCTACCCAATGTCTGTGGGCATGATGCCTCTACATTAGATCATATGTCACAGCCAGAGATAAAAAGACAATGTGTGGTAATGAAGGGCCTTGTTATGTATCAAAAGACCACACTGTGGGTAGTATTTTTTTAAGTAAGGTTGGCTCCCATTTCACTGAAATAACAGTGGTCAACAAAGTTCTTGTCACAGAGATATTTTTACTTGAACAATATATAATTTTTTATGTTGATTATGGAAATGAAAACAGAATTTTTCTATCACCTGCAGTTTTAGTGACACAAATTTACATTACTTACGATTTGAGTAAGAATAGGAAAAGGGTGGGGTTTTACCCCTCCTCTGCTTGTAAGTTGCTGCATATCACTGTTGACTTTCATTTCTCAGTTACTCACTTGATTTCATTCAATGAACATCATGCATTTTATTTGTGGTTTTCCTTAATCATTTTTTGTGTCAGTGCATTTGTATTGCTTTATGACAGAATACCACGTAAGTGTGTCAACTATCCAAACTGTTTCTGTTGTGTGTGCGGAGAGTTAACTTTTAAATCTCAAAGGCAAAATTTCATCCCTCTCATCATAAAAGCATACAAACTTCATTTTGGTTGCAACGTAGGGGATCAGGACAAGACATAGGCACCTCATATATGCTGTATTACATGTTTAAGACAGGGTGGCTAAGTGGGTCTCATCAAATGCCACTTGCTATTCCAATGATATGGAAAGAGCCAAAAGAACATTTAATGGATTGTTATTTCTGCTTAACAAATATACTAGGCATCACTGCAAAATCTAAACATATGGTACAATACCCAAATTTACCATCGGCCATAAGGCCTGTTTTACATAAACATTTGCCAGTACCAATGCCACTGGAAATGTGGAGTTCTGATGAAGAAAATGAAATTGATGTACAATGTAATGATGAAGCTCAACATGGTTTACTGATGGATGATGTTGATCCAATGTTTGAACCATCTTGTTCATTGACAGAGCCTCACTTAATGTCTCAAGCAGACCTGAGTGATCTTGTCTGTGATCTGAAATTGTCAAAAGATCAATCTGAACTTTTGGCTTTCAGATTGAAAGGTTGGAATCTTCTAGAAAAAGGCACTAAGATATCTTTTTACTGCAAGTGTCAGAGTTTCTACCCTTTTTTTCTCAGAAAGGCAATTTGGTATACTGTAATAATGTTGACTCTCTCATGGAAACCCTTGGCCAACAACATGATCCAAATGAATGGCACCTATTTATTGATTCCTCAAAGCTGAGTTTGAAATCTGTGTTACTCCATAATGGAAATAAATACCCTTCAGTTCCAGTAGCACATGCCATTCATATGAAGGAATTGTACAACAATATGCACATGCTTGTGAAACATATCCAATATGATGAATACTCTTGGCATATCTGTGGACTCTTAAAAGTGATTGCACTTCTCCTTGGTTTACAACTGGGTTACATGAAATTCTGTTATTTCCTCTGTGAATGTGACAGCCAAGCACAGGAAAGCCATAACTCAAAGGAACAATGGCCACCTTGACAAGCGTTGATTCCATGGCATAAAAATGTCACCAGCCCACCTCTGCTTAATCAAAAAAAAGTTTTTTTTTCCACCACTACATATTAACCTTCATTTAATGAAAAATTTTGTTAAGGCTATGGATCAAAATGGCAGTGGGTTTCTCAACTTGAAACAGAAATTTCCAAGGATGAGCGAGGTCAAATCAAAGAAGGGATATTTGTGGGCCTGCAAATTAGAGAAATCATGAGTATGTGTGTCTGATGAAACTTTAAGTGAAGTTGAAGGAGCAGCTTAGAGAGCATTTAACCCTTTAACTCGGAGTGATGTAGATCTACATCCATAAAAAAACTGCCAAACAGTCAAGATGTAGATGTATGTATCTTTTTTAATATATATATATATATATATATATATATATATATATATATATACACACACAGGGGGTCCTCATTATCCAAAGGTAATGGGGACCAAGATATCACCACTTTAAGTGAATCCACTTAAAGCAGGGACCTAAAACCCAGAAAAAATAATGTGAATACGGTTTAACTAGGACCTTAATACAATAAATGGCACTCAAAATTATGGTTAAACATTTGTAAAATACACTTGTAAACCCTTATAAAATATGTTAATAAAGTATGTTAAACAACAAGTATTTTGATCTTACCTTGAAAAGCAAGTCATGGCTGCAACAATAGTGCAAAAAATCAACAAAATCAGAATGAAAACACCAGAAAACCATGAATGGGTTCAGCACTAGCAACAGTAAGCAAGAGACTGAGAGTGTATGGCATTGGGGTTGGGTGTGGAGAGTGGTGGGGGTGGAGTGTTGGAGGTAGGGGAAAGTGAGCAAGACAGTGAGTCTGAGAGAAATTTAAATAGTTTTCCATTGCGCTTCCATGTTCCACGTACATTATCCACAGAAACCTCTTAAGTGCAAGGAATTTATCTGTACGGTTCTACAATTATTTGGCAGTGTAAATGCTGGGACTCAGATAATGAGGACCCCCTGTATATACTTTTTGGCAGGCTGGAGAATAAAAACTTCTAACATTTGGTTAGAGGGAAAGGGGTTAAAGCAGTGACCACAAATTTCCTCAGAAACTTCAAGGCTGAAAATTGAGTCACTCGTTGAAGAACTTCTTAAGGACTACAAAGTGATGGGGGTGCAACATGTCATTGAAAATTCATTTTCTTGACTCACATTTTGACTTCTTCCCAACAAACTTAGGTGATGTTAGTGATGAACATGGGGGATGCTTTCATCAATAAATATCCATGATGGAGAAGCGATACCAGGGCAAGTGGAGCCCCAGCATGTTGGCTGACTACTGCTGGACATTGGTCAAGGGATGGCCCAGATGCAAAATACAAGCATAAATCATCAGTAGCTACATTTTAGGTGATTTCAATATGCATTTTCTTTCATATTACTAAAATGTCTATAAATTAGTCTAAATTTAATTTTTTATTAATTCAATATTGGTGGGTGATAGACAAATTTTGAGGTAATTTTTAAACTGAAGTGGTAAAAAACCTATAAGATCCACCCATTTTTGCTCAGGTAAAAAAAAAAAGTATTTTTTTTTTCATCCAGTAGAATTATTGAAAATATTTAAAATATTTATTTTGTCAATTATGGGCTCATTATTTACTAATAGCTTTACTAGGGCAGAGAGTTTTCTTAGTTTTTATTAATTATTTTGTTAACAAGGTCCCAGTATTGTTTGGGATTGCCTTTGTATTTTCTGAATTTATGTTTATAGTACAGTAATTAGCTTTAGCTTTGAGTATTAATAATAATGACTTCAGTTTGTTTCTAAAGTGAGTGTAGACTTCCTTTGAGATTAGATTTTCCTTCACATTTTCATATAGTTTGGGTATGAGAAGGAATGAAAATGTGTAAAAAGTCTGGTACTGCATGCTCTCCTTAAAGGAGGCATGCAGTTATAGACTTCAGAAGTTCAGAAGAGCAGTGTCCATTATAATAGCAATAGTAAAGTGAGAGTGAGGCAATACTGAAGCAAAGAGAGAAGGATTAAAGACAGTCAGTAGGATGTGGGGAAATGATGAGATGAAAAGCCTTTGATTCTATCCAGTCAAGTAGAGCTCTGTGGGTTAAGCCACCTAACACATGGCATGAGAAACATAGCACTCCATACAACAATGGACAAGACCCCTGTACAGAGACGGCAATACACCTCTTAGAAGCTGTTTTGGAAAGAGCATATATATGATCATACCAGGAAAGATCATGAGAAAAGGAAATGCCAAGTGTTAAGAGGAAGGATTGAGTTGTGTTTTGTTGAGGGTAAGAGGATAGTCATGTGGAAGATTGGAATGAGCAAACAGATGAAGGAACTCTGTTTTTGAGGCATTGAAAGCAACAAGGTTTTCTCTGCACCAATCAGAGGTTAGGTGTAACATAGCCATCCTATGCAAACAGGGCTGTTTCCTGGCATAAGCAGACTAAGCAGCCGCTTAGGGCCTCGCTGCTACTAGGGGACCCCTAGACAGGCTCCCAGGTCATAGCTCAGTGGGCAAGAATAGGAATATAGCTGGTTATTATTAATATTATTATTATTGTTGTATTAATTAAAGTTTTTGTATGAGACAAATGTGATAAAATGGAGACAAATGAAACGTTTTGGTCGTTGTGTGTAAATAACTATTGTGAGATCTTATTTCTATATTATTTAACTTTATTCTTACTATATGCTTATACTTTCCTAAATGCTTAATTTTTCTAGTATTGTAAAACATTATTTCACTAATTTACTAATTATTAAGAGATTTTGTAACACTTTAAAACCCAGGATTATTTTATATCATAGGATTGTATCGTAGAGTTAGTAATTGTTTGGTAGTTGATAATTGCATTATTTTTTTATACATAGTTCTGTGTCATTTATTCTAAATAATGTATAAGCTAATTTTCAGGAATTTCAGGAGTATTTTTTCTGTTTGTCTTCTGAAAGTACATATTTGTTGTTTTGGACATAAATGTTTCATTAAAAGTTTCATAATTGTTTTTATTAACACAGCCATTTTTTGTGTGTGTGTGTGTGTGCTGAGGTGATGTAGTAAGGCATGAGTTGGTGGATGGAGGGGTGGGGCCTCAAATGGGTATACTGCTTAGGCCCCCCCTAACAGCTAGAAACGGCCCTGTATGCAAATCATGGAGTGACTGTTGAGAGGGATGTTTTGTGAAGTGGAATCATCAGCATAGGAATGGATAAGACAGGAAGTGCAACATAATAAATCATGATAAATAAAAGGAAATAAAAGAGTGGGTGACAGGACATAACCCTGAGGAATACCACTGTTAATCACTTTAGGAGAACAACAGTGGCCATCTACAACTACACCTATAGATCAGCCAGAAAGGAAATCAGAAATGAAGGCACAAACAGAAGGATAGAAACCAAAGGAGGGCAGTGTGGCGATTAAAGATTTGTGCCAGACTCTCAAAAGCTTATGATATATACAGTGCTATAGCAAATGTTTCACTGAAATCCTGAAAGGATGCCCAAGAGGCAGATAGATAGATATACAAGAAGATCAGCAGTAGAGCATCCCTTTTGGAACCCATACTGACAATCTGAAAGATTGTGAGCAGCGAGGTGTTTATGAAGCTTGCTTTAAATTAAGGATAGATTAAAAAACTTTAGAAAGGGAAAAAATCAAAGCAGTTGCCCTTCTTTGGGACAGGCTGAATTAAAGTGAACTTCCAACAGGAAGGAAAAGTACCAAATGAAAGACAAAAAAGTTTGCCTAGACAGGATATCAGCACAGAAGCACAGTTCTTGAAAACAATAGGAGGAACACCATCAGGACTATACCTACGCCTTCTTAGAGCTGACCTTAGATTGGGCAGAAAGAATATCTTTGGAAGAGATTCTAATTTCAGCCAAAGTCAACTCTGGAATCACCCATGGTTGAATTGGAGGTAAAAGTTTGAGTGGAGAGTTCAGCTTCAAAAAATGTCAGGAAAAGAGATGGCAACTGAGCCATCAGAATGGAAAAGAGGACTGAAAGACTAGGAAGTGAAGTTGTTGGAGAGGTTCTTAGCTAGATACCAGAAAGAGTGTATGAAAAAACTATATAGGGCTATGGGTTGATTGCCTGATACCCTCATCCATTGGAAATTTCCAGCAGATTACAGTGGAGAGTTAATGACAAAGGCCCTACATTTTTTCATTAGAGAGTTATGTATATGTAGGTCTTCAAAGGACCTCTTTATGTTTATTTGCCTTTGGTATTTGCACTGCTTAATGGTAAAGAAAGGAATTGCCTTATGTTATTATTTCATTAGGCCTTGCTTCTGTTTCAATGTAGGGCGCAATGATCTTTTTCGATGTAGGGCTATGGTACGATGGAGTTACACAATGAGTTGATTTGATGTAATTAATATAGGCAGTCACTATTTAAATACCTGAAGGAATAGGCCTATCCTTTTTATAGTTATTAAGTTTTATATTATGAGGAATTCACTCAGAACTTATAGGAAGATAAAGTACATCTTCCTTGCTTAAAGCATTGCTGAAACAAGCAGCTCAGTGATGCCAGTATAATATAATCATTAGGAATCTGCTGATTCTTCAAATTTCATTGACTCTTCTCTCAATGTAATTTTCATGAGTCAGCAGTGGAAAATTTTGAACATGAAATAATAAATTTTTCTTGTGGTTGGGTGGGCCCAATGCCTCCATATTGGGTTCTATGTATGTATGTATGGCAATTATTTTCATTCCCAATAGGCTATGTTGCCAATCCCGAGGCAATTTTGTAGATATTTAATTAAATTAATTAATATTTTATATTTAATTAAGAAGTAAAGGTACCATATACGATACCATGTTGTAAGTGTGTATAGTTTTTCCATAGAGTGAGAATTAGAATTGGATAAGTTTTTAAATTTTTTGTTGGCTGAAGGTATTTTTAGAGAATCAAAGAACAGTTTTTGAACAATTCTGAGCAGATATGATCTATTAAGTCACACTTCCTATCCTATCCACTCCTACACTTGACTGGATGGAATCAAAGGCTTTTCATTTTCTCACTTCCCTGCTTCTTACTGACTATCATCAATCCTTCTCCACCACAATGTTGCCTCTCACTCTCTTTATTGTTGCTATTATAAGAGACACTGCTCTTCTGAACACACAAACTGCATACCTCCTTTAAGGAGAGGACACATTCATATTCTCATTCCTTTTCTGTACAGCTCTCTAATGCAAGAGTTAATCAGTATTTTCAATCATTCCTTCACCTCTAATCTTTCAAACACAGACATTTCAAAAACCCTGACCTTGATTTTTGCTCATCTTCTTTGGAGAGGAGCAGGGGAGGGCAGCTTTTGCAGGCATTGACCTTTGGCACCTTCTCCCTGCATAAAAAAAATAGCAGATGAAATTCAATGTTCAAAAATGCCAAGTCATCCATTTTAGAAGAAATATTGAAGACTTTAGTTATGAGCTGCAAGGAAAATGGTTAGAGGATATTAGGAAAAGGATCTTGGCATTATAGTTAGCAGTGATCTAAAATTTTCTAAGCAGTGCTTAGAGGCTAGAAATAAAGCAAATAAAATTATGCTGTAAACAAACTAACTGTTAAACTGTAAGTGAAACAAAACTAAAAAACTGGGAAGTTGGCATGTCTTTCAATATCAACTTCAAGATAACTTTGACATGTTTCACTGTAATATTGAGAGCAACAAGGGTAGAGAGATACTGTTGTTCATAGACAAAGAGCTTAAGCCTTCCCCCTGGAGTTGCAATCTAATAGAAGAATTTAAGGAATCAGTATGGGTAGAGATTGGAATTAACAAGGATGACAAACTATTAGTTGGATGTTTGTACATAAACCCTAACAGTTCCATTGAGAACAATGACAAGCTGCACAATTTTTTGAGGAATGTTGCTAATTTAAAGTTTAAGTATATACTAGTGATTGTACACTTTAATTATCCTAAAATAAATTGGAGTACATGGAGCATTGGAGATGGTAATTCCACCCATGACTAATATATTCATTGAAAGTATCAGAGACAGTTTCATGTAACAGTATATTACTGAACCAACACATTTTAGAATAATGAACCTCATAATTTGGATTTGGTATTAAGGAGCATGATGTAATGGCTGATATCAACATTTTATCACCTCTGGGTAAAAGTGACCATACCATCCTACAATTCTTTGACAAATACTGTATAACATCAGTTATAGTTATAAACTGTTGACAATCATAAATTAAATCTTGACAAGTGAAATTATCAGGCAATGAGAGAATTCTTGTCCATTGATTGGGATGCAACATTTAGTCACTACATTAAATGTCAAGGAACAATTGAATATTATATGTGAAAAGCTTAACTTTGTATAGGTACACAAATCCCCAGAAGAAGGATAATAATAAAAGGACAAGTAAAGATCATAAAGTACTTTTCCATAAGGAACTTATAATAAAAGTTAGAACAAATGCTAGAAGCTGGCAAAGGTACATAGAGACAAGAATGGAGAGCAATCGCAAGGAATATGCAAAATCTGTGAATAAAGCCAGAGCATTGATGAGGAAGATTCAGATGGAGAGTGAAAAAGAAATATTGAAAAAAGCTTAAAAAAAAAAATGAAATTGAAAATTTGTGAACAGTAAAACCTCCATTAAGCGGGGTATCCCAGGCCTAGAGATGGAGAGCACTAATCAGGATCAAGAGACCAAAGTGGTATCCAGATATCAGTAGTGCTGAGACACTCAAAATATTTTGACTGTGTACACCCAGGTGCTCAAACCCTGGCACATTGTGACTCTGACAATGGCATATGGACACTCAAGGCAAATAAAAAATCAATGGTTATAATGCTACACCAGCCTGAATTCAGAATGCCCTTGCATAAGCAAGAAATTTTAGAATTTTTAGTGTAATTGGCAACCCTTCTAAGACTGCCTGGAGCGCTTGCGCAATAAGATTTAAAATTCAGTTACTAAATAATCATTCATGTGTTAAGTGCGTCATATCTGACAAGTTGGCTGGAGGGAAGCAAGTACCATATTTTTCGGTGTATAAGACGCACTTTTTTTCAAAAAATGGGGTCTCAAAATCACCCCGTGTCCTGTACACCGAAGGTCATAATATTACTTTATATGGGCTAGAAGAACTGATGGATTTTTAAAAAATTCATTATCTCTTAGTCCCTCATGACTGTGTATTGGTTTGGCCAATTTTACACTAAGTTTCTACTCTTCCCAACCTACTAATAACAAGAAAAACAGTACGTATTGCATAATGATTTACTTTTATGTTTCATAACATATAGTATAGTCTCCCGTATATTAATACTATTTTCTCATAACAAGTATGGGTGAAAGAAAACATATCACCATACTTTTGATGGAGGGCTTTAACAAAAGTCAGCCTCGCTAGTAGAAAATTACGAACATTTTCTGACAACTAGGCAGTTGGTCATAATTTTTTTTCCTGAAAAAAGGCCTTGAAAATAGGGGTGCATCTTATACAAAGGTGCGTCTTATACACCAAAAAATACGGTACATAAGGCTTTGTAATGCAGGTACTGTAAAGGAAATGTAAAATATAGTTATAAAATATACATAATATTTATTGCTTTACTAATAATGCAATTTATTTTGTACAATATAAAAAAGTATATTAATTTAGGCCTATTCAAGATAGTCATAGTGGCACATTAGGTTTTGCATTTTGCAAAAATGGCATAAAATAGCACATGATTGCCATAAGTTTGAGCACCACTGGTGTACACTAACGAAAATATATGTAATATATACTGTACCTACAATGCAGATACAGGTAGGTCTCATTATACACAGTACTTTACATGGAATTGCTATAACATACTAAATTATTTAGGGAACAAATTCATTTCACACACTATATAAACAGATATTATGTGCTCCACTCACAACCACCATGACCTTGATAGAATGACAGTGACAGGGAGTGAAGTGCCATGGCAAGGCACTCTTTCATGGACTTTGTCTTGCTATCAAGAAATCTTCAATGAAAAGATGAAGAAAAAGAGACAGTTGTCCATCCCTGATTTCATCTCCAGGCATCAGAAAGAGGAGGAACCATCACAAGAAACCTAAGCATCAACAAGTCAGAGGGTTAAACTTGTGAACCTTCCTGCTTCTGAGGATATCGAAGACATTTTGATGACCCTGCAATCTCCTGAGTCCCATCCTCCAGCTCCCTCTCAATCTCTTGCCTCTCCTCCCAACCTCCTGTGCCCAGTAAGCTGACTTCAGGCTCTTTCTTGGGTGAGTACATCACAATATTAATTTGTCTTAAATAGGATTAAATATTATTTTATGTTATTTATTATGTTGAATTGATTCTGTGAGTATTATGATGCATGTTTATTACTATTTTACTTCATTTTTATGGTTAAAATGACTTCTTATAATGTTTCCTGGGTGGCTACATGCCACTCAGGAACATAATGCACATTTATAACATGGAGCCAGTGGGAAATAAGGATTCATTTTACATGGAATCACATTATGCGCTGTTTTCCAGGAACATAACCCATGCATAAAACAAGACCTACCTGTACTGACTGTCAATGAGCCATTAAAAACAGATATGATTACTGTAGCGATGGTTATGAGTAAAATAAACAATTTGAATGTGGCAAAGTCACCTGGACCTGATGGATACCACCCAAGAATATTAAAAAGGTTGGTGAATGTCATAAGTTATCCACTTACATTATTAATGCTTCTTTAGAAATTGGCAAGGTACTGTGCCACATGATTGGAAAATAACCAACATCCCTGCTATTTATAAAAAAAGAAGTAAGACCAAGCAATTATAGGCCAGTCAGTTTAACTAGTGACGTATGCAAGATTATGGTATCCATCATAAGAGATGCAATCAGAGAGCACATGCAGAGGAACAGCTTATTCTGAAATACACAATATGGATTTATTGGTGGATCTTCCATTACTTTGCAACTAAGAAAAGTGCTGGACATGTGGACAGAAGTCTTAGACAATTACAGATATATTGATGTAATCTGCATGGATTTTGCAAAGGCTTTTGATAAAGCTTGTGCCAGTTGCAGGGAGAGGAAGGACAGGGAGGAGAGAGAGTAATTGGGTATGTATCTAAAGCATTCAGTAAGGCAGAGCAAAAGTACAGTACAATTGAGAGAGAACTTGCAGCAATGAGGGTTTGTGTGAAAGCTTTCAAGTCATTCTTGTATGGAATGAAATATATTTTAAAGACTGATCATCAGCCCTTGGTATATATGGAGAGAATGAAAGTTGTGGATGGAAGAAATGCTAGAACTTTGCTTGAGTTGAGTGAGTTTGATTATAAGATTGAGTATGTGCCAGGGGAAAGGAATTGTATGGCTGACCTTATGTCAAGAATACCTGGGGTGAATGAAAGGTGTGAGAAAGAGGCAGTCAACCCTGAGTATTTACCAGTGGGAATAGTAAAGTTGCATGAAAGTAGGGGGGGTGGCAACAGTTTGTTTGAAAGATTTGGAATTGGATGTATTAAAAATGAGAATACCAGGAGGTGTGAATGAATTGCGGACCTTGGTTATGAATGAAGCGATTCAGAAACTTGAAAGGGTGGGTGTTTGTAAGGTCCGCAATTATGTACGTGAGCTGAAAGCCATGAGGAGCCAGGGTGTTTTTCCTTTCCTTTCCAAGAGGTCCTCATGGTGGTCAGCTCATTGTTTAGCAAGCAATCCAAGAACTGCAAATACCACGTTCAACAGTGCATAAAGTGGTTCACAAGAGGTTGAAACTTTATGCCTACAAATTGCAAACCTTGCAGAAACTTCTACAAATGACAAACCCAAACGGGTACAGTTTGCTGTTGACATTCTTGACCGTATTGATGAAGATGAGCATTTTCAGTGATGAAGCGACATTCCATCTGTCTGGTAAAGTCAACAAACACAATTGCCATATATGGGGATCAGAAAATCGGCATGAATTTATTGAACACGAACGCAACAGTCCCAAGAAAACGTTTGGTGTGCTCTTTCCCATAACCGTGTGATTGGACCATTTTTCTTCCATGAGAACACTGTGAAGGCTACAAATTACCTAGATATGCTTGAATGGTATGCTGCACCTCAGCTTGAGGATATGCAGCCGTGTGTGTTCTTTCAGCAAGATGGAGCACCACCACACTAGGGATTAGAAGTGCAGAGGTTCCTCAATGAAAAGTTCCCTTCTCATTGGATCAGGCAAGATGGCCCTATTCCATGGCCTCCTCATTCCCCGGATATCACGCCTCTGGATTTCTTTAAATTATAGGGCTACACAAAGGACAGAGTGTATGCAAAGAAGGTTAATAACATCACAGAATTAAGACACTGGATTGAAGAGACACTAGCTTCCATCATGCAAGACATGCTTCTTAATGTTTGGAAAAAAATCATCCATCGCCTTGATGTTCTGCATGCTACCAATGGGGCTCATGTGGAGGTTTACTGAATTAAAACAAAAATTTTTTGAGTTGTGTTATTAATTGCCGCAAACCATTTTAAGATAGCTCCTATAATAACGAATTTATTAAGGCTTATAATGGGGTGAATAATTTATGGACACCCTGTATAAATATTATTAAATAACCGAATTATAATTTTAAAAAACAAATAAATAAATGAATGAATTATAAAGGTAAATCTGGTAACATCTGCTATTCTTATGATAGCCATTCAACTAATTAATGATTTAATGGAAAAAAAAGTATCGATGTAAATAATTAAGTTAATGAATATTTTGTATAAAAGTTATAGAGGATGTGGACTTGAGAGTAGGTGTGGGAAGAGGGCAAAGGAAAGGAAGAGAGAACAATATTTAGGATAGTATAGTAGGTTTGTAGGCTGTATGGCAAGACAGGTGGAAAGGGGCTTGGGGGAGGATGTGGAGGGTGAACCCTTTTTCCCCTTTTAGTTGTCAGCCCTTTCCCCCTGGCCTTGATTATTATTATTTATATACTAAATTTATTTAATTTTTTGATTGAAATACTTGTTATAGATAGGATTTTCATGGTTCTCTCTTTCTTTCCAGAGGAATAAAGATAAACCTGTGAGCAAAGAATAAGAATTAAGTATTTGTTTGTTAATATTGTAAGAAAAGGAATAAGAATTAAGTACCGTATTTTCCGGCATATAAGGCGTGGTATTTTTCCCCAAAAAAGTCTCAGAAAATCACCCCGCGCCTTATATGCTCAAGGTCAGGGTCATGGGTCGGCTTTTGGTTACTGGCAAGTGGTGGTTTCGGTGCTGCGGTATCGATAAACTGAACTCCAAACACCTCCCCTACAAAACTGGTTCCCAGATTACGTTAGAGTGATTAGTAACTATTATAAATTATAATTTATAGATTACGTAATAAGCAAACCAGCTTCAACAGTTGTAAATAATCGTAAAGTATGAGGGTCATTAGCCCTTGTCCGATAAACCACTCGTTTGTGCATGTTGTCTATTTTACACAACTCGTTGACATTATTACTGAAAACAACAGGCAGCCATGTTTGTTTTGGTGGTTGGTGGGGCAGACAACAGGCTAGGCTGCGCAAGGTCCCACCACTTTCATCTGCGCTGTGCGCATGGATGAGGATGACGTAAAGCTGTGGTCACGGCATCTTGGTGGACTCCTCAAAAAGCCGTCGCTTCTCGTGTGGGACCAGTTCCGGTCTCACATAACAAAGGCCACTAAGAGTAAACAGATTAAAAACAAAACTAGCTGTAATACCTGGGTGATTAACAGGTCAATTGCAACCCCTCGATGTGTCGATAAACAAACCTTTTAAGGGATACATGCGTGAAGAATGGAACAAATGGATGATGCTCCCACAGCATGAACTAACACCAATAGGTCGGATCAAGAGGCCTACAATAGCTCAGGTTTGCCAGTGGGTCAAAAATGCTTGGAATGAAGTTAAAACGGAGACAGTTGTACGGTCTTTTAAGAAGTGTGGCATTAGCAATGCCCTTGATGGCACAGACGATGACCTTTTATTTTTTTTCAAGAATATGCCTGCCAAAATTGGGGTGCGTCGTATATGCTCGTGCGCCTTATATGCCGGAAAATATGGTAATTGCTTGTTAAAACCTGTTAGTGAAAGGCATTAAGTACATATTTGTTACAATATTTTAGCAAAGCCTTGGTTTATTTGCTTATAAGACCTATCCATGAATATTGTCTATAAAATTTAACATTTGAAGAAAAATAACTTGAAAGGTGACCCTTGTCAGAGAGAAGCTTGTGATGTTCAAGTGTATAAGCTAATAAATTCCAAGAATTGGCGTGTGTCAAAACTGGAGTTTTGAGGCAGTGTTGTGAGAAGTGGGGAAAACAACCTGGTATTTGTGGAGGTGTCAAAACTGAATCAAATGTTAAAAAAAAAAAAAAAATAGTAGAATATTTAACAAAAGGAATAAAGGACTTGTTTGTTAAAGGAAGGAACTAAATTCAAGTTAGATCTGTCTGAGGAACTGAAGACCATTATTAAACCAAAAGAACTATAAATTTTATCAAGGATGCCAAAAATATTGAAGCACTAACAGAGGGAAGCTACTCTTGCAAGAACTGTAAAACAAGTGAGAAACTGTTGGTGGTACGAGCCAGCAGTCGTGGAATCGGAGGTCTGGGCAGCAAGCCTGGATCCAACAACCCTTCAAGGTGAGCAGCCTGGCTGTGTAGAGGCCTTAAAATAAAAATTTCTATATTTTGTCTGGTGTGGCCATTAGGTTAACCGAATCCAACCACAATATCAATAGTGGCATCGTCAGTCAGATCGCCAAATTTGCAGAACACACCAAGCTTGGGGCCAATGTTGGGATGCCCAAAGCGATCGAGCAACTGCGTGTGGACCTAGGTAGGATAGGAGAGTGGTCCAAAAAATGGCAGATGCCATTTAACTTGGGTAAATGCAAAGAGATACACATTGGCTACACCAATCCCAAGTCTGACTACTTGATGTTTGGGAGTAATATTGAGGCAACTGATTTGGAAAAGGACTTGGGTGTGCTAATTAGCAGCGACCTTAAGTTTACCACATAGAGGTGGAAAAGAAAGCCCAGAAGCTGTTGGGTTATATCAGGAGGCAATTTCAGTTTCAGAACAAGTGATTATGCTCTCTTTGTACAATTCCCTGGTTCAGCCACACCTGGAGTATGCTGTGCAGTTCTGGTCGCCCACCCTCAGATAAGATATTGAGAGGCTGGAGCGAGGGCCACAAAGTTAATCCCTTCCATTAGGCATATGGGCTACAATCGATGCTTACGTGCCCTGAACTTGTTTTTGCTGAAAACTCGGAGGCTGTGCAATCAACTGATTGAGGTTTTCAAGCTCTTATACGGGTTCAATGATGTCAATTTTAGAAGCATGTTTAGTTTAAATGATAACCCAACTCGCAACAATGGTTAGAAGTTGGATTTGAAACAGTTTAAGACTAGTGTGTGTGGGAATTACTTTATGTATAAGATCTGTGACTGGAACAGGTTACCTTCAGAAGTTGTGAACAGTTCCTCTGTGGATCAGTTCAAGAAAAAGTTAGACCAAATCTTGCACACTATTTGAGGGTGTAGAAAATTTTCCCTGGCACCCGTTGCCATTGGTACCTCCTTGGTATGGCCCGCAAGGCCTTTTGAGATACTTCTTTTCCTTGTAACTCCTTGTAACTCTCTCTCTCTCATTAGACTTCATCAGAAGTGGATGTGCTGTATGGTATCTCCAGTATTTTTTTAGATAGTGACTAAGTGACAAAGTTTGATTTTATAAAATTTGTTAGATAAGTATAATTATATTTATTTACTTTATTATTGAGATTAGGCCAAGCACTATTGCTTATTAATTAGATTAATTTATTATTAATTAGACTTAATTTATTCCTTTTCCAGTTTTAATGAACATAATTCTGTATTGTTTAAATTCTGTTTTTTTGGCTGACTTTCTCTGGTAAAGTTATCATGAAATAATTTTGCATTGTTTTATACGGTCGTTACAGATTACATTTCAGATGAGTTACATAGTAAGATTTGTATATTCAAGTCTATTTCCATTTCCAGTCTGAAACACATGCTCTCGCAGGTCCATTTCCCACATTCACTACTGCACCCCCACGATCAGTTGTATAAGTTAATATAACATATATTATTTAAAGTAACATCATTCTGCATTGCTATAAATGGCTCCCTACAGATCCCATTCAGTTCCGTATTCAATTCCATTTCCAGTCTGTAACACGTGCCACTTGTTTGCGCATATTTATTTATTTCCATATTTCTGCATTCACCATTCCTTCCTCACTAACCAATATACTAATTAAAATAGCATTGTATTATTTAAATTAATATCAGACTGCATTGTTACTAATGGCAGCCCACAGGTTCCATTCAATTCTGTATTCAGCTCAGTTTCCAGTCCGTAACACGTGTTTATTTCTGCGCTCACCATTACCCCTCTCACCATCTGTTATATTAATTAAAGTAACATATTGTATTATTTAAAAGTAACATATCATATTTAAAAGGAACATATCATATTTTTTAAAGTAATATATTTATTGCAAGTAACATTGTATTATTTAAAGTAATATATTGTATTATTTAAAGAAACGCCTGCTAAATTGAAAGCAGAATGCTTTAACTGTAAAGTTAATCATTGGTATGTCAACTTCCCCGAAGGTAATATCAGCGACATCACATCCCTCAGTATCTGTTTGTTTTGTAAACTTAGAGAAAACCATGACATGGAAGTTAAAGAGCTAAAGGAATTAGTAAAAATGCTTGAAGCTCGGGCCATAGCACTGGAAGTCCAACCCAGTGGAAAAGATCAGACTGAAAACACATCAGCAGATTTAAACTGTAAGGTTAAACATCTAGAACAAAGCATGGCTTGCTTGGAAAACATGGTGAATATTCTGGAAATTAGAATGGAGGAACGAGAATTCCAATTGGTCAAAAAAAAAAAAACCTCCAAACCAAAACCAAAACCAAAACATAGGGATTCGGAACTCATTACCATCAAAAATAAATTTCACTTGCCGATGAAGAGGATGAATCCTTTTTAATTTGGGATTCTATGGTAAGGAATCAAAGGGACTTTTCGGAGCAAAACATGTGACCAAGAGAAACTCAGATGTTTTCCGGGTGCCACGAGCCAGATAATTAATAAGGAATTAGTCAAAATTAATATCAGGAATAAGAGTTGCCCCATCATTGTACATGTTGGTGGCAATGACGTTTTTCTGGGAGGGACAAAGGGCAGACAGAGTCCATTGTAAAAAGAGTTCAGATCCTAACTGACAAGGTTAGGGATAGGACTGATATGGGTATGGTCATAGGGATTCTCCCTCAAATGCATGGTAGTGACTATACTCTAAATAAAGCCATTAGCATAAATAAGAGAGTTAAACGCATGTGTGATGAAAAAGACCTAAAGTTTGTTGATTTTTGGCCTACATTCTACGGAAATGGGGAATACTTTGGTTCGGATGGGATACATTTTAATCAGAAGGGGAAAAAGAAGTTAGGTGATTTACTGAACATTAATTTGTATAATCTTTTTGAACTAGGACCACCAAACCAGCAATTGATCCTGCTCCCCCAACTGCTAACCTACTCCCCCAGCAGCTAGTCCCCCTCCAACAGCAGTCAGTCCCCCTCCAACAGCAGTCAGTCCCCCTCCAACAGCAGTCAGTCCCCCTCCAACAGCAGTCAGTCCCCTCCAACAGCAGTCAGTCCCCCTCCAACAGCAGTCAGTCCCCCTCCAACAGCAGTCAGCCCCCTCCAACAGCAGTCAGTCCCCTCAAACAGCAGTCAGTCCCCTCAAACAGCAGTCAGTCCCCCTCAAACAGCAGTCAGTCCTCCTCAAACAGTAGTCAGTCCCCCTCAAACAGTAGTCAGTCCCCCTCAAACACCAGTTGGTTCAACTGCATCGGGAAATGACTCAGGCCAGTTAGGAAAAACCACAATTTAAAATCTCTCATAACTGTGCTCTTCAATGCTAGGTCAATTAGAAACAAACTAATGGAATTTATAGCGCTAGTCAAAACTGAGAACTTTGGTATCATAGGAATAATGGAATCCTGGATTCATTCTGAAACAAGAGATTTTGTAGGAGAATTTGAAATGGTAGGTTACAAAATGTTTCACAAAGATAGGAATGGAAGGGAAGGCGGCAGTGTACTTTTGTATGCTCGGGACTTCCTGCACCTGGTAAACAGTAATATCGTATCTGCTCATGAAATGTTGGGAATTGATCTAAACCTAAATAATAAAGTAGTGCATCTACTTCTAGTATATAGGCCACCTCACTACCCCATTGCTAAGGATATAAACTTGTATAACCAATTAAGCAGAATAGTGAATAATAAAATCTATTTGATCTTTGGTGATTTCAATTGTGGTAATATAAATTGGGAGAACAAAACAACTGATGCTGAGGGCTCAAGACTGTTGGCATTTGCAGATGATAACTTACTAAGTCAATGGGTTGACAGTCCTACAAGGGGTAATAATAAACTAGACCTAATATTCACAAATGAAGATGACCTAGACTCTAACCTGACTATTGGTGAAAATTTGAGTAACAGCGATCATAATTTGATTAGGTTTAACCTCAGGGTTCCAGTTAATACATGCAAAAAGACTTGTGAAAGACTAGATTTCTCGAGAGCAAATTTTGAAAGCTTCCGAAGTAGTTTAGACACACTTGAAGTTCTAATAAATGAGGCTGTCAATGTCACCTGGAGCTTATACAGGGACCAATTTAGAATATTACAGAACACTTTTATACCCACTAAAATAGTTTCCTTGTCAACAAAGTCGCCAAAATGGTTTAACAACGAAATTAGCAATGCTATTACAGAAGAAATAGAGCCTACAGACTACTTAAGTTGCATATGAACCAGACTAATTCAGAAAACTATATAAACGTGAAGAAGAAGCTAGATTGCCTCACTCTGTAAAGTTAGCCCTAAAGAATTTTTTTACCATGTTAATAGCAGAAAGCCAATTAAAAATTCTGTAGGCCCCCTAAAAGACAGAATGGCGTACTGAAATTCAGTGATAAAGATATAGCTAATATGTTCAACGAGTTCTTTGTTACAGTCTTCACCGAGGAAGAGACAATAGAAGTACCAGTCCTCAGATTACATATGAACCGTGACCAGCCCGTAGAGACCATAAGTTTTACAAGAAATGAGGTACAGCAATTAATTGATAAGATAGAACAAATACAAATCACCTGCCCCGACTTATTTCTTCCAAGGGTATTAAGATGTTAGCCACAATGTGTTGATGACTTAGTAACCATATTCAAACAATCAATTGAGTTAGGGAAAGTTCCAACTGACTGGAAGTTAGCAAATGTAACACTGTCAATCTCTAAAAAGGTTGATAGGGAAAATCCTTGTAATTACCACATGATCAATTTAACATCAGTTATCGGCAAACTG
This sequence comes from Bathynomus jamesi, assembly GCA_023014485.1. Lineage (NCBI taxonomy): Eukaryota > Metazoa > Arthropoda > Malacostraca > Isopoda > Cirolanidae > Bathynomus > Bathynomus jamesi. The sequence goes on along the minus strand of JAJOZX010004333.1, from coordinate 332,013 downwards.
TTGGAATCCATCATTACAAAATGTATTGTGTATCACCTTGAATGTAACAATCTAATTTTTTATTCTCAACATGGATTTAGGCAACATAGATCCTGTCTGACAAACCTGTTAGAGTTTTTCCATAATATGCATTGCATACACTGTATGATGCAAGTAGGGCAATAGATATAGTGTATCTCGACTTTCAAAAAGCCTTTGACAAAGTCCCTCACACGAGATTGATGGCTAAAGTCAAAGGACTAGGAATCACCGGGCTCGTTTCTAACTGGATTGAGGATTGGTTAAAAGATAGAAAGCAGAGTGGTAATAAATAGAGTGGCTTCGGAGTGGGTGCCTGTCACCAGTGGTGTCCCACAGGGTTCCATTCTGGGTCCTTTACTTTTTATCATAAGCACACCGGACAAAAAATTAGTCACCCCTCTCAGAATGTACCTAATAACGTGTGACAGTGCCTCTGGCCTTGATAACCGCACGAATCCGGCGAGGCAGAGACTCTACGAGGTTGTGCATGTACTGAACATCGATTTGCTGCCACTCATTAATCAGCTGGTCCCAAAGTTCCGCCAGAGTCCGTGGGTGTCTATTCCTGCGCTTCACTTTCTGTTTCCAGCCTGAACAACACCTTCGACGCATTCAGGATTAAAGGCTTCATTGGACCTGCGATGTACTCGTCGCCTCCCATCATTGGAGAACAAACAAAAATGGGACTCATTGGACCAAATTACACGTTTCCAATCTGCCGCAGTCCAGTTTTTGTGCCTCTGAGCCCATTTATAACGTGCCAATTTGTGACTTGCTGTTAACAGCGGCCTCTTCCGTGGTACCCTGCTCCAGATGTCCATCGCATGCAGTTCTCGTCGCAATGTCCGTTCGGAAATTGGTCGCTGGAGAACCTCATTGGTTTCTTGGAGCAATTGTTCTCTGGTTTGAAAACGATTTGCAATTACTAGACGAGAAACATGGTGGTGGCCCCTATTGTCGAGAATTGTTTTCCGGCCACAGTTACGCCGTCGATTGTCAGTTGATTGCGAACTACACCACTCTTTGTAAACTCGCTGGAGAGTACGCATTGACACACCAACAAATTGGGCTACTTCAGACATTTTGTGTCCGTGGGCTCTGCCAAACACGATGGCTCCTTTTTGCCACTGAGTAACGTCTGCCTCACGACCCATTTTGCAGACTATATCCAACACACACTTTGTTCTTCACCACCTCACGAAACAGATCTGATCCTGTGCGCTACGTCACTGCTACTTGTCACTTACCAATGCTACATCAGCGCCCTCTGTGTGACCTTGAACTTCCTACTATCGGTGCTATTAGGGGCAGGGTTGGCAGAAAACCCACTTTTTTTGAAAAAGCCCACCCCAGATGGGTTTTTTCGGGTTTTTTACCTAAAACCCGAAAAAACCCGGGGAAAATTGGGTTTTTTCATGTCCATTTTTTTGTCATCTGCTGGCTTTAATATCATATATGGTAGTTCATATTAGACCTACCTATTCTTATTTTTATAATAATACTGTACTGTACCGTACACTATTAATATAACATTTGTCTTGTTTTTAGCAAAAAGGTTGCCTTCCAGGCAATTAAGCATAAAAAGTTATTATTTTCTCAGATTGAGCTTCACAACAAAATTTGGAAAACATGGACCAATTTGAACTAAATTTGGTGTGGTAAATTATCCTATTTGTTAGGCTATACTTCCTATGGAAGACAGGCCCCTGTGTTTTCTGCTCGAAGTAGATGAATTACAGCTCCCAAAGGGAACTTAATTCAGCTAGTTATATCTATTTAATTCATATTACTGAATATTTTTTCTCTTATTTCACAGTTAAATAAACAAACTGGCAACAGCATATTTATCTTTACTGCTAGCCTACAGAATTAGTCTGTTTGAAGTTATAACTGCATTAAATAATGCCAAAGACCTTTGGATCAGGAAGAAAATCAGGGCATGAATGGAGTGAAGTCAATATTATTGATGGGACTAGTAAAGTTAGATGCAAACATTGCAATAATGAAATAAGTAATAAAATAGAGCGAATAAAAATGCATTTAATGAAATGTTTGAAACACATGGAATCAAGAAACAAGACTGACAATACTGCCAGTACATCATCTTCATACTGCCATGACATAGACCTCTCAGATGATCCAGACTCATCCTCACCACCACTGACACAATTACAGATGAAAAAAAGAAAAATTCAAAAGAAAGTAAGCGATTTTGGCATGACAACAACAGCTTTGCAGAAAAATGTCATTGATAACAAAATAGCCAAATTCTTTTATGCAAATAATATTCCATTTCTATGTGCAGAGTCTAAGTATTTTATTGAAATGATAGAGACTCTAAGACCAGGCTACACTCCACCTTCCCGTCGAAATTTGTCTGGTCCACTTTTAAATACAATCCATGAAGAAGTTGATTTATCCACAAATTACTAAGCTGCCCACCAAGTTCAGCCTCGATTGAAAGAGTGTTCTCCACATTTGGCCTTGTCTGGACCAAATTACACAATAGATTAGGCCTTGAAAAAACTGTAAACCTTGTAAAAATTAACAGGCAATTGAGGATGACTGACCCATCTGATTGGAAAAGTGATGAAGAATAGTTAGTCATTCAGTAGATGTATATTCAAATTTCAAACAATATTAGTTTCATTTGTTCAACTTACTGTACACAATTACAATGTTCAATATAACCACATATAATAAGTCAATATTTTTCTATGTATATACCAGTATATATTTCATGCTGGAAATTTTGGAAAACATTTATTTATTTTTGTATGGATTTATCTAGTAAACTTTTGAACTTTGACTTTTACATTACATGGGAGGGAGAAGAAAAGTCTGATGCCTATGAAACTCCCCTCCCTATGAAAAGCAAAAGTTGGGGATGCTGAGATGCTTGGACACTTAAAACTTATTAGGATTGTTTAACCTCCTTCGCAACATGCTATATATAGAGTTACATGACAGAGGAGGGGACCGACAGCTTAACATGGGTTCTGAACCATGGGTCGCTGACTGACTTCCACCCACCACAATCCTGGAGTACCATACCACCCTGATTGGCTGATGTCTACACTCTATAACCTGCTACCTCACCCAAAGAGTTATACCTGTAGGTCTATTTGTTGACTCATGTTTGCTTGCTTTGCATGTAAAATCATTATAGGCGCCTATATGACAATTTTTAAAAATAATTGCATATGCACTTCTTAAGTTTCATGAAAAACCCCACAAGTGGGTAAAATAGTGAGTTTTTTCAAGTGGGCTTTTTTGAAAAAACCCGGGTGGGTTTTTTCGGGCTGGGCCCACTAGTGCCAACCCTGATTAGGGGTGACTAATTTTTTGTCCGGTGTGCTTATATATTAATGATATATTAATGATATAGGCTTCTAAGTACAATCTCCAAATTTGCAGATGATACAAAATTAGGAAGTAATGTAGGTACTGAGGAGGGCTTAAGAATGCTTCAGAACAATCTTGACAGGTTGGGTGAATGGTCTACTACTTGGCAGATGCCATTCAACTTGGACAAATGTAAGGTAATGCACATAGGTTATAAAAATCTGAAGACTGATTACTCTCTCTTGGGAAGGAACTTGACTGAGACCAATCTAGAGAAAGACTTAAGAGTCTATATCAGCAACACTGAAACTGTCGAAGCACTATGCAGAAGTCGAAAAGAGGGCCTTAAAAATATTAGGTTATATTAAAAGACAGTTCCAGTTTCGGAACAAGGAGACACTAATGTCTCTTTATAATTCACTAGTCAGACCTCAACTGGAATACTGTGCACAGTTTTGGTCTCCACCCCCTCAGGAAGGACATAGAAAGGTTAGAAAGAGTACAAGCAAAGGCTACAAAATTGACCCCTTCAATGAGAATGCAAAGCTACCAACGGAGATTGGAGCGTCTAAATCTGTTTACCTTAGAGATGAGGAGGTTGCGGGGTCAGCTTATTCAAGTCTTCAAGATGCTCAATGGAATAGACAGGGTAGATTACAGGAACTTATTCTCACTTAATGCCAATCTGACAAGAAATAATGGGTTTAAACTGGAACTAAAGACATTTAGGACCTCTGTCTGCGGGAATTTCTTTTCCTATAAAATAGTTAATATCTGGAACCAACTTCCCTCAGAGTTGTTTCCAGTCAAAGTGTAAATGTGTTTAAAAATAGGCTAGACAAAGTATTGAATTCTCTCATAGTTTAAGACTAAAACAAAATAACATAACTCTGCAGGAGTTCGCTTGCAGTCTCTCTGTGAGCATGCTAAATATAGAGCTTTTTATATATTCTCCACTTTCCTGTAAAATTTCCTTGGCTACTTTTCTAGGGTCAAGGTATTTTCTTCAACCTTTTTCCGTACCTGCCTCTGGCAGGGAGGGAGCGGAGGGTGGGGAGAGAGCCTTCTACTTTTCTATTCAGTTTTCTACTACTGCTAGGATAGTCAAAAAAAATAAGCTTGTTTAATAACAGGAACCTCCTAGAGTGGACTGGAAGGTCTTTGAGGCTTCCTCTTGTCCTTGTAACTCTCTCTCTCTCGCTGGAAACTCAGAGGCTGCGCGGTGAACTCATCAATGTTTTTAAGCTCTTATGCCGGTACAACAGTGTCGATTTTAGAAGCATGTTTAGTTTAAATGATAACCCAACTTGCAACAATGTTTGGAAGTTGGATTTGAAATGGTTTAGGACTAATGTGTGTGGGAATTACTTTACTTATAAGATCTATGACATGTGGAATAGGTTACTTTCAGAAGTTGTGAACAGTTCCTCTGTGAATCATTTCAAGAAAAGGTTAGACCAAATCTTGCACACTATTTGAGTGTGTAGAAAATTTTCCTTGGCACCTGTTGCTATTGGTACCTCTTTGGTATGGCAGCCCTTTTGAGGTACTTCTCTCTCTCTCTCTCTCTCTCTCTCTCTCTCTCTCTCTCTCTCTCTCTCTCTCTCTCTCTCTCTATATATTATATATATATATATATATATATATATATGGCTATGTTATGGCCGATGTCGTAACACCACTTCCCAGAGATCAGCAAAGTTAAGCAACATTGGGTCTGGGTAGTAGTTGGATGGGAGACCATCCTCTGCACCAAGATTATGTAGCAACCTGTGGTTTGGATCCCACGTAAAGCTGTAGGTCCCCTCCATCATATGACCATAGATGTTGCGAAGGAGGTTAAACAACCCCAATTAATATATATATATATATATATATATATATATATCTATTTATTAGAGAGGAGATCTTTGTTAGTTTTTATCATACAAATAAAAAAAGATGGTAAAATGTTTTCCTAATTAAGCTTTTTAGTTTTTGTAGGCTCTAGGTACAGTGCCTACTCTGCCTATTGGATAATACAGCCCTGCCTGTGACTCACACACGTGTTTGGCATAAGGAAATTAATTTTTCCCTATTTTAAATATCTAGGAGGAGACTGTTAATGTATTGATATTTCATAGGAGAGGTTTCTTGAGTCATATTCACCAGCCAATAGTAATCAAGTACAATCATACCTCTTTTAATGGACAAGGTACATTCTCGAGGCTTGTCTGCTAAGCAAGAAATCCATTAATAGAGGTCATTATAACATGGTGCTTATGGAGATGGGTTCTTGCTTAATAGCAAAATCAGTTGAAATGATAAATAATGCCTTTAAATACTATTATTTTCTTACAGAATGACTAAATAATGATTAAATGTGCCAAAATAGGTTTTAAACATTAGAAAAAAGTTGGTTACTTAGAAATATGTATGTGATTTTCCACTGCCATCTCTGTCTCTGTACAAAAAGTAAACATTAAGCAGCAAGCAAATGGCTCCAGCACAACACACTCACTTGCAGGCCATTCCAGACATGATGGGCATAAAATGTTCACAAAACACACAGAGAGACCTATGATGACACAACCAATGAATCTTGGTGGGCTACATTAAGGTGTGTCAATTTTAGTAAAGTCAATAATTCAAAAAACTACTAGTGACCAAATGATGCATTTTTATGTGCTAAATCGAAATATGGCTTTAAAATCTAGATTTGACCACTCCTAGTTACTTATATTTGAAGTTGAAGTTTACGAAAAATCAGCAATCTTTGCAAGTATTTTTTTTATTGTATATAACATTTTACATACATTACATACAATTAAAGGCATTTTGATTGTATTCCAATATTAAAACTTAGAAATATAGATAGGTTTCTTGAACTTTGCCAAGGATGCCATATATAAATACATTTTACATACATACAATTAAAGACATTTTGATTGTATTTTAATATTAAGACTTAGAAATATTGATAGGTTTCTTGAACTTTGCAAGGATATCATATATAACTACATTTTACATACATACAATTAAAGACATTCTGATTGTATTTCAATATTAAAACTTAGAAATATAGATAGGTTTCTTGAACTTTGCCAAGGATGCCATGTCTGCCTTGCTCTTGTTCCTGGACATGAGCTCCCTACTGGCCACCTGGCCACTGATGTACGCCTCCCTCGTCTCTTGAGTAAACATGTTGTGCTGCTTCAGTTGTCATCCTTACACACCTCTCTACTGACTGTGTGTGAGGGCCATGCAGGAACTTCCATTGGTCTATCCAGAAACTCCTTGATTGCAGCAGTGGTGAGGGAGCAGGTCAGAGGAGGCTCAGTCACGCCAGAGTTCCAGTCAATAAGCTCCGAGAATTTGGTGGCATCTGGGTTGATGTCAGGAGTCTTCCTGGGTCTGACACTGCAGTCTCCTACCTGTGTGTCCTCATCTCCTTCACCTCTAATTTCCAGTATCCTCTTCACTGCCTCCCTCCTCTCCTCCTCCACCTCACTGCACAGCATGGCCTGGAGCACAGCCTCAGAGTGTGCATACCAGGATGATCTCTTCACTGTAGGCATCACTATTCCTATCACCTCCTCCTTTTGACTTCTGAGCAGCTCCAGCTGGTACAGTACATCCCTGGGACCCTCCACCCAGCTGTGATTTAACTTGATGTTGAGCCAGTTTGGCATGTAGACTCCCACTATGAATTCCACAATTATCCTCAGATTCTTCAGGTTCCTACCCTTCAGCGCATGTTTGGAAATCCACAATCTGCAGAGCCTTAGAGCCATGGTGAGCCACCTACTTGACAGACTGGCCCAATCTCCAGGTCCTTGACTACCTCCTGACTGAGATGGGGTAGAGGAGGACCAACAGTGATCCTCGTGAAGTTTGAGTTGATCTCCAGCTCAGTGGCAGTGTCTAACATCTTCCCTAGGGGCCCAGACCACTTGTTGTTACTCAATGTCTTGCCATCCAGTGCAGTCACCAGGTGTCTGAGACTCAGCTCCCCAGTGTGCAAGTCACAGACAATCCACACCAACTTCCTGCTAAGCTTGGCCTCCACATAATGCATTACTCCTCCCTCCCAGCCAGTATTCACATTAGTACTGTCACCTCCTATGGCCAAAAGGGTCTGGTCTGCTCCTCTCTCTCTTAGCCAGTTCACCAGATGATCAGCGATGACCTCAGCATGACTTCTCTCCTCTGCAGCTTCCTCTGGTACAAAATGCCAAAAATATTTCCCACCTGGTTCATTGCACACTGTGTAGTGTTCTTCCTTAATGAGGCCAGGAAACTGCCTGTCACTGCCTTCAGCTTCCATCATCACTTTGGTGTTCTCTCTTTTCCCTGAAGTAGTCTTAGATGCATTTACGAGAGGAGAGGGTTCTATGCATCACATGGATGGACTCTGGAATGGGGTGCCAACCAACCAGTTCCTGGAGAGTACCTGGATGCATCGTCGGAAGGGCCCTAGTGGTGTCATTGGTAACACCCAAAATCCACAAGTGATGGCCACATGGGTATACAGCCTCAATGCTCATGTGAGTCTGACTGCTGACCTCCTAGATATGAGTGAGCACCTAGAAACATTCCATCTGTACCACAAAAAGGAGGCAGGAGGTCGCATCAAACATGATGGAGAAGATCGCCAATCACTTCATGATTCCCTCTCTAAGTGCATGGACCCAATGGATTCAGAGTCACATTACAGCCTACAATATTCAGACAGGGCAGCTTGCATCTCCAGATGCCAATGCTGATAGAGCTGTTTATACTGGAAAGACACAACTGGCACAGTACAAGTCAACATGGCCACAAGGCTTTTATGGCACCATTTCCAAACATGTCATCACCTTTCCAAGTAAAATGAAACATATCAAGGTGGGTGCCCACTTGGTTATGGACCAAGAAGCAATTTATGCACGCGTCATTGGTTTACTGATGAGCAAACGCGAACTTGACCCATGTATTCACAACAGAGCTTGCAGCATACCCACCTGCACTGTTCCAACCAGATGGCTTAATGAGAACTGCAGCTAAGTCCGCATTGAAGCAGAACTTGGGAGTGGAAACATCCTCTCGAACATGGGGTCAACCAACAGTTGTTATCATGGATGTGTCAGCTGTTTTGTGGACAGTCGACTGGCCTGCTAGTAACACAGTTGCTACATTTATCCAAACCTTCAAAGTATGGCTACTGAAACATCTTTCTCATGCATCTGTAGTACTAGCTTTTGATCACTACTATGATTTCTCCCTGAAATCAAGCACTCGAGCAATGAGAAGCAAGAGCAGCAGAGTTCACAAGCTGGACCTCAACACCCCATTGCCTACAAGAGACGCTGTTCTCACATGCACCGCGAACAAGGAGCAACTAAACAGGCTGTTCTGTGAGCAAATCCTTGTTGACAGTGAGTATCTCACAACTGTAACCCAAGACCATACCAACTTCCATTGTGCGAGGCAGGAGTCGAGCAGCATTGGAGCTCTCATCATCTCATGAAGAGACTGACGTGATAATAACACAACACACTATCGCACAAGCTGAGAAAGATTCTGATGCCCGCATCTCCATCCTGACTCACTTCTATGAATTTAAGAAACTAGGCTGTCCCATGAGTATGGAGTCTCCAGTGCATGGCAGAAAATCAGTGGGCATCCGAGCAACTGTAACCCAGCACAAAGACATCATCCCACAAATCCTCGAACTACACGCTTTGAGTGGTTGTGACACAGTTGCAGCAATACATGGCATCGGCAAAGCCACTGCCATTGCCACAGCCAAGAAGGGTCAGAAGCTAGACAAGCTGGGGTCCCTTGATGCATGCTTTGACCATATCGAGAAAGAGGCAACAGCGTTCATTGTTGCATGCTAAGGGATAAGAAATCCTCATCTCTTACTGAGTGTCATCAGCGAGTATGGGCTCAGAAGACAGGGAAGTCGGGAACTGCTGCGCCCAAACTATGTTCTCTACCACCAACAACTGAAGCTCTCCATCAAAATGTGCTCAGAGCCCACTACACTGTGGCGAACTGGCTCGATGCACTAAAGTGTGACCCACCACCACTTGATCCTGTGCATTATGGGTGGGAGAGAGACAAAACAAACAGAGTTCTCATTCTAAAAACAGTTGGTGAAGGAGTGTGCTTAGCACCAGATGAAGTTCTGAAGCTAACCAGATGTGGGTGTGAATCATAATCAGCATGCAGGGGAAGTCGCTGCGGCTGCATGGGATGCAGAATCCCTTGCACAATGTTCTGCGCATGTGGCAGCAGCTTGGATTGCAACAATCCAATGACCCAAAATGCAAATGAAGAGCAGACTCATGATCCTGATGATCTTGACACAACCATGTCTTTTGATATTTGCCCCCAATAAATGGTTACCTAATGTGAATAACTGCATCAAAGTTGTCAATGCCAATCCCCAGCTAGGTGTGAGCTTTGTTTTGCTTACGAGGTCATATCTTGTAGCTTTGCAACTTTCCATAGAATGCACTTCAGCAAAAATTGTGGTTTCTATCCAAATATCCATATCCATATAATGTGGGTTAAGTCATTTAAGCATTATGATCTGGTTTTATCTGCAGAAAAGATGGTAAGTGCTCAGCAGTTAGCTAGATTGTAGAAATTGTCACTGAAATAAAGCAAATACAGTGATGTCAACTGTGGCATTATCATATTTCAAGGCCAAACTTTAACCTCAAATGACCTTGACTTGACCCATGGAGTTGCAAAATGGTACAGTATCTTACTGTTATCATGTGCCTATAGAACTACTCAGTCTCGCCCAAAACCATAAAAATGGCAGTAAGATCACCAAAATATCTCCACGACTGCCCAGGATATGGGATATTCCTTATTTTGGGGGGCATTTGACCTCCAATGACCTTGAGTATTGATGAATATGGGTCAAAATGACTCCCAAAGTATCTGCAACCCCTCCAGATCGACTCATCATCCTAAAATCCCCTAGAAATGACACCAAGATCATCAGAATCCATCAAGTATTGACCAGGATATGGGATTTTTCAGTTTTGCCAGCCATCTTGGAAAATGGTGGCCATATTGAAAAAGTCAAGTGAGGGTCAGGTGTACAACCGATGGATTCTTGAATGGGGTGGTATAAGCTTTCAAAATATGTCAAGATTTACTTTATAACAAACATTGCAGGGTTCCCACCCCATGCAACCAGACTAATGACCTTTATAAATCATTTCAATATAATTTTTGTTTTTTCAACCGACATCATAATAGATGGCATTTTTTTAATCTAAAGATCATAATGATTCCAAATATATATATATAGGTCCAGGATCAATAATAAGAGGCTAGCTATGGCAATTTGAATATAGCGAGGTCAACTGATGACCTCAAAATGACCTTGGATTGAGCTAATATTTGAAAATTCTTGTTCTTTACCCAAAACCAACCACTGGACCAAATTACAGCAAAATCAGGCGATGGTGTTAATTTTCATTTTTGTTGGTTGGTCTGACATGGAATTTCCCCATGAAGGTGATGGAAATCTACTCTGCACTTTACGCTCAAGAAGTGACTATAAGGGCTCAATAATATTTAAATCTGGCAAACTGGAGAGGCCATTGAAGGCATTTGGCTCTTCAAACCAAGAATGTACCCACTTAGCTATGTGTAAGGGGAACATTATCATCTTGAAATATAGCAACGTCTGTGGGAACAATGTTTGCACCATGGAAAGCACCTGGTCACTTAAAATGTCCTCATATTCATTTGCAGTAATTCTGCCATGCAGTGAAATGAGAGGACCCAATGAATGCCATGATATCACTGCCCACTAGGGTGGAGTGAAGAAATCAAAAGTGCCAGGATCAAAATTGAGGTGGGGGGTCTAGATAGTTGTCTGTTGTCCAGGATTAAACTTTAAAACTGATTTTGGGTGGTTGCATACAAAACTGTAACTGCTACCAGCCAATTCATATAAATTGTATGTGCATGCGACCAAAATTTGAACCCAGTGACCTATCTCAGGTTCTGGACATGATAGAAAGACAATTTAAAAACTGTTTATGATATATTTTTTACCTCTGAAGCAGATTAAAACATTTGCAGAGGTCTGCAGGCTCAATAATGCATCAAAAAAATCCATATTTATATAATTTTTGGCCAAAAATTGCAATTTTCAGCTTTTTTTTTTTTTTTTTGCAAATTTTTTAGACAATTTGTGGTAAATATATACAATTTTCTACTGAAAATATTACAAATCAACTTAAGATTAATCTAAAGTATCACTCATTAAACAAAGTAATAAAAAATAATCATCTAAACAGCTATAGAATATTGTATTTTTGTATTGAACACTCATCAGTTTTCTTGATTTTATCTTTTGGTTTGTAATTCAGTGTCTTTGAGGGCCTTGTATATCTCTGTTGCAATAGTCGACCTTTTGCCATTACTTCGAGTCACATGTGAGAGGTAGAAATCACCTGAAATAGTATTCAGAAATTAGAGACAATTTTTCAGATATTTCATGGTTTATATCTATTTTCCAATTTCTATATTCAAAATTCACCTTAATAAATATTTTGAGTAATATCTGTTACAAAATGCAAACTAAAGATCAAAATTTTAAATCTTACCAGGTTCTCCTACAATTACATGGTGCTCTTCTAGCTCAGTTCTTCTGTAATATTTGCCATTCACTTCAACTGTCACCACTGTTGCATCTTTGTGACCATCCACATAAATAGCATCCACCAATTCAAACAACTTACCCTCCTCTTTTCTTATGGCTTTACGATATTTTTCATATTCTCTTCTCAGCTTGTTCCTACAAAGTTCATAGTGCAAATTTACTCAATTTTAAAGACAGTTATTTAAGCAAGTTCCATAGGTTTTGACTAACAATATTTAAATTTTTACACTTGTTTGAAACGTGCCTTTTTGTGAAATACTTGATTTGAATCAGATACTAATGTACAAGATAATTGGACTGTTACCCATCAATTATGTTCATCTTATCAGTAGTAGTGATAATTCCAGTCCTCTAAAACTACTGATGCAACTGCTGCCCTGGCTCTGTCACTTACTTGATACCTGGTAAAAGACATGTATTTTATATCAAGTTAATATTCTAAGATGTTCATTTGACAGCAGCGTCCAAGATTTGGACTCCATTAGCAACGTTACATAGATTATAAATCATTTTTTCAAAGGTATTTGTCAACAGAACAACAAGAGTGTTCAAAGCATACTCATATTTTAAACTATACAGTATACCTGTCACACTGCTGAGCGAAGTTTGGAAGACTATTCCTATTTTGTTCTGTCCTGGATTCCTGTTGTTCACTGACACCAGCTGTTTTATCATGTGATTCCAGGCTGCCATGACTTAAGAGACTGTCAAGATGACTGTCATGTATTGCTGCTGAGCTTGATGGAACAACTTGAAAAACTCTTCTGAGCTCTTCCCTGGGGATAATAAAATACAATATGATTATGATACAAGATTGGTAAAGTTTACCAAAGATACAAAAATAAAAAATTTATAATTTGTAGCACAATCATTTCAAGAAACCCAGATTTTTGGTGGCCATTAATCAAAAGTTTTTTAATTTATATAGATCAAACTCACTGATTCTTTTCCTTTGCTTGCTCTTGCTGTATCCCTCTCATTTTGTATCTGATGTCTTCTGATGTAAGGCATTCCTTAAAACCAATGCATCATCCTATTCTAGCTGTTTTCTGGTCCTCATAGAAAGCATAGTCATCTTCTGTCATTTTGAGTTGATACAAATGTTCCAAATCTCTTCTCCAATTTGAGTCCTCACAGATGTCAAACAACTTGGAAGTTTTTTCAATGAAGGAAGAAAATCACTCTGGAACTTGTCAGCATGTTTCTTTTTTGGATATCTATCAAACCTACAAAATTACCAAAATTTTAATGTTATGATGAATGCAAATTTCAATTATAAACCCTAAATTAAGTTCTAGTCAAAACAGAGATATTTTATTACCGATCATTCTTATGATTTGAAAATCACTGAATCACATGATTATGTTAATAAAATTAGTCACAAACAAATAAATGTAACTACAAAATTTACAAAAGTGACATATATTAAATCTTTTTATAAGGGACTGAAAAGTTGTCTTACCTCAAAAATTCTTTGACTAGATCCTGAATCTTGCTGGTGACACTGGGGCATGAAATTGGATAGACATTGCACCAAATCCAGTGTTCAATCAGACTTAGTGCAACCATATCAGCTGCTTGTCTGGTTGTCCAGTTCTCTTCTGCCATTACACATTGGATGACATCTTTACCAAGAGGAAGCTTTCCATTGAGGAATGAGTCTGTGCTTGAATATCTGACCTTCATCAAGAATTTTAACCATCACTGTCTTGACATCCTACTATGCAGTATTTTTTGGCAATAAGGTTATCAAAATAAATGTATTCATCAATTCTATAAATTCAACCTGAAAAGAAAAATATAAAATATAATTTCAAATAAAAAACAAAATAGCTATTTGGAGAGAGAGAGAGAGAGCAAAAATTTTTTTTTTTTTTTTTTTTTTTTTTTTTTTTTTTAAGCAAAAATGGTGAAATATGGATTTTTTGATGCATTATTGAGCCTGCAGCCATCTGCAAATGTTTTAATCTGCTTCAGAGGTAAAAAAAAAATACATCATAAGCAATTTTTAAATTGTCTTTCTATCATGTCCAGAACCCGAGATAGGTCACTGGGTTCAAATTTTGGTCGCATGCACATACAATTCATATAAATTCGCTGGTACCAGTAGCAGTCACAGTTTTGTATGCAACCACCCATAATCAGTTTTAAAGTTTAATCCTGGACAAAAGACAACTATCTAGATCCCCTCAATTTTGATCCTGGCACTTTTGATTTTTTCACTCCACCCTACTGCCCAGACCATTACTGACCCTCGTCCATGCTTGATGGTTGGTAAAAGGCAGTCAGGGTTGAAAGCTTCTTTTGGCTTTCTCCAAACATAAACTCAGCCTGATGTTAGAAAAAGGGTAAAAGACAATTCACCTGACCATATTACACTCTTTCATTGCTCTAAGGTCCAGTTTTTGTGCTCAGTGCACCAGGTCCTGTGCTTCATAGCATTCACATCCTTAACCAATGGTTTGGCAATGGCAGCTCTACCATGGATTCTGGCTTTGTGAAGCTCACAATGAACTGTTCTTGTTGATACTGGATCATTTAGATGATGAATTCTGTGGTTATTCTGATAATAGTTGTCTTGTGTTTTTTCACAACAATCTTTTTCAACATCCATCTGTCTCTGTCAGTGAGCTTAGGCTTGCAACCACTATTGTTCTTTGCAGAAGTTATCTTCCCCTGTTCATTTTATGTCACCATCACCTTGGATACAGTTCCTCTTGAAATGTTGAACAACCTTGAGGTTTCAGTCACTGATACACCTGCAAACCAACTACCAACTATTTGACCTCGAGACCCTTCATCATATTATTTATTAAAAAAATGGCCCAGAATATAGAATGTGATTAATGTTATTAATTTCATAGTAATCACGATAAGAATCAACATTAGATTCTCAAATAATGGTTTTCGATAACATGCTATAAATATTTAAAAAACTATACTCTTCTATCAGGTGTTTCCATTATTTTGTCAAATCCCTGTACATGTAATAGCTACAGAATCTGCTAGACTCTAGCAAGGACTTCAAATTGTATAGACTGTCAGAATCATGCAGAAGATTTTTAGCTTATGAAATAGGTTCATACTATTAACAATAATATATCATAATTACGACAATTCTGACAAACATCATGCCCAACAGGGCAAGAAAACAGCAATCTTGGCAACTCGGCTTAATAGGGAATGTTCACACAAAGCGAGTGAATTTTATTTTGACTTTGGATTAGACTTCGGATCTTGTGGGTTATAACCCATCATTTGTATAAACTTAATTTTTCATATAATACAACAGAACCTAACCTATTTATGTTATATAATATTATACAATATAATATTCATTGAATAAAAGTGTGTTTTATTAAAAAATGTTGTTTTATTGAGTAAAATCCACTTGGTGGGTTATAACCCACAAGACCCTAGACTTCTTCCATGAAGTGGCTCCTTGGCCAGCATGCCAGCTGTGTTGCCTACAGACTACATGGCCAGCATGCCAACAAAGGAGTTAAAGATAGGGTCACCAACTACATGGCTGGCATAATATATATATATATAAGCAAACAACCACAGGGAAAAGGAAACACAAAGTCCGAGCGCTTTCGTGATATATTCACATTATCAAGGAGGAACAGAAAATAGAGAGAGATTACAAAGTAAATGAGTTAAATAGACAAGCAAAAAATTCACAATCGGCACCTCAAATTAAAGGCCTTAAAGCCCTCTAAAGATTTTTTCAATTGATAACATAATCTGTAGGCTGCTAAATTACTAAATATGTATATAGATGAAATTAGACAAAAAAAAAAAAACCAATACATAGAACAAAAATTATTACAATGGTTATTAACACTAATCTATACTATAATAAGAGAGCTGTCCATCCGTCTGTCTGTCTGTCTGTCCGTCCGTCATACTTTCAGAAATTGTTAGAAAAAATTGAGAAAAAAATTCAGAAATTATAAAAAAAATTCAGAAATTGTATTATGGGCGGCAATGTGAAGCTCAAGATTTTCATGACTGTTCTTTTCTGTAGTTAAGCAACGGGGGAAGGGTGGGGGTTGGAGGAAGGGTGGGGGTGGGGGTAATGGGGGATTGGTGGTAATGGGGAGGAGTGGGGGGTAATGGGGGTGAGGAGGTTTTGGGAGATACCAGATTCAGAAATGTTGACACAATGTGAAGCCCAAAATTTTCACGGCTGGGTTCTTTTTTTGTAGTTTAGCCTGTCTAACCGTCAGCGAAGTGATGGGAACTGTACTAGTATTTAATTAAAGCAGGCAATTAATTGGCAAGAATTTAATGAAAAACATAACGTAGATAACAAATAGATAACATAATCTGTAGGCTGCTAAATTACTAAATATAAAAAGACTATATAGATGAAATTAGACAAAACACCAGTACAGAAAACAAAAATTATTATAATGGTTATTAACACTAATATTTAATTAAAGCAGGAAATTAAATGGCCAGAAATTAATGAAAACAAAGGGAATGGTGCCATCGTCTTACAGAATATTACAAAATTTTTCTACAAACAGTCTGGAAAAGTTGTTTTCCCAAAGCAACCCAGTTGAAAAGTCCAATAAACCCCCCAGCAACCAAAGATTATACACGAAAGAAATATTACAATTAAAATAGACACATAAGAATGTTAACAGTTCTTATAATAATATTTATTTATTTAACCAGGGCAAACCATTAAGGGGGCAAGAATGCAGTCAAGAAAACAGTAGGCCCTTCACCAGCTTTCTGACAATGCACGAATCTAATTTATACAACCCAGGACTAATATTAAGGACCAAATCCGCATTATTCTTGATCACACTTGATTCCAGTATATTTCTGCTAACAATAGATTTACTAAACCTTAATTTGGAAGCATTTTTCCAATCAATGGGATGATTAGTATCTCTTACATGAATGAAAATGGCGTTAGATTCCTGGCCACTTCTTATACTGTATTGATGCTGTTTAATACGTAACTCAAGGGTCTTACCAGTTTGGCCAATGTAAAATTTATTACATATTGTGCAAGGGATTTTATATACACAACCATGTTCACTTAACAGGGAGTTCTTAATCAATGAATTCTTAATTACATCTAAATTTTTTAACGCAATATTTACGTTAAAAGTCCTCAGCAGATTCGGCAGATCAAGGAAATTTTCTCTGAATGGTAACACTAAAACATTTTTTGTGTTATAAGGAATCTTATCCTTTACTTCATAGGTTTTCTTTGCCATTTTTAAGGACTTATCTATGCAGTTCTTTGGGTATTTTAAATCAAAAGCAATTTTGTATATTTTACTAATTTCGTCGTCAATGAACTCTGGGCTACAAATTCGTAGACCTCTTAGGAACAAAGTAGAAAGAATGGATCATTTTACATTAATGTGGTGATCAGAATAATAATGTATATAGGAACAATTATTAGTGGGTTTTCTGTAAATATTGTACTTAAACTTTTTCCCAGACCTATATATTAAAACATCTAAAAAAGGGATCGAAGAATCTTTTTCTATTTCAACTGTAAAATTGATAGGTAGAGGGAGTTAAATTATTAAGTTTGGGTAAGAATTCATTGAGATTTAAAGTCACTGGCTAAAGACAAAGAACATCATCTACATATCTAAACCATGGAACATAATTTGGCAGAATCTTCCTTAATAACTTACTTTCAAAAAACTCCATATATAAGTTACTCAAAATGGGGGGGAGAGGGTTTCCCATCGCCATACCAAATTTCTGCCTAAAATATTCATTATTGAACACAAATTTTGAGTCTACCATGCACAGCTTAATTAATTCTATAATTGTAGCCACAGGTAATGGCAAATTATGCTTAACCAATTCTTCCGAAAGAAACACTAATAGATCCTCCACCAGGACTCTTGTAAATAAAGCAGTAACATCAAAGCTTACCAATCTAAAATTGTAATTGACACTGATACTATTTAATTTTCCCACCAGGTCTACATTATTATTTATGTGTGATTGTGAAATTGTGCCAAGGAGAGGATTAAGAATGGAGACAAGCCATTTGGATAGCTTATATGAGATAGATCCTATAGAACTAACAATAGGCCTTGCAGGATTATTTGGCTTATGAGTTTTAATCAGGCCATACATATAGGGTAATGATGGTGAAGTACTCAAAAACTGTTTAAGTAACCTTTCATTCCCCTTCAAAAGTTGTTTAATTTTCTTGTTAAATGCACTGTTCACAGTTTCAAGGGGATTGTTCCTTAATTTCACGTAAGTGTCCGCATCATTCAAAAGATCATACATTTTTCCTAGATAAACGTCTTTATTGAGGATCACTAAGGCATTTGATTTATCAGCTTTGGTTATATGAGATTCTGATCTTTTCTTAAGCTTCATAAGAGTCGAAAAACCTCTGTGGGCAATTTGGAATAGAGGGTTTAGACATGGCACTATATACTATACCTTTACAAATATTCACATCCTCTATAGGTAAATCATTATATTTTTCTAAATTACAGAAAGCCTTAGCTATTTCTACATAGTCCACCTCCTTTTTAGCTGCTGAAAAATTTATTCCATATCCAAGAGCCGTAACCATATTTTTATTTAACACTTTATCTGATAAATTTATCACAAATCCAGGGTTAGCATCCTTAGTCCAATCACTTCTTTCAATTAAAATTTGTAATTTAATATCCAGTTTCCTTTCCACTACACTACATTCTCGTCTAAGTTTATTATAACAATAGTCCAGTAACCGTTGTTTCCATTCAGGTATAAAATCCCTTGCACAATATGTAATCAATTTTATATTGGCCAAACTGGTAAGACCCTTGAGTTACGTATTAAACAGCATCAATACAGTATAAGAAGTGGCCAGGAATCTAACGCCATTTTCATTCACGTAAGAGATACTAATCATCCCATTGATTGGAAAAATGCTTCCAAATTAAGGTTTAGTAAATCTATTGTTAGCAGAAATATACTGGAATCAAGTGTGATCAAGAATAATGCGGATTTGGTCCTTAATATTAGCCCTGGGTTGTACAAATTAGATTCGCATTGTCAGAAAGCTGGCGAGGGCCTACTGTTTTCTTAACTGCATTTGCCCTTAATGGTTTGCCCTGGTTAAATAAATAAATATTATTGTAAGAACTGTTAACATTCTTATGTGTCTATTTTAATTGTAATATTTCTTTCGTGTATAATCTTTGGTTGCTGGGGGTTTATTGGATTTTGAACTGGGTTGCTTTGGGAAAACAATTTTTTCCAGACTGTTTGTGAAATTTTGTAATAATCTGTAAGACGATGGCAACTTTCCCTTTGTTTTCATTAATTTCGGGCCTTAATTTCCTTTCAATTAAATATTAGTGTTAATAACCATTATAATAATTTTTGTTTTCTGTACTGGTGTTTTGTCTAATTTTCTATATATCTATATAGTAATTTAGCAGCCTACAGATTATGTTTTCTATTTGTTATCTACGTTATCTATTTGTTTTTCATTAAATTCTTGCCAATTAATTGCCTGCTTTAATTAAATATTAGTGTTAATAACCATTATAATAATTTTTGTTCTCTGTATTGGTTTTTTTTTTTTCTAATTTAATCTATATACATATTTAGTAATTTAGCAGCCTACAGATTATGTTATCAATTGAAAAAAATCTTTAGAGGGCTTTGAGGCCTTTAATTTGAGGTGCCAATTGTGAATTTTTTGCTTGTCTATTTAACTCATTTACTTTGTAATCTCTGTCTATTTTCTGTTCCTCCTTGATAATGTGAATATATCACGAAAGCGCTCAGACTTTGTGTTTCCTTTTCCCTGTGGTTGTTTGCTTATTAATAAGATCACGTGTTATTTTGTGATTTTAGTGCATAATGGATACCACGGGCCACTTCGAGACCTTCTCTTTGCTCTTCCCTGGCCTAGCACTGTTTGTTTCTACTTTTTGTTCTTCTTTAGTTGTCACACAAGCGAAAGGTTCATCTGATATTTCTAAGAAGATGTCTAAGTGAACAAGTTCTCCCCCCTCTTTACTCCCTAATAGACTTTTGAATTTGAGAGAACGCCCCTTCGATGAATTCCAGAGAATAGTGTTGCAGAAGCATATAGAAATTACTAAGATTGAAGTCGAAGAAACTTTTAAAGTTACTAAGGCGAGAAGATATAGTTTTGATATGGCAATTCCACCTGAATGGAAACAACGGTTACTGGACTATTGTTATAACAAACTTAGACGAGAATGTAGTGTAGTGGAAAGGAAACTGGATATTAAATTACAAATTTTAATTGAAAGAAGTGATTGGACTAAGGATGCTAACCCTGGATTTGTGATAAATTTATCAGATAAAGTGTTAAATAAAAATATGGTTACGGCTCTTGGATATGGAATAAATTTTTCAGCAGCTAAAAAGGAGGTGGACTATGTAGAAATAGCTAAGGCTTTCTGTAATTTAGAAAAATATAATGATTTACCTATAGAGGATGTGAATATTTGTAAAGGTATAGTATATAGTGCCATGTCTAAACCCTCTGTTCCAAATTGCCCACAGAGGTTTTTCGACTCTTATGAAGCTTTAAGAAAAGATCAGAATCTACATATAACCAAAGCTGATAAATCAAATGCCTTAGTGATCCTCAATAAAGACGTTTATCTAGGAAAAATGTATGATCTTTTGAATGAAGCGGACACTTACGTGAAATTAAGGAACAATCCCCTTGAAACTGTGAACAGTGCATTTAACAAGAAAATAAACAACTTTTGAAGGGGAATGAAAGGTTACTTAAACAGTTTTTGAGTACTTCACTGTCATTACCCTATATGTATGGCCTGATTAAAACTCATAAGCCAAATAATCCTGCAAGGCCTATTGTTAGTTCTATAGGATCTATCTCATATAAGCTATCCAAATGGCTTGTCTCCATTCTTAATCCTCTCCTTGGCACAATTTCACAATCACACATAAATAATAATGTAGACCAGGTGGGAAAATTAAATAGTATCAGTGTCAATTACAATTTTAGATTGGTAAGCTTTGATGTTACGCTTTATTTACAAGAGTCCCGGTGGAGGATCTATTAGTGTTTCTTTCGGAAGAATTGGTTAAGCATAATTTGCCATTACCTGTGGCTACAATTATAGAATTAATTAAGCTGTGCATAATACTCAAAATTTGTGTTCAATAATGAATATTTTAGGCAGAAATTTGGTATGGCGATGGGAAACCCTCTCTCCCCCATTTTGAGTAACTTATATATAGAGTTTTTTGAATAAGTTATTAAGGAAGATTCTGCCAAATTATGTTCCATGGTTTAGATATGTAGATGATGTTCTTTGTCTTTGGCCATGACTTTAAATCTCAATGAATTCTTACCCAAACTTAATAATTTAACTCCCTCTACCTATCAATTTTACAGTTGAAATAGAAAAAGATTCTTCGATCCCTTTTTTAGATGTTTTAATATATAGGTCTGGAAAAAAGTTTAAGTACAATATTTACAGAAAACCCACTAATAATTGTTCCTATATACATTATTATTCTGATCACCACATTAATGTAAAACGATCCGTTCTTTCTACTTGTTCCTAAGAGGTCTACAAATTTGTAGCCCAGAGTTCATTGATGACGAAATTAGTAAAATATACAAAATTGCTTTTGATTTAAAATACCTAAAGAACTGCATAGATAAGTCCTTAAAAATGGCAAAGAAAACCTTCTAGGAAGTAAAGGATAAGATTCCTTATAACACAAAAAATGTTTTAGTGTTACCATTCAGAGAAAATTTCCTTGATCTGCCGAATCTGCTGAGGACTTTTAACGTAAATATTGCGTTAAAAATTTAGATGTAATTAAGAATTCATTGATTAAGAACTCCCGTTAAGTGAACATGGTTGTGTATATAAAATCCCTTGCACAATATGTAATAAATTTTACATTGGCCAAACTGGTAAGACCCTTGAGTTACGTATTAAACAGCATCAATACAGTATAAGAAGTGGCCAGGAATCTAACGCCATTTTCATTCACGTAAGAGATACTAATCATCCCATTGATTGGAAAAATGCTTCCAAATTAAGGTTTAGTAAATCTATTGTTAGCAGAATATACTGGAATCAAGTGTGATCAAGAATAATGCGGATTTGGTCCTTAATATTAGTCCTGGGTTGTATAAATTAGATTCGTGCATTGTCAGAAAGCTGGTGAAGGGCCTACTTTTCTTGACTGCATTCTTGCCCCCTTAATGGTTTGCCCTGGTTAAATAAATAAATATTATTGTAAGAACTGTTAACATTCTTATGTGTCTATTTTAATTGTAATATTTCTTTTGTGTATAATCTTTGGTTGCTGGGGGGTTTATTGGACTTTTCAACTGGGTTGCTTTTGGGAAAACAACTTTTCCAGACTGTTTGTAAAAAAATTTTGTAATATTCTGTAAGACGATGGCACCATTCCCTTTGTTTTCATTAATTTCTGGCCATTTAATTTCCTGCTTTAATTAAATATTAGTCTTAATAACCATTATAATAATTTTTGTTTTCTGTACTGGTGTTTTGTCTAATTTCATCTATATAGTCTTTTTATATTTAGTAATTTAGCAGCCTACAGATTATGTTATCTATTTGTTATCTACGTTATCTATTTGTTTTTCATTAAATTCTTGCCAATTGCCTGCTTTAATTAAATATTAGTGTTAATAACCATTATAATAATTTTTGTTCTCTGTATTTTTTTTTTTTTTTGTCTAATTTCATCTATATACATATTTAGTAATTTAGCAGCCTACAGATTATGTTATCAATTGAAAAAATCTTTAGAGGGCTTTAGGCCTTTAATTTGAGGTGCCGATTGTGAATTTTTTGCTTGTCTATTTAACTCATTTACTTTGTAATCTCTGTCTATTTTCTGTTCCTCCTTGATAATGTGAATATATCACGAAAGTGCTCGGACTTTGTGTTTCCTTTTCCCTGTGGTTGTTTGCTTATTAATAAGATCACGTGTTATTTTGTGATTTTAGTGCTATATATATATATATATAAACTTTTTGGAAACTCAGAAAAAATTCAATGATAACCAACATGGGTTTTGGTCAGGCATAGCATGCCTATCACAGCTAATGGAACACTACAACAACATTACTGATGCACTTGAAAGCAATGAAAACTATGATGTAATATACACAGCCTTTGCCAAAGCATTCGACAAGTGTGACCATGGAATCATGATACATAAACTGAAATACAGTCCTCCCCCAATTTACAAACAAGTTATATTCCTGAAAACCCATTTGTAAATTGAAATTCGTAAATCAAACCCTAGTTTCCCATTGACTCTCATTATAAAAGTTGAGATAAGTACCTCTGAACAAAAATCACTTCCCCAGAACATCTTAAAATGCTACAAAAACATGTTTTTGCCCACAGTGTTTGCTGTAAGCAATGTTTTTAGATCTCTACAATAATAAATATATATGAAATATGAGTAATAAATGCAGTTAAGTAAAATTGTAATGAATAATGTTGCTTCCAACCATTAATGACAGACCATTCACAACAGTAAAGACAAAATATTTTGTCTTCACTAAAGTGAATATTGTTCAGTAATGAAGGTCTTAAATACAGTATTCCCTCGCTTAACATGGTTTTGATTAGCACGGTTTTCGAGTTAACACAGTTTATTAATTGCAACCCCTTTTTATTTAATACAAAGAAATTTCACTCAACACGGTCCTAAAACTTAAATTTCAAATTTAGCACGTATTCCATTTCCATAGCAACAGCAGGCAGGCAATGTCTTACCACCGAGACAAAGAGGCACGAGACACATCACGGTCTCACTGACTCATTGTTTTAGTTAGCCTGCAGCAGCAGTAGAGGAAGGGTGCTTTATTTTTCTTTCTCGCAACAGCGCATACAATTCCTCTATTTTTGTTTAAATTTAGAATATTTCCCCCATTAGATAGCAATGGATAAGAGGAAAAATGAAAGTGAGAATGTCTCTTGAAAGAAATATGCAGGTCCGCCGAATGATTGATAATGCACTGAGCTGCTACCAGAAAGAGTTTGAAGAGAAGAGAAAGAAGAAGTGCGTCCAGACTACGTTAGATAAATTTTTCCCAAAAAAGAATTAAATGTTGTTTGAACAATAAATTTATGATTTTTTTTTATAAATTTTTCTCAAAAAAGAATTAAATGTTGTTTGAACGATAAATTTATGATTTTTCGTACCTATTTTATTTTTCCTTTTAATTTTTTATAAGTACAGTAGTAAAGAAGAAATATATAGTATATTAAAAACGAATTTTGAAAGAAAAAGTTGGATGAATTACAATATTTTACATGTGTTTTTATATTTGATTAACACGATTTCATTTAACACGATTTCATTTAACACGATTTCATTTAACACGATTTCATTTAACACGATTTCATTTAACACGATTTCATTTAACACGATTTCATTTAACACGATTTCATTTAACACGATTTCATTTAACACGATTTCATTTAACACGATTTCATTTAACACGATTTCATTTAACACGATTTCATTTAACACGATTTCATTTAACACGATTTCATTTAACACGATTTCATTTAACACGATTTCATTTAACACGATTTCATTTAACACGATTTCATTTAACACGATTTCATTTAACACGATTTCATTTAACACGATTTCATTTAACACGATTTCATTTAACACGATTTCATTTAACACGATTTCATTTAACACGGCACTTTACAGGGATTAATTAACAGTGTTAAGCGAGGGAATACTGTACATTTAAAACATTTCATATGGTTTAATTTTATTTTCTAGTAATATTTACTACTACCAAAACTATTGCAGTCACTTTCAGACATCTGCCAATACTACAAAAAAATTCTGAATTTAACGAACAATTTTGTTCATAATTTCGAATTTTTCATTAGTAAATCAAGCCTTTGGACAATTTTTTTGTTCATAACTTCGAAAATTTGTACAGCAAGCATTCGTAAATTGGGGGAAGAGTGTATATGGGAATAACAGGAAAAGTACAGAAATGGATATATAATTTCCTTAGTAAGTGGTAGCAAGTCGTTACAGTACAAGGAGTATCTTCATCAGAATCAGAGGTCCTCAGCTCAGTACCACAAGGCATAGTATTAGCTCCATTACTCTTCATAATCATGCTAAGTGACATAGATGAGGATGTTACCAGAGACATCATAGTAACATCCTCTGCCAATGACACAAAGATCAGTAGAAAAACCAACCAACATGAACTTCTACAAGTGGACGCAAGA
Source organism: Bathynomus jamesi (assembly GCA_023014485.1). Taxonomy (NCBI): domain Eukaryota; kingdom Metazoa; phylum Arthropoda; class Malacostraca; order Isopoda; family Cirolanidae; genus Bathynomus; species Bathynomus jamesi. The sequence goes on along the minus strand of JAJOZX010004333.1, from coordinate 306,711 downwards.
CAACAATATGAAGTTTAACACAGAAATTTCAGCTGTTATGGTATGGAAAAAGAGAGGACCTAAAACTTGTGGAATATTATACCCCAAATGGACAGGAAATTCAGAGAAATTCTAAAGCAAAAGTCTTAGGGGATTGTAATGACTGATGATACAAAATTTGAAACATAAAATAAGATAGTAGTAAACAGAGCAAAGAGAATAACTGGGCAGATCTGAGGACCTTTAAATGAAGGGATAGAAATATAATGATTCCTCTACTGAAAACCCTGATCACACCCAAATTGGAATACTGCTCAGTCCTAACATCCCCATATAAAAATGAAGGCATTAGACAACTAGAAGGAATTCAGAGAATCTTCACAGTCAAGATCAAGTGGTGCAAAGAACTAAATTACTGGGAAAGGTTACGCAAACTAAACCTATATTCACTGGAAAGGAGGAGAGAGATACACTATTATTTGCACTTGGAAAATAATGGAAAACTAGTCCCTAATCTTACTCTGAACCCTGTAACTCCCCAAACAATAGTGGAAAGTAGAAAAGGAAGACTGTCATATTCCCAAATTAAAGGCTGGACAAGGAACATCCTTAACCCTGAAAGAAAAGTTTTCTTGTGAGAGGACCAAAACTGTTTAATCAACTGCCCAAAGACCTAAGAAACATGAATGGTGTTGCAGTGGACATCTTCAAAAGAAGATTAGATGCCTGGCTCAGAACAATCCCTGATGAGCTGGGCATACCTGGCAATATGAGGTGGAGAGTACAAAAAAACCAACTCACTACTTCACCAGGCCAACTTGAGAGGAGGGGCAACAAGCTTGACCTTCATGAAAGGAGGAATCATTGCACAGAACCTTTGAAAGGTTGAAAGGTATATAGCATCAGTTGGGGTCAAGTGATGCACCAACTGTAACACTTTGATTTTACAATCGCTGTAACTGATGTAGAATGCCGATATTTCTTGTGAGAATGAGTATTAGTAAGTGCTACTTGCATACAAAAAATTAGCCTACACACTACAGTAAAACAAACCAAAGCAACACCAGAGGCACCAACATAGCCACACAACTAAACAGCCTCTTCATTCTTAACAATACAGAAGAACATACACACATACCACATCAAGCAGGATACTCAAACTCCTCCCCAGACATACTGTTCTGTTCCCCTCACTAGCAACACACACACACTGGAGAACAGAAAAACTGTCATCAGACCACCTGCCCATCATCTTTACAACACATTCTACACTGCCCAACAGCCTTAGGCACACTTACAGAAATTACAAGAAAGCTGATTGGGAACAGTTCAAAATACAGACTGAGGAACAATTCACCATATTAAGCACACACCCATCATAAACATAATACAACACTCAAGACATTTAATCAGATCATCATAATGCAAACAAATACATACCCAAGGGCAATATTAGGAAATACAACCCAAATTACACTAGAGAAATAGCCCACCCATAAGGCAACGTAACAACCTCAACATAACACACAAACACCACACACAGAAGCTATAAAACAGCAGATACAACAGCTCAACACAGAAATAACAACAAACTCAAAGAAAAACAAACAGAAACATTCAGGGAATTCATAACACTAAACCACTCCACAGATACATCCAGGCTATACAAGACTATAAACAGCATTACCCACTCTAATAGCGGCATTCACACCTCACACACAGCTATCTGTCACAGCCAAAATAATATCCCAAATACACACAACAGCTAACATTCTAGTTAATCACTACGCAAAGATAAGTCACTTAAACAGCAACAACAACAACCAGACACGAGAAAACCTAGACTCGACACGACCATTACACCCTTAATACAGATCAGACCACCAAGATCATCAAAAACATTAAAATTTGAAGGCTACTGGACCAGACAACATATCTAACATACACCTTAAACACTTGGGCCCAAAGGAATACTAGCTCTCACAAATATCAGCACATATTCATACCAACACTGTATTATTCCTGACATATGGAAACAAGATAAAATTATTACACTACTCAAACCAAACAAAAATCCAACAGAACCAGCTTCCTATAGACCCATTACTTTACTATGCACATGCCTAGGGTGCATCAAAAATGGCAACTTTCAAAAATTGATTTGGCCCTACGTTATTATGGTTACATTCCCTAAAAAAATTCACATGCAAAATTTCACATCTGGGTCCACCTAGCTCCTAAACTTTTACAAAAATGACAATTTTTGGGATAAATTGCCTTAAATTATTTTTTTCACATATACCTTTATTTTATTGAATTGAATGATCCTTAAGGTACTATAGGCCTAGTATGTTTAGTTTGCTTGTGTTTAAGCCATAGCTACTATTAATAAACATCATTTGCCATCATGAAATACCTATAGCTATTTTTTCTTATTTTCAGGCATGTAGACTACTTTAATATTAATCTATGTTTCTATTACAGGTCAATTTTTGATATATGTTGGTGATAATAGTTGATATATGATATAATGGATAATAGTGGTAAAGCCAGTGAAGCCACTTCTAGTGGTAAAACTTGTTCAAGTGGTGCAGATAAAGTTGATGTAAAAACACGAAAAAAAACCTGTATATTTGGATTAGGTCCTGGCATCACAAATAATGATGCAAAGATTGTAGGATGTCGCTTGCCAACAAGTGAACAAGTTCTTAGATTTCCTATTTCACCAGCAACAGGGTCTAAAAGAGAGAACTAAGCGAGATATAGCTAAAATTGTTTTAACAGAAATTCAACCATTCTACAATAAAGCCAACATACCAATGATTACTGAGAAAAAAGCATGTGAGAAAATAATTTTGTCAGAAAAGAATGCGAAACAGAGAAATTCCATTGAAAAGAAGAGAGCTACAAAGTACAAAGACAAGACTAGAAGATATGGAAATGCAACTTAAAATGACTTTTCCATTGTAGATTAAAAATGCCAAAAAATTATGAGTAATCCAGAAGATATACAATTTCTTCAATCTATGCAAGGGGATAGAATTGCTTCTTTTGGAGCTCATGATCAAACTTTAGCATCCAAAATGAAGCGCATTAATTTTCGAAAATGTGAAGAAAATGCGAGAAAAGAAAAGGAATTGAGAGACACTGAAGCTTCTTGCAGTTATGTTGAATTAGAAAGCAGTAGCACAAGCGATACAACTACCATTGAGAGTGAGTCAGAAGCTAATGATGGAGCTGAAAAAGATGGAAAATCCACACAGTCAACAGTCTGTTTAGGTACTCAAGCTATCATTCCTCATGACATTCTGAAAAGACCGAAACTTGTTTCTTTGGCATCAAGAATGAAAATGACTCCGGCACAACAGGCTGTATTCACAAAAGCTTTTGTTGAAGAATGTGGTGGTAACACTAAGGCAGTGGCAACTTCATATGCTACAGCTGATAGAGCAAGACGCGAAGTAGCCCCAAAAAAATTCAAGTTCCATTAAAAAATCCTGGAATCCTCCTAAATTGGCCTCTCTTCATTGGGATTCGAAAATAATTTCTACTCTGCAGGATAAATATGTTACAGAAGAACGATTAGCCATATCAGTTGGAAATTCAATGGATCTCAAACTATTTGGTATTCCATCATATCCTAGTGCTGGTGGCAGTGGCCAATCTGGGAAAAACTTGACTGAAGAAGTTATGAAGCTACTGAAATTGTGGAACTGCTCTGATTCAATAGTGAACTTGGTTTTCGATACTACAGCAACCAACACGGGACATGTGAGCGCTGCATGCATAACTATCCAACAAGAGATTGGACGGCCTTTATTATGGTCTGCATGCAGGCATCATGTTGGTGAAGTTATTATGAGTCATGTGTTTGAGGACATGAAAGTAGAAACTTCGAGTGGACCAGAAATTAATGTCTTTAACAGATTTCGAGAAAAGTTTCGGTGGATTTCCAAGGATGAAAAATTGAAAAAAATTGACTTCAATCAGTACTCCAAAGCTGTCCAGGAGATTCTTCAGGAATGGACTGATTATGCAATTCAAATAAGTAATATAGAAAAGCAACATACACGATATGACTACAAACAATTTTCTGACTTAGTTGTGTTATACTTAAATGCAGGACCTAGTGATAAGGATATAACCCTTCAGTGACCTGGTGCTATACATAGAGCCAGATGGATGAGTAAAGCAATATATGCTCTAAAAATTGCATTACTAGAAGATAATATCTCGAAACTACCTTCAGTAACAATCACAAACAAGCAACAAATTCTGAAACTAAGAGACTTTGCAACCTTCATTTCACTGATTTACTACCCATGGTGGATGACCTGTTCTTCAGTTTTTGATGCACCATGGCACGATTTGCAGCTTTACAAAAAGCTTCTTAGATACGAGGAAGTAAACAAGCAAATAGCAAAAAGTGCTCTAACATCTTTGAAACATCATCTCTGATACCTTTTATCAGAGATGATTCCTCTTGTATTATTCAGTGATTTGGTTCCAAAAAAGGAACTTCGTGCTATAACAAACCATCTACTTTCCTATAAACCACACAAGATTGAGACAGTGGTTCCAGAAGGTAGACATGGATCTAGTTTTGGAAAGCCTAATTTCCCTACCAATCTACGATGGAAACCACACTAGCTGACTTGGTTGACAAAAACTCATGGTTCATATTCTCTTCACTACAGTTAGACTATGATTTTTTAATGGTTGAGATTGTTGAATGGAAAACAGCATCATCATTTATATCTTCAAAGAAAAACTTTTGGCTATAAATGTCATAAATGATGGCTCTGAGAGGGCAGTAAAACTATGCAGTGACTTTTATGAGGCTGCAAGGACTGAAGAACATCTTCAAAATGTTCTCCAAGTTGTAGAAGCTGACAGAAAAGCCACTCCTAATCTGAGAAAGAGACAAGCTTCTTTATCATCTGTTTTAAAAGAAAAAAGGACAAAGAAGAAGAATTAAGATATCAATAAGCAATAAATCAATTTTTACAAGTATTTTATCATGAAATACCATTTTTAATAGGTGGAGGTGGTCGGTGGGATGCTTGGCAAGTTGGGTCCTCATCCCGCATCCTGGTAACTCACTTCATGATTTCAGAATAATAAAAAAAAGTCTAAAAAGACAGATCATTTCATGAATTGAGGCTAAAACTTGCCTAAAACTAACTATATTTACAATTTTTTTTTCAAACAAAATCTACAACGCTTACACACAAGATTTTCTAGTAAAACCATAAAATTCCACAATTGTCAAATTTTCATCTTCGAGGTGGACCCACTAAATATTGTCAGAACAGCTTGAAATGGACACTGAAGGTTTGTTGGGGATTGTAACCATAATATCATAGGGCCAAATCAATATCTGAAGTTCGAAATTTCACCCCTTATAGGCTGATGCACCCTAATTGCACACCTTCCAAAGTAACAGAAAGACTAATCTTACAAATCACCAACCCACACATTCCACTATCGCCTACTCAACATGGATTCAGACCTCACCACTAAACCACGACATTACTCACTAACCTCACACAGCACATCATGGATGGTATCAACTCCAGATGACCAGCTCAATGTATACTATTAGCAACAATAGAAATTAGTAAAGCATTTGATGCTATCCCACGATTCCCTCTCAAACAAAATACTCAACACAAACATACACAATAACACCAAAGGTGGCTGAGCAACTATCTTTCAGGAAGATACTCACATGTCACATTTAATGGCAATTCATCCAAAAACAAGCTTTTTCCTAATGGGGTCCCTCAAGGCTCTGTTCTCTCACCAACACTGTTCGGCTTATACATGCATGACATTCCAACACCCATAGATAACAAGCTTACCTTATCATCATATGCAGATGATATCACTCTAACATCCACCCACAACAACATCAACACCACTACAAATAACCAACAAACATACATACATACATAAACAGTATACAAGACTGGCTCACACACAATAGACTCAAAGTAGCACCCACAAAATCAACCATCACCTTGCTTACATGCAACACAAAAGAACACCACTAACTCCACAGCTTACACTAAACAACACCAACATTCCACACACTGACAGGACCAAAATACTTGCGGTCACATACACCACATCATTATCTTTTGCAAACCACATTCAGGACATTAAAAACAAATGTACGTCAAGATTTAACATGCTTAGGGTACTAACAGGCACAAACTTTGGACACCAGCAGGAAACAACATCACTCATATACAAACAATGTATTTGCTCAGTTATGGACTATGCTAGCCCGTGCTGGGCACCCATTATCTCAAACACACACATAAACACCTTACAGACAATACAAAACAACGCACTTTGCATCATTACAGGATGCACTCAAACACCACCAATAAAACACCTGCACACAGAAACAAAAGTACTGAAAGTTAGGGAACATTTAGACACAAGGGGAACACAATTCATGACAGCAGCAACAACTAACCCACAACACCCTTGCCACTACATGTACACTCATGTACCGACACCTCGCACCATTGAGGTAACACCAGAGACATTATAACCAAATACTCCATTCCATACCACGCCCCACAGACATCACACAGTACAGAAAACACACACACACACACACACGCACACACCTAACCCACAAAGCACTGACATGATTCAGTCCAAATGCAGTCCTACGTGCGAAGCCACCACCCATTAACAGGTCAGAGATCAGCCTGAGCAGATCAGATCGAGTTAACTTAGCACAATTCCGATGTGGACATCACCCCAACTTACAGACATATAAACACAGACTAGACAACTCCATAGACGACACCTGCCACCTGTGTCAGGACACACCACAAACAATTGAACACATTATGACAGACTGTACTGCTCTAGCACAACAACAAACACAACACAACACAACATCACTAGTGCGCTGAACCTCTGGTCAGCTCGGGAGAGGGCAATCGGTTACCTGCGTGCCGCCAGCTTGCTCGATCAGGGTGGTCTGATCAGCTAAACAACAACAACAACAACAACAAAGAAAAACCTGTGTGTCACTCTTATACTCACATTATGGGGTCATGTGACGCAATGCATCAGGGTCAAGTGGCGGGGGTCAAGTCTTCTGAGGGGCCAAGTGACGTGCGTCAAGTTTCTTCCAGGGATGAGTGACACAGGCTGTGTTTGCAGCCTGTGTCACTCCATGCAGTAACAGCTGTTTAGGTCACTCCATGCTCCAATACAGTAACAGCTTTTAAAAATAGCTACGGTATTTTTTTTTATTATTATATTTTTTTATATTTTAATAATAGCTATTTATAAAACAGTTACGTAACGAAAATAATGTAACAACACTAGTCTCACACATTAGTCACTACTAAGCTGTATACAAAGTTCAAAGTTCACCACTAGCTAGCTACTATGTCTGCTGCTTCAGATAGTTGTGCTAAGCTCTATTTGTTTCCAGCAAACCAACTATGTGGAAAGGGGGTGGGCTATTGAGCAGGATGTGGCCACAGATAAAGTACTTTATGTCAACATTCTTGTCTATGTCATCTTGTAGTGGCCAATCAAATATGTTATTAGGTTTCTTCCACAGAAATTTCGTGGCAATTTTTCCACCTTCACATTTCAGAACCCTTCCTACATAATATATCTGTGATCCATAATCTACTGCACAATAATGACCTACTTTAATGTGATGCCATGTTGGTATACTTTTCTGGGCAGAAGCAGCAACTTGCAGATGACTTGGATGAAGAAGAATCATTTGCATTTGGGGACTCTGGTTTGTCAGTTTTTTCCACACCTTGTCTCTCACCTGTTTTAGATGGTTTGTTTTGAGTTTTCGGTGTGATTCTAGTAGTTTTAGCAGCTCTATTTTCTTCTTCTTGCTGAACTTTTTGTTTAAACTCTTCTGTTGTTATAAGAGTGCATTCTGTATTTAATCTTTGGTTAACTTTTTTGGTGGGGGTTCTTCAAGGTTTTCATTAGTTGATGGTGATTGTTTTTTGTGGAAGTCAGCATATAGTTGTTGGAAGCTTGTGCTAAGCTCTTTGGATGAACTTGGAGTTGAAGTAGCAGGCTGGATTGGTGTTAGTTTCTGTGAAGATTGTGTAGACTCTGGTTCAGGTGACATGAGCACTGGTACAGCATTAGGTACTTCTGGCAAAACACAATCATCAAGACAAGGGAAGAGAGAGCTTGCCTCACTGCTTTGGTCATGTATTGTTGTTCCTGATATTGATGGTTGCTGAGTTATTGATGATGGGAATTGAGGAGGCTGCTTTCGTGGGGTTGGTGGTTTTTGCAGTTCAGGGTTTTGCATTTCATGTGTCTTCTTGTAGGCTGCTAGAAGATAGGGATCAAAGATATCTTCTGGGTAGATATTAAGAGAGTGGACAGATGCCAGTTTTTTGAAACACTGAAAAAACATTCTCTCGTGAAAATGTCATTCCACACAAAGCCCACAAGGTCAATAAACTCTCCTTTCTGAATCCTTCTTGCTGAGTTGGTCTTCTGCCATTTAGCAATGGCTTTGTCCCATTTTGCTTTGCGGGGACAAAAGCAACAAACATCAAGTGGTTGAAGTCTGTCTGTCATGTGTGGGGGTAACTTGATGATTATTACAGTTTCATTTTGTGCTTTGGTGATTATTCTTGTGTTTGTGTGTGTTGAGTGTCCATCAAACACTAGAAGAGGAGGTCATTGCGTGATGCTGTTACAAAATGTCACAAACCAGTCGTAGAAGACATCACAAACCATCCATCCATTATCAGACTTAGTAATCTGGGTGCCAGGGTATGGATTTGTTCCATTCCAATCACTGAGGAAATTTTTCCCCTTGAAGACAATGAGAGGAGGCAACTTGTCACCATTCGCTGCAATTCCCACCATTACTGTTATGGCTTCATGACTGCTAGTGGCAGTGATTCATGATGCTTTTTGGCCTTGAGGTGCAATGACCTTTGTTTATTTTGGGTCAGTAAACAAATTTGTCTCATTCATATTCCAAATACACTCGGGATGACCTTTGATGTTCATTTCCATCATGACTCTGTCGAATGTGTCGAAGTACCCATAGATTATATTGGGATCTGTTGATGCTGCTTTACAAACTTTCTCTAAAGCTGATGGTGTTTTCACTGACAGTTTATACCACTTCATGAAGCCTTGAAGCCAGTCATCACCAAGACGATTATCCTTAAATCTGCAATACTTACACAAGTAACTTTCCAACTCTGTCTTTTTCTATGTTGTCGCTGATGAAAGCTTCTACAATATTACACAGTTCCTGCTTCATATCTGCAAATACCCATTTTGCTTTGATGTTTATGCAGGCCTCTAATTCTGCTTCAGCATCTCTGGGCAAAGAGAGGTGTTCACCATGTGAGGGTTCCTTCATCAAGAAAGTTTGTGACATCAAACTGTAGCTTCACTAACAACATATGATTTTGCTGCACTTCTTATTGAGGAACCACTTTTAATTAAGTCAATTGCACATTTGATGTTATCAGTGTCTGGTTTATCATGTTTGCACTGTCTATTGCAAGGCATTTCTGTTAAATTTAAAATGAACACTTGCACAAAATAACACGGTTAAAGTACTAGTACAACCTGAAAAATATACAGGATGTTAATAACACACAAAATGGGAAGAAAGTGAAATGAAATAACAAGAAATATTTTTTATATAAAGAAAAGTGCATCACTTGACCCTGAGGCTTTTTTGGCATGGGGTCAAGTGATGCACTCAGTTATTCAAGAATACCAAAAAAATGTTGAATGTGTGGAAATTTAAGACCTACCATCATAAAGAGCAACTTATTTGCTATACAGAGAGCCAAAATTCTAGGTATTATGCTATAACCAGTTTGCGTGAGACAAAATGAGCCAAAAGTTGTATATTTTGCCTCAAAACTTTTTTCAGTCTCATTTCAGACACTTTTTTTTCAACTTTAAAAAACTTTTATCTACCTTTATTTAGATTAAACTGAAACTAACTGAAAGAAGCCAAAACCTTAACCTACTTGATGACACAATAACATTTTGATTTTATTAATTAGTTTTAATAAAATTGTGACTGTGTCACTTGACCCCAATTGACACTATCTATATATATATATATATATATATATATATATATATATATATATATATATATATATATATATAGGGTGTCCCATAAGTCTGGCATCACAGGAAAAATAAAAAAAAGGCAAAACAAAAGCTTTTATTTACAGAATGTGCTTAGTATGTCCACCATTGTTTTCAATACACAAATTCAGACATGATACCCAGTCAGCAAGCACACAGTGAATGATGTCAGGAGTAATGGTGTTACATGCCCCAATAATGCGCTGCTGCAAATGTTCAACACTCCTAATTTTCTCTGCGTATACCAGCGCTTTCAAGTGGCCCCAGAGATAAAAATCTAGTGGCGTGAGATCCAGGCTTCTAGCTGGCCATTCCACAGGCCCTCGATGTCCTATCCAATAACCAGTGAATTGTTGGTACATGTATTCCCTTACTTGGGTGCTGTAATGTGCAGGAGCGCCGTCTTGCTGGAACCATGTTGGGAAATTTCCTTCTTCATTCAAGACACTGGGAAATGCTTCTTCCTTGAGCATACATCGGTAGGTGCCTCCAGTGACATGTTCATCGTAAAAGAGGGGGGCCGATGATGCGATCCTTCCAAATGCCACATCATACCATCACTCAAGATGCACCTTGTTCCTTTGAAGAGGTATACCAGTGAGAGTTGTTTTGAGACCAGTAGCGGGTGTTCTGTCGATTTACCTCACCATTTACATAAAAAGCAGCCTCATCACTGAAGAGAATGGTGGAAGGGAAATTGGCATCCCGAGCATAATTATGGTTTGTAGAAATAGAAAAATATGAATTTCTCCTATGATGCTGGAAAATGCTGACCTGTGAAAATTATTGACTACCCAGTTAGGTCACCTGTACACCCTTGACAAATGATTAGGTTAAGTTGTGATATTTTTGTTTAAACTAATGGAAATATCATGACTTAACTTGGCATTCAATTACCCTAACCAGGTATTCAATTTGGTAGAATCACAGTTTACCATCCTATTTTTTTGTTCCAAATTAGGTCATTTTTTGAGAGTCGCCGGACAGCATTTTTTTTTTCCCCCTTGGCAATCCATACTTTAGACAATTCTAAGAAACTTTTCTTCTATGAGTTTCCTCAGCAGATGACTGATTACTGAAATATCCAGGGATAAAATAGATATATATTCAAGAAATATATTTTTCTAATGTAATTTGATGTCCTTTATTCAAATCTAAGTTTCATTTTTGTGCAAATTTCTTAAAATATAATTAAAATATAAATTTTCATTATAAAATACATCAGCCAATTGGATCATGTACTTAATGCAACAGCTAATCAGTGTGTTTGTTTCATTCATTCACAGTAATTCTATAGGTAATTTTATGTTCTTAGGTTAGGGTAGGTTCCATTTTGGAACATTTGCACAGTAAATTAAGCTCAGATTTGAAGGTAAATTTCTAGTTTGAATGGCAACCAGTAATGTTGCATATAGAAAGTCATTTTAGGGGTTTTAGGAGATAGTGAATACAGTCATGAGGTTTATTTTTTGTGGCTAACTAAAACTAACCTAACTAAACCTAACCTAGTTTGAAAAAACTATAGGGGCTATGGGTTGATTGCCTGTTACCCTCATCCGTTGGAAATTTCCAGCAGATTTCAGTGGAGAGTTAATGACAAAAGCCCTACGTTTTTTCATTAGTGTGTTATGTATGTGTAGGTCTTTAAAGGACCTCTTTATGTTTATTTACCTTTGGTATTTGCGCTGCCTAATGCTAAACAAAGAAATTACCTCACATTATTTCATTGGGCTTCGCTTTTGTTCGTAGGTCATGATGATCTTTTTCAATGTAGGGCCGTGGTGCCATGGTATGATGGAGTTACACAATGAGTTGATTTGATGTAACTATTATAGGCAGTCACTATATTTAAATACCTGAAGGTATAGGCCTAGCCTTTTGCGTTATTAGGTTTATATCACATGTTATTCACTCAGAACTTATAGTAGGAAGATAAAGTATATCTTCCTTGCTTAACCCTTAAGCTGCCAATTTGGTTGGAAATGTTTGTTTTCGAAACAATGCAGTTTTCCATAAAAAATCAAATTTTCTTTGATAGTAAATTTTATGATTCTCATTTTTAGATTTAAGCATATACTTTCCTAAATTATCATTAAAATAATATATTGACTAGAGTCGAATATGGCACTTGTGACTACCAAAAAATCGTTCGACTACAGTCGACTACGGCATCCAAAGGGTTAAAGCATTGCTGCAACAAAAGCAAGCTCCAAGTGAGCCGCTAATATAAATCTTCATCTTTTATTATTTGCTGATTTTGCAAAGTTCATTGACTCTTCTCTCAAAGTAATTTTCACAAGTCAGCAATGAAGAATTTTGAATATGAAATAATAAATTTGGTTTTCTTCTTGTCATGCAGGCCCAATACCTACAATTAGATGCTCCATCATTTGCCTTTGGATGAAACTTTATCCAAAACCAGCCTGGAGTGTAGACCAGCATTATAATTTTTGCTAGGTCTTGGATGTTTTTGTCTGGATTCTATGTAGAGACAAAAGCACAGAATCCTATTTGCTCATGTTAGCCATCTTGCATGATGGAGGGCACCTGGGGATCTGGTGGCTAACCAGGGTTGGCACTAGTGGGCCCTGGGTTTTTTCAACAAAAAACACTTGAAAAAACCCACTATTTTACCCACTTGTGGGTTTTTTCATGAAACTTAAGAAGTGCATATGCAATTATTTTTAAAAATTGTCATATAGGCGCCTATAATGATTTTACATGCAAAGCAAGCAAACATGAGTCAACAAATAGACCTACAGGTATAACTCTTTGGGTGAGGTAGCAGGTTATAAAGTGTAGACATCAGCCAATCACGGTGTTATACATCCTGATTCTTCAGTCAACTGCATCTTCAAGGAATTTTCTACTTCATGGATTGTATTTAAAAGTGGACCAGACAAATTTCGACGGGAAGGTGGAGTGTAGCCTGGTCTTAGAGTCTCTATCATTTCAATAAAATACTTAGACTCTGCACATAGAAATGGAATATTATTTGCATAAAAGAATTTGGCTATTTTGTTATCAATGACATTTTTCTGCAAAGTTGTTGTTGTCATGCCAAAATCGCTTACTTTCTTTTGAATTTTTCTTTTTTTCATCTGTAATTGTGTCAGTGGTGGTGAGGATGAGTCTGGATCATCTGAGAGGTCTATGTCATGGCAGTATGATGATGATGTACTGGCAGTATTGTCAGTCTTGTTTCTTGATTCCATGTGTTTCAAACATTTCATTAAATGCATTTTTATTCGCTCTATTTTATTACTTATTTCATTATTGCAATGTTTGCATCTAACTTTACTAGTCCCATCAATAATATTGACTTCACTCCATTCATGCCCTGATTTTCTTCCTGATCCAAAGGTCTTTGGCATTATTTAATGCAGTTATAACTTCAAACAGACTAATTCTGTAGGCTAGCAGTAAAGATAAATATGCTATTGCCAGTTTGTTTTATTTAACTGTGAAATAAAAGAAAAAATATTCAGTAATATGAATTAAACAGATATAACTAGCTGAATTAAGTTCCCTTTGGGAGCTGTAATTCATCTACTTCCAGCAGAAGACACAGGGGCCTGTCTTCCATAGGAAGTATAGCCTAACAAATAGGATAATTTACCACACCAAATTTAGTTCAAATTGGTCCATGTTTTCCAAATTTTGTTGTGAAGCTCAATCTGAGAAAATAATACTTTTTATGCTTAACTGCCTGGAAGGCAACCTTTTTGCTAAAAACAAGACAAATGTTATATTAATAGTGTATGGTACAGTACAGTATTATTATAAAATAAGAATAGGTAGGTCTAATATGAACTACCATATGGACATATGAAAAAACCCAATTTTACCCAGGTTTTTGGGGTTTTAGGTGAAAAACCCACCTGGGTGGGCTTTTTCAAAAAGGTGGGGTTTTTGCCAACCCTGTGGCTAACGCTTGTGAGATGTGTTCAGATTGTATGCTAATGCACATTTCATACACATATTTTTGGTCACTGCTAAAACTTTTAACAATATCGGCCAAACTTCTTTAATGTTGCCCTCTTCAGGGGTATAATCAACTATATGCAGTTTGGTCAAATCCTCTCGGAGTTTATTTCCAAGAGAACCTTTGAAGGTGCTTGGTCCCAAAGTTTTTCCATCAATTGCTTCAAATACATGCCTGAAGGGAAGTTTGTTTGCATGCAAAAGGCAAATCAGCCATTGCACCAGCCTGTCCAGATATAATTCAATCAATTTTAGCACTCTGCCAATCTTGCCAGCGTTCACTGGGGTGCCATTGCATAGCAAAGCTTTGAGGGATTCTTTGCTATTAGAATCAACTATAAAAGTTATTATTTCATCTGCAATACAACAAGCAGTTCCGTTATTTGGAGCTATATGATCCACGTAAACATCACCAGGTTCTTTGACTATTACATAATATTCTTCATACTCCATTTCCTTCTTTGTCTTAGTTTGATCTTTTCCTATATGTGGAAAAGACATTTTCCTATCCAACATAGTGGTTTCGTCTAATATTCCCATATCCTTCAAAGCTGCATTTACTATAGCTGCAGTAGCTCTGTAACTTACACGGTATCTATCTGCTGTTATTGTTAAGTTATCATAAATAATTCTGTTCTGATGGTTTTCTCTCAGCTCAAAATCCAGATCAAAGTCAATATCGTTGCTGTCATCATCAATTTCCATGCTCTCATCTTCCATATGTAAAGGATCCAGTTTGCTGGTTGAGGCGACATTCATATCTAGGCTTATCTTGGCTCTTCTTTCTAATCCTTTAACTCTATTGAGAGTCCTTTTTCTTGCGGATGTCGTTACTCTGTCGATTGGTCCTAGTTGGTTTTTTCTTTGTTCTGCCCCAGAAAAGACTCCCACTCAATCATTGGAACTCTAATATCACATCTGCAATCCGTTCAACTGATTTTTTTATCGTAACAAGTACAAGTGCAAATATCAAACATTTCATCAAATGTCTCCACCTTCTGCTGAAAACTGTTGTTTCTTTGTTTTAATGGTACTTTATTTAGCTTTGCTGCAGATTCTATCAATCATTCAACTTTTATAGCTATTCCTTCAAATCCTATATGTGGAAAGGAAAACTTCTCCCAAATGGCTTCCACATCTTTAGTGACAATTCTGTAACATTCTTTTGCTGTTCTAGAACCTTTCGAAATCAGTTCTTCTCGTTTTCTTACCAATAAATAATGCCTAAATACGTCAGCCTTTGAAGGAGTCACTGAAGGTGGAAATTCTGCAGGGTGACCAAATGTTGAATTGTGCATTTTGCTTCTTGTCGCCATGATTTCACTTATTTAGGCCTAGTAGCATTAATAACAAGAAACTAATTGTTAGATTCTAGCAAATGAATCATTCAATCTGAATTTAATATAACTCATTCGGAATTAAATCATAATTCATTCAATCATAAACAATCTGAAAATAATCTGAAACTAAACAAAAAAAATGTGACAATAATTTATATAATTTATCTAATCTATCTAAATTAATCTATGTAATCTATTCAATCTATCTAAAACTCTATCTAAATAATCTATCCAAATTAATCTAATCTACTTAAGACTTAATATAATGCATGATTGTCACATTTGGGGTTTATATCTGTGGAGTGAGTAAAATGGGGGAGATGCTATGGAAGGGGTAAGGGGGGGGGTCACATATACTCATTTTTTTTTACAAGATGTTGAGATCATAATTTCCACCTATGTGCATACTGTGGAATTGGAGAAACTCGATTTTTGTTGTTTCGACCCCCCCTAGCGTACAGTTGACCTAACCAGTAGGGCGGAGCATTTTTACACTTTTTTTGATTTTCATTTTGTAATAGCGTGTTAAAGTGGCTCTTCCATATCAAAAGTGTGTAAAATCTCAGAGATCTGCAATAATATCTTCTGCCTCTGCACGTGCGTTGAAAATCCAAAAAATACCCAAAAATACACATTTTTTCAATATTTTCTTGGTTTTAATTTTCATCATACCTTCTTGTAGTGAGGAAAAGCATCCTAAAGGTTTATTTTAGACTAGTTTTAAATATTTTTGGCCTGCGATATCTTCTGCCACCGCAAATGTTCCAAAATACAGAAAAATCTGCATAAATCACGTATTTTGCATATTCAACCTATACGCTAATAAATTCACTTTGTACATCATGTAGTACTCTCACATCATTCTAGAAGTTTCCCCACAGCCTGGTATGGTGTGTTGCTCATCATTGCCATATACGGCAATGAGTCATGACTCACAACACACTACCAGGCCTTCTTGCTCTCACTTCCCCACAGTGTTGTGCTAGCTACGTTTTGGGTAAGATATGTATTGTGTTGCTCTTGCTGTTAATACATCTTTGGAACACGACAACACACATATGTGGACATATACTGCATATTTTAGTGCATAATAATACATTGGTGTAATATACAAAACTTCTGCAGAATGCAAGAATATTTTATATTTTAGGAGTAATTTCTTAATTTTTATATTAATTCCTCTGTTTTTCACAATGTCAGTACCAGCTCAAGCAACAAGAACTTCTTCAAGTTGCCCTATATTTGGAAATCCAGCTGATCTAGACAAGAGGTGCCTTTCAACCTATACGGACATCATGAAATATTTTCATCAAATAATGTTGAATCTGAAGACATTGAAGAAAGAGCCTACAGTTGCAGAAATTTCAGGTGTTCTCTCAAAAACTCTCGAAGATTTGTGGAAAACAGCCTGTATTCCTACTGTTTCTCATAACCATGTCATTCAAATGATTAAAAATTACCATGAAAAATGTCAAAACCTTCTAACGTCAATAAAAAGGAAACAAGATAGTGACTCATTCAAAATTAAATTACAAACATTTCAAAATGAGGCAGAAAACAAATTATTTGACATCAGTGCTGGCAAATGTGAAAATTTTGATGTGTTCATATGAAAACCATCTCAAGGTTCCAGCAACTGAACAAGACTTCCTTAAAGATCAGAGAACAACAAAAAAATTGGCAATAGGCTCTCTTGATCTACAGATCTACAGAAGCTAAGGCTAACAAAGACCCTAAGATCCACTCTAAGGTTGGCCTGAGAGAAAGGAAAGAGTAGGGGGTTAAGAGAAGAGAAGAGAATAAGGGGTTAAGTAAAGAGCAACGCCTATCATTCGTGGGTTAACATTCATTCAGAAAAAGAGAAAAAAAGACTCACCATCATCATCCGCCGGCCACTGCCGACAAGTCAGAAAAATAGTCGGAGAGAATAGGAGAGGGATGAAAGATGAAAAGAAGTGAAATAAGAATGCTTACAAACCATGCAAACACTCTTAACTCACAGTCATACCATGCAAACTACAAACATGCAAGAAAAGAGAGTTACAGACATGTATAAAAAAAATAAATAAAAAAAATAAAAAAAAAATATATATATATATATATAGGTAAAGTAAAACAAAAAGTGGGTTAGTTTACGCTACGAGCTACATCTACGTTCGTGTTAGTCTAATTTAAAAAAAAAAAAATTTTAAT
Source organism: Bathynomus jamesi (assembly GCA_023014485.1). Taxonomy (NCBI): domain Eukaryota; kingdom Metazoa; phylum Arthropoda; class Malacostraca; order Isopoda; family Cirolanidae; genus Bathynomus; species Bathynomus jamesi. Next base: position 289,057 of record JAJOZX010004333.1, on the reverse strand, counting down.
AATTTTATTGCTAGCATCACACGCTGGCGTCACAAGCTGGCATTCATCGTCAACAGACTCATCCTCGAGCACCACCACCAGAGCTCCCGTTGCTAACTTTGTTTTTTATATAAAACATTAATACTTTTAAAATATCTGTCAAGACGGTCCTTAAACATATTAACGCTGGTAGAATGAACGACTGACGCGGGAAGATTATTCCATTTATCAATTACTTTAAACGTAAAGAAGTTTTTAGCAATATTAGTAATGAAACGTCTGCCACGCAACTTAAATCCGTTATTGCGAGTATTACTGTTATCGAAAGTGAACAATGTCAAAATTTACATTATCGATGTTATTAACAATTTTGAAAACTTCAATAAGCTCCCCCCTTAATCTCCTAGTTTAGAGTGAATACAGGTCCAACTCTTTAATCCTATCTTCATAAGGCTTATTGCGCAATGACGGAATAAGTTTCGTGGCACGATGCTGAACCCTTTCTAACCTATCAATATCCTCACACAAGTACGGGCACCAAAATTGAATGGCATATTCTAAATGAGGCCTGACTAGGGACTTGTAAAGGGGCAATATAATATCCTTCGATTTAAATTCGAAATTACGCGCTATGAAGCCTAACATCCTATTGGCTTTTGCGCAAGACTCCAGGCACTGGTTCCTAACCTTTAAATCCTTAGATACGCGTACGCCTAAATCTACTTCCTTGTCAACGCTCGCTAACTCCCTATCATCCATCGTGTACGTGTAATTATTGTTGCGAGAACCTATATGCAAAACTTTACATTTGTCTACGTTAAATTGCATCTGCCACTTATTTGTCCACTCCATAATCCTATTTACATCGTCTTGGATCCTATTTCTATTGTCCTCGTTAACAACCTTACCGCCTATTTTAGTATCATCCACGAATTTTGACACGTTACTAGTCAATCCTACATCTATGTCATTAATGTAAATTACAAATAGCAATGGGCCTAACACTGAACCCTGTGGGACACTGCTACCTACATCTAACCACCCGGATTCACTACCATTAACTACGACCCTCTGCCTCCTAGCACGAAGCCATTCTTCTAACCAGTTAGCTACCTGACCGCGTATACCGTGCACTTTAACCTTCGCAATTAGTCTCCTATGTGGAACTGTATCAAACGCCTTTTTAAAATCTAAATAAATAACGTCAGCTGCTCTATGCCTATCGTATTCACGCACTATTTCGTTATAAAATTCTAACAAATTAGTTAAACAAGACCTATGGCGTCGAAACCCATGCTGACTACTATTAATCAAATCTCTACTTTCTAAGTGATCGATAATACGATCCCTAACTAAGGATTCCAAAAGTTTACCGACAATTGACGTTAAGCTAATGGGCCTATAATTGCTAGCTACTGCGCAGTCGCCTTTTTTAAAAATAGGTGTGACATTAGCTAATTTAAAGTCTTCAGGAATAATCCCCATTTCGAGTGACTGATTAAAAATCTTCGTTAAGGGGCCTACAAACTCGTAAAGATCTAGCAACTATTGCTAGAAAACAACAGAGAATGAAACAGTATGAACCAAAACCATCTACCAGTAAAGGACAAGCAACTGAAACACTGTCATCAACATCAAGTGAAACAGAAGGAGTGGATTCTGATTATGAACCAACACAGAGAATCAAATCAATGGAACAATCTCATCATTGGCTATAGCTTGTGACAGAACTGGTGTGTCAGACAGGTCTGCTGCTATAATTGCTTCAGCTGTTCTTGAAGACGTGGGAATTATAAATCAAAAAGATTTAAGTTCAGTAATAGACAGATGCAAAGTAAGGAGAGCTAGAAAAAGAGTGAGATCTATCATTCAAAAGAGAGATTACGAACAAGAAACTATGGAGAGTATCTATTTCGATGGAAGAAAGGGCAGAACTGCAGTGCAAGAAAAAGTTGGCAGTAAAGGTTATCAAAAAAATAACATATAAGAACATGTCACTTTGTTTCAAGAACCAAACTCGCATTATATTGGGCATGTAACTCCCGCTTCTGGCTCAGCACAGAGTAAATCTTCTGCAATTTTGGATTTTTTCACTCAAATGAGATTGATACTTCAGAAGTTAAAGCCATTGGATGTGACAGGACAGCAGTTAATACAGGACCAAAAGGAGGAGTGATAAGAAGTATTGAAGAGCACTTTCAGAGAGCACTCCAGTGGCTGATTTGCTTGCTTCACACTAATGAACTTCCCTTGCTGCACATAGTGACTGACATTGATGGTAAAATAACAGGTCCTTATAGTTTTATGGGGCCTACAGGAAAAAAGTTAACTGATTGTGAAAAGAGACCTGTTGTTGAGTTTGAAGCAGTTGAAGCGGAAGAAATTGTAGTTGACAGAGATGATCTGAGCACAGATCAGAAATATTTGGCAGAAATCTATGATGCTGTGTCAAAAGGTGAATGTACTCCCTCCCTAGCTCAAAGGAAACCAGGCAAAATGGCACACTCCAGATGGGTGACAACTGCTAACTGCATACTTCGTCTCTACATTTCAACTGAAGAACCTTCAGACAACCTTAAGTGTATCATGGATTATATTATGAAAGTTTATATTCAATGTGGTTTCAAATCAAGAGAAATTCTTCAGCAACACAGGGAGCCAAACATCTTTATCAAATGATACAACGCTCAAGGTCATTGAGTGCCCGCTGTATAGAAATAGTTGACCGTGTTATTCAGAGAAATTCCTATTTTTCTCATCCTGAGAATGTTCTCCTTAGTATTATTCATGATGAAGCAAAACATATCAGAGAATTAGGATGGAGGAGAATCCTTAAAGGAAGAGATTCTGAGTCAGCCGCAGTGAGTGTGTTTAAATTTCCCACGTTGAACTTTCAGTGCAGTGAGTACTACAACATGATTAACTGGCAAACTTGTGAGCTGTCAGAGCCTCCTCTGACAAAAATTCTATCACACTCCAACATCCTGACCTATATCTCATCAGGAGATTTCATCCCACACTTTCCTTGCCACACCAAAGCAGTTGAACGGCATATAAAGCTGATAACAGAGGCTTCAGCTGCAATATGCAGTTCAGAGGCAAGGGATGGATTTATCAGAGCAAGAGTAGAATCCAAAAAGAAAATGCCAAGAATGGAAACAAAAGTGACCACAGTGCGTAACTAGCCTAAGTCCAATAATGGTAGGGTGGTTAGGTCAGGCAGGGAGGAACTCTAAATACAGCCACCTCCATGAGGTGAGTTCTGGGTTATTTTGTCAATATAGTACATTCAATATTGACAAAATAAGCAAGGAGCTGCATGCATATTACATAATAAGTCATCAAAAATAAACCAAGCATATGCAAAGTAAACTGCATTGGTGGACCTAAATTATTTAATTACTCAAATAAATAAACTTCTTAAATTACTAAAATATGATATAATGAATTGTTAATTGCATTACTTAATACATAATTAATGAATAAACTGTGGTGTAGGGCCGAAGTTGACCATAATAGCGTCATTATATGGTACACTATGTAAATTTTCCCGTATTTTGGAACGTTTGCAGAGGCAGAAGAAATTATCGCAGGACAAAAATATTTAAAATTAGTCTAAAATAAACTTTTAGGATGCTTTTCCTCACTATTACAAGAAGGTAGGATGAAAATTAAAACTAAGAAAATATTGAAAAAATGCGTATTTTGGCACATTTTTTGGATTTTCAACACGCGTGCGGAGGCAGAAGATATTATTGCAGATCTCTGAAATTTTACACACTCACTATTGACGTGGAAGAGCCACTTTTCCGTGCTATTACAAAACAAAAATCAAAAAAGTGTAAAAATGCTCCACCCTACTAACCAGGCATTCAATTATAGGCTGCAATTATTACAATTATTCAAAAAATAACAAATTTGGTGCATTAAAAGCAATAACCATTCATCAAATAAAGATTTATTTTTTAAACTAACTTACGGTCAGATTCTGAAAGAATCTGGCCGTTAGTCGCCGCTGTGCGGCAACCAGGGCTGTGGAGTCAGAAGCAATTTTGGGTGGAGTCGGAGTCAGTAAAAATGTACCGACTCCAACCTCAATATAAAATCTTAAGAAAATACTATTTTAAGTATAAATAGTAAATATAAATCAAATATATTTATTATTTATACTTAATTAATTATCAGTATTAACCCTTACTTTTTTTTCAGGAAATATTTTTATAATTGTGATACTGATAACTTCATAAGTTTAATTTCAAATTATTGATAAAATTATTTGTTCTAAACTTCAATGCACAATGGCAAAGAGACTTCCAATGAAATCAGCTGTGTTTGAACACTTTACAATCACTAAAGATGGAAAGGAGTCAGAGTCGGACATTTGAAAAATAAAGGAGTCGGAGGTTTTGTGTACCGACTCCACAGCCCTGCCGGCAACTATCAAAAAATTACCCCAAATTATTCAACCAATCAAAAATGGCACTCCAACACTTTCAAATTAATTATTTATGTTAAGTAGGTTAATTGAATACCTGGTTAGGTCAACTGTACACCCTTGATGATTGGTTAGGTTAAGTCATGATATTTTCATTAGTTTTAACGAAAATATCACAAAATAATATAATGATATTTTCATTAGTTTTAATGAAAATATCATGACTACCTAACCAAACATGAAGGGCGTACAGTTGACCTAACCAGGCATTAACCTAATTAACATAAACAAGTAATTTGAAAGTGTAGGAGTGCCATTTATTTTTGGTTGGTTGAATAATTTGGTATGCCAATATAGGATATGGTAAAACTTTACAAGACACCCTCGCATTGCCATGAAACATGCTACAGTAACTAAACATATATTAATCAATAGAGCAGAAAAAATGGTGCAAGCAGCTATGTATCATTTTGAAAATATTAGAAAATAATAAAGTTATGACACTCTGAAGATGTTACTAGGCCTATCATAGCTTACACCATTTGGATCTTTTCCATTTCATGTACTGTTTCCAATTTTGTTGAAAATAATTTGGTATGCTAATATAGGATATGGTAAAACTTTACAAGACATCCTCGCATTGCCATGAAACATGCTACAGTAACTAAACATATATTAATCAATAGAGAAAAAAAAATGGTGCAAGCAGCTATGTATCATTTTGAAAATATTAGAAAATAATAAAGTTATGACACTCTGAAGATGTTACTAGGCCTATCATAGCTTACACCATTTGGATCTTTTCCATTTCATGTACTGTTTCCAATTTTGTTGAAAATAAGATATTTAATGTAGGTTAACTGAATGCCCAGTTAGGTCAACTGTACACCCTTGATGATTAGTTAGGTTGTCATGATATTTTCGTTAGTTTTAACAAAAATATCACAACCACTCATCAAGGGCATACAGTTGGGTAATTATGTCACAAATGGCATGGCCTGAAGTTGAAATAAAAAATACATTTTTCTAGTGTATTTTGGTGTGCTCTGTTCAAATATAACCTTCATTTCTTGTGCAAATTAACAGAAATGTGTGTTTGGGCCATGCAATGACAACTGTATTTCTGTTCATTTGCACAAGAAATGAAGGTCATATTTGAACAAAGCACACCAAAATACACTTGAAAAATATATTTTTGACTACATTTTATACAATAAAGCATAACCTAACATGTTCATATTACGAGATCTCGTAAATGACACATTACCACAGGAAATGTGCAAAACACCTCAAAATTAACCAGAAAAGTTTGCTCTCATCATTTTTGTTTAAACTAACAAAAATATCACAACTTAACCTAACCAATCATCAAGGGTGTACAGTTGACCTAACCAGGCATTCAATTAATCATTTAATTAATCATCTAGGGCACATGATTAATCAAGTTCTCAAAGTCAAAACCACACAAATGGCACATCATAATTCTATCACAACCACCACCAAACTGAATCCAATTAGAAAAAAAAAGCCAGAACAGAAACCAACAAACTAATTAAGTCGCAGAGTAACATGACATCCACCCCCAACTACAAATATACTAAATATATAGGTATATATTTATATTATTATTATTATTTTCTACAATAGTTTGCACAAAAAAATGAGTGACAAATTTGAATAAAGCAACTAAAACTACCTCAAAAAAAGTTATTTTGATTTACAGGTCCAACCCATGTCATTTAAAACATATTAACCTTCAAATAACTAACTGGGCATTATATCCCATACAAAATTACAATAACAAACAATCTTTGAACCACTCATTTCTCAAAAAAAAAGACTAACATTTTTTAAATCAGCATAAAAATTTACATCAAATATCTTATTTTCAACAAAATCAGAAACAGTACATGAAATGGAAAAGATCCAAATGGTGTAAGCTATGATAGGCCTAGTAACATCTTCATAGTGTCATAACTTTGTTATTTTCTAATATTTTCAAAATGATACATAGCTGCTTGCACCATTTTTCCTGCTCTATCGATTGATGTATGTTTCATTACTGTAGCATGTTTCATGACAATGTGGGTGTCTTGTAAAGTTTTACCTAGGATATCACCAAAAAATATTTTTTACAACACTAAACTATGATTCTTAAAAAAATATTTTTTCAATGCTAAACTGTAATTCTCAAAAAAAATTTGGTCAATTTTTTATAGTCACCAGACAGTGTTTTTCTGGTGTGTTTTAAGGTGATTCAAATGATTTTGACTACCATTTCTATAGCAAATCACTCGTTTTTGAGTTAGCGCCCCACCCCACCCACATAACAATTTTGGGGGACCCCTGGGAAATTGGGGTTTTTGGGTGGGGGGAAGAAAAAAATATGATTTTCAATAAAAATCATGGTGAAAATCATTCAAATCACCTAAAAACACACCAAAAAACATTTTTCATCAGAAATTTTAGAATCAGATGACCTGTAAAAGCAGCAGAAAAAAACCAAGAATTATTACCAAATAATGCAGAAAAAAATAATAATTATCACCAATTAAATAACTAAGGTCAACTGTACACCCTTGATGATTGGTTAGATTGTCGTGATATTTTCATTAACTAATGAAAATATCACAACTTAACCTAACCAATCATCAGGGGCATTCAACTGACCGAACCGGGCATTCAATTGACCGAACCGGGCATTCAATTGACCGAACCAGCCATTCAATTGACCGAACCAGGCATTCAATTGACCAAACCAGGCATTCAATTGACTGAACCAGGCATTCAATTGACCGAACCAGGCATTCAATTGACCGAACCAGGCATTCAATTGACCGAACCAGGCATTCAATTGACCTTAGTTACTTAATTGGTGATAATTATTGTTTTTTTCTGCATTATTTGGTGATAATTCTTGATTTTTTCTGCTACTTTGGCTAAATTTAACATAGTCCAGGCAATTTGTAATTAGACCTGGGCAAGATTGCTTCAGAAGCTTTCTAAACTGTTTCCAGCTCAGGAACCATTGCCGAATAACATATCCAAAATCTGACAAAATTGGACCCCAGGAACACCCCCAAAAATGAAATTCAAAATGGCGGACTGGATGTTTCCTACGAAAAAAAAATAAAAATATAATTTACGCTTTTATTTATAGATACATTTGATGCTTTTTCTTTCAGTTGTAATGTTTTAAATAATTCAACAATATACAACACAACCAGTTATTACGCAAATATAATGTTATATAGCTTTTTACAGATTTTTATAATCAATAATACAATTATTTTTTTCCCAGTTTCAAAAACTGCTGCACGAATGATGTCCACATCAGCATCCCCATCTGCGTTGTGAACAGTACACCCGTGCTTCTTCAACATCTCACCTACGAGGGAAATAAATGCTTGCTTGTTGTTTTCATTAGCCAAGAAGTGTTCCTTCTGGCCAACAAACTTCATGCTTGGACTGAGATTCACATTTCTGCTTGTCTTGGTGCTGCGTCTTCTGTGGGTCATGTCCTTGATCATAGGAGCTGCTGTAGCCATCAAAAACAATGATTGCTTTTCCATATGTTTTCAGAGTGAAATCGGCATATGAGTTGGCGATGCTGTCATATGTTTCATCTTGACACCAGGAAACACGATGTAGTAGAGATCCACCATCCAATACGTACTGGTCTGTGCACTGAGTTTCTTGAACTTCTTCCATGCGTAAAGTGTCAGTGTATTTGATTATTGCATGAGCTAGCTGAGACTTATCAGGTTTCCTCAAGATACTTCGTGATTCAAACAATGCAGGAGGATATGCACACAGTTCGTAACACATGACATCTTCAAGATTCATGTCTCCGCCAGTGGCAACAGTCATCATTCTCTGAAACAGTAGTGCAGGATCTACTTCTATATCTGAAGCATCAGTGATCACAACGGCAGAAGCAGATCCGAGTGTTTTCACTTTGTCAGATCTTTTGGCAGAATATGTAAAGGCTTGTTTCCCAATCATTTTTACGACAATGTTCGTACCGATTGAATGCAATTGATGAACGTTAACTCCAGGATCAGCAGTTAGCCCTGTTACAATGTTGCAGAGACCCGAGGTAGAATGGAATGGGGATAAGGATTCCAGACGTTCAAGTACTTTCTTCATGTCATTACTGTCCCTGATTTGTCTACTTCCCCTCATTTCCTTGTGCTGTTCACTACTTTCCAACAAAACTCTGGTGTATTCCTGCATTGCTAAGTTATAAGTGGAACACAGAGGCATAGAAAAGAGCCATGTTGTCCTTTGGATGTCTGTAAATCCACTTCCGCGTGTCAGTCCGCCTCTGCTTTTCAGGGAACGCATTAGTACTTGTTCTATCACCAGGTCTGTGCCGAGTCCGGCCCATAATCTGTCGCTTCTTCTTACCACAAACTTACCTTCCTGGAACATTTTGTTAACGGCTGGATTTTCAGAAGGCAAACTTAACATTTTCTGCAGGTACAGGTATATCGATTTCAGGTAATTGTGATGTCTGGCTGCTGCAATTATGGGGATGGTCTCCAGCATAGCTTGCAAGTGCAAATCCCATGAGCCGGTTCTGTCTGCTATTATCAAGGAACGTGCAATGTTGATCATTCGCTGATATTCCAACCAGAGTTGACTTGTTTGCGAAGTAGATTGTAGGTCAGTTTTCTTCGCATCCAAAGTGGTAGCAATCTGAGACAATGCATTCGAAGATTCCACATCCTCAACTGATTGTTTGGCAGTCATAACATCGTCGAGCAGGTCACAAGCTTCCTTATGGAGGTCATGAGGAGTTCCATCTTCATTACGAGGGAAAACGTCTGCGACTAGTAAGGTACTAAGAGCTGCATCTACTATCATATGACCATGTATCGCTCTTGAAACAGCTTTTCCAGACATCATGTTGCACAGCATTTGGTCCGTATATTTCTTGAAGTACTTCAGACAATCCTGAACCATTCATAAGAGTACCGACTGCTCCCAAAAGATTCATCAGTGTGAAATGATCCCAGCATTAAAACAATGTCCTGCAGGTCTCTCTGTTCATTGATGATTTGGGAAGCTTTCCAGAACAAAGGCTGATCAAAGGTAATAATGCATGGGACTTTTGATCGCATGCTATCTTGCTCAAATATAGTAATGTCGAAAATATGCAGGTCATGTCAGTTGGCGACATATCTATGATGGGAAGGAACGTGATCGACGCCACACCTGGATGTGAGACACTTGATCCACCGTGAATTGCCTGCATTGTTCCGGACCAACTTGGACCTGATCTTTCTGCTGAAGATATCTGCCAGAGAAGACTAAGTCGACTTATGGTGGCAGTGGGTACTGGAAGTTCGCGGAATGAGATGTCCCTCAACATGCTTCTCGCGTGTCTATATTCCCTAATGTCAACGGTTGCAATCTTCTTAATGTCATTGTCACCAACATTACACCTGTGAATAGAAGGGTGGATCTTGATCTTCGGAGTTATTGCGGCAATCATACCCATTCCATGAAAGGTATTCTTCCCATCCAAAGTGCAGACATCATGATCGACGTTATCTGCTGCTAGAAGGACTGCAGTGTTTTCATCAACAGTAAAAGAGCCAGACCCACTTGCCAGTGCCGCGTTTCTTTCGAATCTTGTTACTTCTGCATACGACGAACAGTAACCCAGCTGATGGAGAACGTCAATAAGGTACCTTGACCTAAAGTTGTGGTGTAGCTGAACCGACAAACCGATCTGTAGTGGACATAGTAATCCTCTAGGACGGGTTGCTTGCATAATGCTCTGCCCAATTGCATCTATTTTTCTTGAAGCATCCTGTCCCGCAAATGCTTTTGATAATAGCAATTTCAGACTGTTGGGAATGTAATCAAGAGCACTTTCTGCAGTGATGTCATTTGGAGATGGATACACATCTTTTCTAGGCGAGTCGACAGACTTGATATCACTTCTGATTATTTTTGCAGCAGCTTCTACTAGGTAAATCTTCTGTAGCTCTATATCTATATCACATTCTTTCGACTTTTTGTGATAATCTATAAGAATTTCATTAGCTGTCTCTCGTAGTGTTACTACATCTGCCTTCCCACTTTCACCTGATATTATGATCTTGTCTCCGTAACGTTCTAAAAGCTTTCTCTTCATGTGCCTGCGTTCATAGACAGAGCTCTGACTTCCTTGAAGATATTCCTCCATTTTGGAAATTAGGTCTCCAATCAACAGTTGTTCATCATCATTCTCTTCCAGGTAAGCACAGGTCTGAAGGAATGCTTGGTGTTGCTCTTCATTAGTTGGTCTCCCTTTCTTCAAATCATGATCGTCGGAGGAGTATGCGCGAGGAATGTTTTTTCCACTTCGAAAATTTACGCTGCAGGTGTGATGGTAGACACAATCTGCAGCAGGAAGATCACGAAGATAATACTCCAGACGGCCTTTTACATTAAATGACCATTCATCGCAGCGGCTTTCACAGCACCTTTTTATGGTTTCGGAGAACTCTGTAGTTCTTATTTTGACATGCTCTGATTTTGGTTTGTGTTTGGAAAAAAAGTCCACAAAGATATCACAAAACAAACAGTGAGTAGCACTGGAAAATGCGTATTCATGAAAATGAGCACTTTTCCTTGGTATTGCCTCGGCTGCGGTCTGTCGCTTCTTTATTTCAATGGTCTTTTTATCCGTAAACCTTTTCCTACATACAATGTGAACACTTATTCCAGCTGTTGCAACAACATCGCTTCCACGGCTGCAGCTGGATGCATTTATACCATCTGCTCCTTTTTGCGAGATGTGAACCACTTCCTGTCCGCTGTCCAATTTCTCCTTACAAATCATGCACAATTCTTCAGGGGTCTGCATTCTTGAAGGCGGACGTACACCGAGTCAGTCTGAAACAGAAAACACAAATTAATAAACTGTGTTGCAGTATTTAAAAGGAGTACATAATAACAGTTTTAAAGAAAATGACAAGCACAAATACGCAGATTTGATAGTGGGTAGTAGGAATTAAAGAGTTGTATATAATATAAGTTTATAAAGATGTAGCAATGTCCATTCTCACATACACTCCATACAGTATATTTTATTTACATTACGTGACATCATAGTTTAATACTAGCCGCCTAATACAATTTTTAGTGTCATATAGGTTAATTTAGAAATGAAAATGTGTTTTAAAACATTTTACTGATCAAGAAAAACGTCATAACTCTCTCTACAAAGCGAAATTAAAATTTATTGTATTTCGTAGGAAACTGCCAGTCCGCCATTTTGAATTTCATATTTGGGGGTGTTCCCGGGGTCCAATTTTGTCGGATTTTGGATATGTTATTCTGCAATGGTTCCTGAGCTGGAAACAGTTTAGAAAGCTTCTGAAGCAATTTTGCCCAGGTTGAAGCTATTTTTGCTCTAGATTGCCTGGACTAACACAATTCTCTGTAACTACTTTAAGCTCACTGATGGAACATCCAGTGCACACATCCACCATCATCAACATTACACTCCAAACTGACACATTTCCACCTCATTGCTACATTTTATAGGCAATCATGCGGTGGAATGGCACAAAGTAGTGTTAATATGTTTCTGGTCACATGACCTGAACTTTTGGTCAAAAATACATTTTTCTGGGTTAATATTACCTGCTCTTTTCAAATCTGTTAGTTATTTTGTGTGCAAACTATTGTAGAAAATAATAATATAAATATATTTAGTGTATTTGTAGTCGAGGGTGGTATGACATCATGCTACTCTGCGACTTAATTAGTTTGTTGGTTTCTGTTCTGGCTATTTTTTTTCTAATTGGATTCAGTTTGGTGGTGTTTGTGATAGAATTTGTGTGCCATTCGTGTAGTTTAGACTTTGAGAACTTGATTCGTCATGTGCCCTAGATGAAGACAAAGCATTGGATGTTTTTATCAATTATGGTGTTATACTCTCATCCTTAACTTGCCCGAAATGTGACAGTGAGTGCCTAATATGAAAAGATCAGAAGATATTTAGGTGAAATAACCAATATTACCAGTTAGGTCAACTGAATGCCCGGTTAGGTCAACTGAATGCCCGGTTAGGTCAACTGAATGCCCGGTTAGGTCAACTGAATGCCCGGTTAGGTCAACTGAATGCCCGGTTAGGTCAACTGAATGCCCGGTTAGGTCAACTGAATGCCCGGTTAGGTCAACTGAATGCCCAGTTAGGTCAACTGAATGCCCAGTTAGGTCAACTGAATGCCCAGTTAGGTCAACTGAATGCCCAGTTAGGTCAACTGAATGCCCAGTTAGGTCAACTGAATGCCCAGTTAGGTCAACTGAATGCCCAGTTAGGTCAACTGAATGCCCAGTTAGGTCAACTGAATGCCCAGTTAGGTCAACTGAATGCCCAGTTAGGTCAACTGAATGCCCAGTTAGGTCAACTGAATGCCCAGTTAGGTCAACTGAATGCCCTTGATGATTGGTTAGGTTGTCGTGATATTTTTTTGTTAGTGTAAATGAAAATGACAAGAGCAAACTTTTAATTTTGAGGTGTTTTGCACATTTCCTGTGGTAATGCATCGCTTACGAAATCTCGTAACATGAACATGTTAGGTTATGCTTTATTGTATAAAATGTAGTCAAAAATATATTTTTCAAGTGTATTTTGGTGTGCTTTGTTCGAATATGACCTTCATTTCTTGTGCAAATGAACAGAAATACAGTTGTCATTGCATGGCCAAAACACATATTTCTATTCATTTGCACAACAAATGAAGGTGAGATTTGAAGAGAGCACACCAAAATACACTTGAAAAATGTATTTTTGACCAAATGTTCAGGTCATGTGGTCAACAACATAATTACCCAAAGTAGTTCTTATTAAAAATATTAATAAAAAATACTTTACAGGGTTTTACAAAAACTCTACTGATGCCATGGTCTTCAGACAGTCTCCAAATATACATATTTATGGTTTTTATGACTAAAATATCGGTATTCATAGAGCCATGAAACTGCATATTTACCAAATGCGCGTGCGCAGTTACATTCCCTTGAGAAACACACAAACAAATGAATGAGTGTGTCCCAAAAGACACAGAGAAGACAATTTTGAACTTAGAAAAATTCTTGGATATATATCAATTTTGGTATTTCTTTACTATTACACCGGTCTCCGGTAGAAAGTTTTAAAAGCTGGTTTTCAATGTTAAAGACATGACTTAAATATGGGTATAAAAATAGGTTAGGTAAAAAAGGGTAGAAAGTTTTAAAAGCTTTAAGCTTCAATAACTCTCTAACAAATCATTTGTGATGGAAATGACTATCAGTTTTTAATTCAGCACATTGAAAGACATTGAAAACCAGCTTTTAAAACTTTCTACGGAGACTGGTGTAATAGTAAATATTTACCTCAATTTTATCTATGGATATCTCAGTAATCAGTCATCTGCTGAGGAAATTCATTGAAGAAAAGTTTCTTAGAATTGTCTAAAGTATGGATTGCCAAGAATAAAAAATTTAAAATACCGCTGTCCAGCAACTATCAAAAAAATTACCCCTATATTTATCATTCATGTATGTAATCTAGGGGCCAATTCCGTATTCCCCCCCACACAAAATATGATTTTATTGAACATTAGGATTATACTGGTGGGGGATAAAGTAGTTTAGCTGCAAAAATTTAAAAAAAAAAACCCTATACTGATCAATTTGTGATGCATGATCTTTACGGGGGCTCTGCCCCATACCCCCAAGACCTAAATTATACAAACGATAATGTAATAATATGTGCCCACCTTGCCTAGGTTGCCAGAACCATGAGGAGTAATGTAAAGGATAAAAGTTAAATGCACTTTTTTAAATTTATTACAAACCAATATTTTCTCACCATATTGAATATTTTTATCAGAAGTAGAAAACCATGGTTATTTTTTACTAGCAAAAAACACCAATTTTTTAATAAAAAATATGGGGGCAATACAGAACTGTAGCCGTAATCTACTTTGTATTATTTATGATTGATAATATAGCCTCATACTATTGAGTCTATAGCCTTTACATGTATATGGGCTCTGAAACCTGTGCGCAGGTTCTGGAGCACTTCGAAATTTTTAACAAAACCCCGATTGACTTTAAATTTGTTTTCACTAACACTTCATCAATTAACTCATTCTTTAAACATAAGGAGTGTGTGCCCTCTGCTCTTACACCTATGATTGTGTATAATTACAAGTATTCAATTGCAGTGATGAATACATTGGCAGCTCAAAGCTCCAATTTAATGTGAGAGTAAATCAACATCTCTTGGTGTATCATCACGCACCAACTCTCAGTTGAAAAATCCAAGTTTTTCAGCAGTTAGAAACCATTGCAAAGATAAAGATCATTCACTAAGTATGGAATCTTTCATGACTGTTTCCAAATGCACAATGAAATTGAACTTTGAACTATGGAATCTATATTAATAATGAATTAAAAACTAACCATAGGTAGTAATTTGTCTTCTACAAAATTGTACATTATCTGTAATACTTGTCTCAATCTGTCTTTAGCAGATTAAAGTTGTATTATGCTTTTAGGCTCTTGGAAAGAACCCCACTAATTTTTTATAACTAATGTAATGTTGATGTATTTGTGCCATGTAATTTTGTATGTGGAGTGTTTTATGTGATGTAACAAACAAACAAAACATCTTTATTGTGGATCATTCACAATTCATAGCCAGTTAACCTAACATACAAATACAATCTTACATATACAGTAGGGTGATTCAAAAATTGACAGAAAAATTTTTGGGGGAATTTTTTTTTGGGCCACCCTCTGATTATGTTTAATTTGATAAAAAGTAATGCATGCAAATTTTGAATTAAAAAAATTAATTTCTAGGGGTCACTACTGTAAGTTGAAAATCAGACACTAAATACGAAATACAGTATATGCTGTTTCCACACCCCCTTGAGGTAATGCATATGGCACGTTACCTTTTTGTTTAAGTGGAAATTCCCTGGTAGGCCTATCATAACCACTCTACATTTTCAAATTGATATTTCTTTGTAATAATAATAAGACTTCCATAATAATAATAACCTTTTGTTCATTATATTTCACTGTTCATTTCTTAATGATGATATTGTCTTCTTGTTTTTATTTGGAAGAGTAGCTCTATATTTCTTTACCACTTGGAGGAGATACTGTTCTGTTCTTCATCATTTGTGATTAGTTTGTTGTATTCATCGACTAATCTAACTCCTCTTTCTGCATTGTCATCAACAACTTGAATTTTTCGACTTGTTTTACGTTGTTGTAGCAAGCAGTCATCTTCATTCCACTCTTCAGAGTTTTTTAAGAAACGTTGATGGTAAACCAACTCTATTAAAAATTCTTTTGTATTTGCACTAACAAAGTCTTCCAGTTCTCTGTTTTCAATAACTTCAGGGTCAATAACCACTTTTTTTCTCTGGATTTGGTTTGGTGCCATTTTGCAATGCTTGCTTCATTCGGTTTTTAGTTTGGTGTAGCATGCCATCATCAAAGAAAGCAAATGCTATTAACTCCTCTGAAAGATACCATAAATGATTCATCATTTTCTTCAGGGCAACAGTTGCAATGTGTTCATCTTTTAGTTTGTACAGTTGCAGTTTCTTCACCATCTCTAATCGAGACGAGGAGCGAGAACTGAAACTGATGCTGTAAACCAGGATTTAACATATATGTGTACAGAAAAGAGGCATATATCTCTAAGGCCTTTTCTTCTCTGGGTGCTAATTTAAATTGTGTTTTAAACAACCAAATTTTCATGGCATAAATGACTTTTGCCATCTATCTTGCTCGGTGAACACCAGCTGGTCTTCTGAATGAAACTCCTCTCTTTGGTACTCCACCAAGGAAAATGATTGTCAGTTCTAGCAATTCTTTGTAATCATCACGAGGTTGATGTTCTTCAAGTTGAGTGGTAGCAAACTCAATCACTTCTGCTTTTATATCAGTAATACTGGGTATGGTATTTGGATCATCTAATGCTGTTCTGTAGTTTTTTTGTGTCTAAGTTTGACCATTCATTCTAAATCATTTGAAAATTGCAATATCAGGTCCTGATGATGCAGACAATGAATGCGAAAACAACAGCTTCTAACACTATTTCTAGTATGTGATGTCTGCAGGCCAGCCACAGCATGCTTGTTCATTTTCTGTTCTAGAAGAACACAAGCACCATTTCTACGACCTGTATTCAATGCTGTGATGTCAAAATACACAACATGCATTTTATTTTGTCTGAGATATCCCAATCCAAACAAGTTTGGTGGACAGCATTTGCAGTTAATTCTCCTGTGCTTGCAGTGATTTTTGGAATACCAAGAAGTTGATCAATGCCATCTCCTGAAATCAGTATAGGGAGTCATTCAACAACTTCTCACCCTGTTATGTCTTCTATTAGTTTTCCATCCCAATGAATGGTTAAGGGAACATCAACTTTAAAATCATTCTTTAAATTTTCTCCAATTTTTTTCTGAAATTTTTCTCTTGCTCTTCTTATAGATGAATAACTGACATTGAATTCTTCTGCATTTTTTCCAAGACCTTCAATCGTTGGTATATCACTAATGATGCACTTCTATTGCTCATTTTTGTTACATCAAGGGCTGCAAGCAATTAATCATCAAGTAATTTTGTTTCTTTCGTACAGTCTGTTTTGAGGTGGATGATTCACTAGGATCAACTGTAAACTCTTCATCAGATGTTGTATTTTGTCTTTCAGCGCCAGAACTGCTAGTTGAATCACTGAGAACTACAGTTTCTTCAAATCTCGACATTTCTCTTGCTTTTCTTATGTTTAATTGTTCTTCCTTTTTCTTAGCATACTTTTCTTTCTCTACAAACTCTTTATCAATCCCATCCATTTTTCCTTTTTGCCCCTGTTCTCGCTAAGAGTTTTAGAAATAGCTTATCTTCTTCAATATCAACTAGCTTTATAGCATCTGCATGTGCTATATCAAACAGGCTATCTAATTCTTGGTTCCATTTGGTTTGCTTATCTAATAGATTTTTGGATTGTTTTGCCTTATTCTCTTTATTTTTCTTTAATCCTTGCTATTCTTTGAACTGTTCTCAATTTTGTCAACAACGTGCGACTTCTTTCTAGTTGGAATTCGTGCTCCTCCCCATACTGCCAACACGTTATTTGCAGTAGACAAGCAGGCTTCTCAAATTATTTGTTTTTTGTTTCTGTAAGCCATAAACAAAGCCATAGTTTCTTGCTTTGATGGAAGAACTGTTGTTTTAAGTGTATCTGATGGTTGTCCAATAAGCCAAACATTAGTATCTTTTCTTGTGTGCATAGCAGTAGCCCTGCTAGAAGATGGTGGGGATCCATGATGAGAGTTGACAGCAGAACCTGTTACACTCACGACAATCAGACAACTACTGAATTATAGCTGTACAGACAGTATAGTGTACAAGTGCCAGTTGCCCTCAATATTCAGTCACAACAGAGTGTAAATGGTTACAAGAGTGTTGTGTTTACTCAGCACTGTTAGCTCTATGTGCATTAACGCACTAATCACACGGAACAGATATTATAAGAAAAATGTCACAGTTCAAAACTCAATTTCTGAAAGTAAACAGAAAAGTAATAGTTTAGATTATGGTAGCAACCCTGAAATACATTAGAATCACCTGAAATTTTGTATACATTACGTTTTTAGCAAATTAAACATAATTAGAGGGTGGCCCAGAAAAAATCTAAATCAATATTTTTGAATCACCCTAATATACATTGAACTTAATACAAAAATAAAGTCAACATAGCCACTTAACCTAGCATACTGGCATACTGTTTGATTAATTATCTGACAATTTTATGTATATTATTATTACATGAGACATCTTATAACATTAAAACACTTGTTAAACATAGCCACTTATTATAATACAACTTAATATGCATATATAATCTTTGTTATATAACAAAAATAAGGTATTGTAAACCAGCAGTTGTCTGAACCAAGACTGCCATATATGTGAGAGGTACACAGTATCTGAAGATAGGACATTGTACAATAACACATTAGAGCTGTTTTATACCCTAGTAATGAAATTACATATATTCTTCCAGATTAACATTCGGCTGGTAGGTAGGTTACGCGTAGTAAACATAAAACTGGCACTGCACCATTTTGGTTCCCTACATAGCATACAAAAATATTATTATAAGCAACAGAGTTTATTCATAGCAGTTTTTGTATAGTTCCACAACAGATGGATGTATACAATGCAGTACAGTAAGTTCTAAAAAGATAAGTTTTAACTGATTCTGAACACATACCAAATTTCCTTATTCGCATGTTACCTGTACATGCAGCTTTTTATGTTGCCTCTCAATATCGAGTTCATCTCGCAACTCGTGAGTAATAACATGACCTAAGTATTTACATGTGTTTTTGACAGGTATAGTCTGACTATTCATTTCAAAAGACCAACACAATACATGTTTCAGTAGATTACACTAAAAATCAAAATACAACTCTTTGCCCCCATTATAGGTGGTCATTTCCTATACCATATTGTTCACATCTCTCTAATAGTTGTTGTTGTTTAGTCAATCAGCCCACACTGATCGAGCAAGCCAGTGGCACGCAGGTAACCAATTGCCCTCTCCGGAGTGGACCAGAGGTTTAGCACACTAGTACAGTCTGTCATAATGTGTTCAATTGTTTGTGGTGTGTCCTGGCACAGGTGGCAGGTGTCATCTATGGAGTTGTCTAGTCTGCGTTTATCTGTAAATTGGGGTGATCTGCTCAGGCTGGTCTCTGACCTGTCAATGGGTGGCAGCTTCGTACCTAGGACCGCATTCGGACCAAGTCGTGTCAGTGTTTTGTGGGTTAGGTGTGTGTGTGTGTGTGTGTTTTCTGTACTGTGTGATGTCTGTGAGGGGTGGTATGGAATGGAGTATTTGGTTATAATGTCTCTCTGGTGTTACCTTAACGGTGTGAGGTATTGGTGCATGATTGTACATGTAGTGGCAAGGGTGTTGTAGGTTAGTTGTCACTGCTGCCATGAATTGTGTTTCCCTCATATCTAAATGTTCCCTAACTTTCAGTATTTTTGTTTTTGTGTGCAGGTGTTCTACTGGTGTGTTTGAGTACATCCTGTAATGATACGAAGTGCATTGTTTCGTATTGTCTGTAAGGTGTTTGTGTGTGTGTTTGAGATAATGGGTGCCCAGCATGGGCTAGCACAGTTCATAACTGAGCAAATATATTGTTTGTATATGAGTGATGATGTTTCCTGCTGGTGTCCAAAGTTGTGCTTGTTAGTACCCTAAGCGTGTTAAGTCTTGACGTACATTTGTTTTTAATGTCCTGAATGTGGTTTACAAAAGATAATGATGTGTTGTATGTAGGTTATTTGTAGTGGTATCGATGTTGTTGTGGGTGCATGTTAGAGTGATGTCATCTGCATATAATAATAAGGTAAGCTTATTATCTATGGTGTTGGAATGTCATGCATGCATAAGTCGAACAGTGTTGGTGAGAGAACAGAGCCTTGAGGGACCCCGTTTGGAAAAAGTTTGCTTTTGAATGACTTGCCATTAAATGTGACATGTGAGTATCTTCCTCAGCCACCTTTTGGTGTTATTGTGCATGTTTGTGTTGAGTATTTTGTTTATGAGAGGGAAATGTGGGATAGCATCAAATGCTTTACTAATGTCTATTGTTGCTAATAGTGTACGTTGAGCTGGTCATCTGGAGTTGATGCCATCCATGATGTGCTGCATGAGGTTAGTGAGTAATGTGGTTGAGTGGTGAGGTCTGAATCCATATTCAGTAGGCGATAGTGGTGTGTGTGGGTTGTGATTTTTGTAAGATCAGTCTTTCTGTTACTTTGGAAGGTGTGCATTGTCAGTTCTAGCAATTCTTTGTAATCATCACGAGGTTGATGTTCTTCAAGTTGAGTGGTAGCAAACTCAATCACTTCTGCTTTTATATCAGTAATACTGGGTATGGTATTTGGATCATCTAATGCTGTTCTGTAGTTTTTTTGTGTCTAAGTTTGACCATTTCATTCTAAATCATTTGAAAATTGCAATATCAGGTCCTGATGATGCAGACAATGAATGCGAAACAACAGCTTCTAACACTATTTCTAGTATGTGATGTCTGCAGGCCAGCCACAGCATACGCTTGTTCATTTTCTGTTCTAGAAGAACACAAGCACCATTTCTACGACCTGTATTCAATGCTGTGATGTCAAAATACACAACATGCATTTTATTTTGTCTGAGATATCCCAATCCAAACAAGTTTGGTGGACAGCATTTGCAGTTAATTCTCCTGTGCTTGCAGTGATTTTTGGAATACCAAGAAGTTGATCAATGCCATCTCCTGAAATCAGTATAGGGAGTCATTCAACAACTTCTCACCCTGTTATGTCTTCTATTAGTTTTCCATCCCAATGAATGGTTAAGGGAACATCAACTTTAAAATCATTCTTTAAATTTTCTCCAATTTTTTTCTGAAATTTTTCTCTTGCTCTTCTTATAGATGAATAACTGACATTGAATTCTTCTGCATTTTTTCCAAGACCTTCAATCGTTGGTATCATCACTAATGATGCACTTCTATTGCTCATTTTTGTTACATCAAGGGCTGCAAGCAATTAATCATCAAGTAATTTTTGTTTCTTTCGTACAGTCTGTTTTGAGGTGGATGATTCACTAGGATCAACTGTAAACTCTTCATCAGATGTTGTATTTTGTCTTTCAGCGCCAGAACTGCTAGTTGAATCACTGAGAACTACAGTTTCTTCAAATCTCGACATTTCTCTTGCTTTTCTTATGTTTAATTGTTCTTCCTTTTTCTTAGCATACTTTTCTTTCTCTACAAACTCTTTATCAATCCCATCCATTTTTCCTTTTTGCCCCTGTTCTCGCTAGAGTTTTAGAAATAGCTTATCTTCTTCAATATCAACTAGCTTTATAGCATCTGCATGTGCTATATCAAACAGGCTATCTAATTCTTGGTTCCATTTGGTTTGCTTATCTAATAGATTTTTGGATTGTTTTGCCTTCTTCTCTTTATTTTTCTTTAATCCTTGCTATTCTTTGAACTGTTTCTCAATTTTGTCAACAACGTGCGACTTCTTTCTAGTTGGAATTCGTGCTCCTCCCCATACTGCCAACATGTTATTTGCAGTAGACAAGCAGGCTTCTCAAATTATTTGTTTTTTGTTTCTGTAAGCCATAAACAAAGCCATAGTTTCTTGCTTTGATGGAAGAACTGTTGTTTTAAGTGTATCTGATGGTTGTCCAATAAGCCAAACATTAGTATCTTTTCTTGTGTGCATAGCAGTAGCCCTGCTAGAAGATGGTGGGGATCCATGATGAGATTGACAGCAGAACCTGTTACACTCACGACAATCAGACAACTACTGAATTATAGCTGTACAGACAGTATAGTGTACAAGTGCCAGTTGCCCTCAATATTCAGTCACAACAGAGTGTAAATGGTTACAAGAGTTGTGTTTACTCAGCACTGTTAGCTCTATGTGCATTAACGCACTAATCACACGGAACAGATATTTAAGAAAAATGTCACAGTTCAAAACTCAATTTCTGAAAGTAAACAGAAAAGTAATAGTTTAGATTATGGTAGCAACCCCTGAAATACATTAGAATCACCTGAAATTTTGTATACATTACGTTTTTAGCAAATTAAACATAATTAGAGGGTGGCCCAGAAAAAATCTAAATCAATATTTTTGAATCACCCTAATATACATTGAACTTAATACAAAAATAAAGTCAACATAGCCACTTAACCTAGCATACTGGCATACTGTTTGATTAATTATCTGACAATTTTATGTATATTATTATTACATGAGACATCTTATAACATTAAAACACTTGTTATAACATAGCCACTTATTATAATACAACTTAATATGCATATATAATCTTTATTATATAACAAAAATAAGGTATTGTAAACCAGCAGTTGTCTGAACCAAGACTGCCATATATGTGAGAGGTACACAGTATCTGAAGATAGGACATTGTACAATAACACATTAGAGCTGTTTTATACCCTAGTAATGAAATTACATATATTCTTCCAGATTAACATTCGGCTGGTAGGTAGGTTACGCGTAGTAAACATAAAACTGGCACTGCACCATTTTGGTTCCCTACATAGCATACAAAAATATTATTATAAGCAACAGAGTTTATTCATAGCAGTTTTTGTATAGTTCCACAACAGATGGGATGTATACAATGCAGTACAGTAAGTTCTAAAAGATAAGTTTTAACTGATTCTGAACACATACCAAATTTCCTTATTCGCATGTTACCCTGTACATGCAGCTTTTTATGTTGCCTCTCAATATCGAGTTCATCTCGCAACTCGTGAGTAATAACATGACCTAAGTATTTACATGTGTTTTTGACAGGTATAGTCTGACTATTCATTTCAAAAGACCAACACAATACATGTTTCAGTAGATTACACCTAAAAATCAAAATACAACTCTTTGCCCCCATTATAGGTGGTCATTTCCTATACCATATTGTTCACATCTCTCTAATAGTTGTTGTTGTTTAGTCAATCAGCCCACACTGATCGAGCAAGCCAGTGGCACGCAGGTAACCAATTGCCCTCTCCGGAGTGGACCAGAGGTTTAGCACACTAGTACAGTCTGTCATAATGTGTTCAATTGTTTGTGGTGTGTCCTGGCACAGGTGGCAGGTGTCATCTATGGAGTTGTCTAGTCTGCGTTTATCTGTAAATTGGGGTGATCTGCTCAGGCTGGTCTCTGACCTGTCAATGGGTGGCAGCTTCGTACCTAGGACCGCATTCGGACCAAGTCATGTCAGTGTTTTGTGGGTTAGGTGTGTGTGTGTGTGTGTTTTCTGTACTGTGTGATGTCTGTGAGGGGTGGTATGGAATGGAGTATTTGGTTATAATGTCTCTCTGGTGTTACCTTAACGGTGTGAGGTATTGGTGCATGATTGTACATGTAGTGGCAAGGGTGTTGTAGGTTAGTTGTCACTGCTGCCATGAATTGTGTTTCCCTCATATCTAAATGTTCCCTAACTTTCAGTATTTTTGTTTTTGTGTGCAGGTGTTCTACTGGTGTTGTTTGAGTACATCCTGTAATGATACGAAGTGCATTGTTTCGTATTGTCTGTAAGGTGTTTGTGTGTGTGTTTGAGATAATGGGTGCCCAGCATGGGCTAGCACAGTTCATAACTGAGCAAATATATTGTTTGTATATGAGTGATGATGTTTCCTGCTGGTGTCCAAAGTTGTGCTTGTTAGTACCCTAAGCGTGTTAAGTCTTGACGTACATTTGTTTTTAATGTCCTGAATGTGGTTTACAAAAGATAATGATGTGTTGTATGTAGGTTATTTGTAGTGGTATCGATGTTGTTGTGGGTGCATGTTAGAGTGATGTCATCTACATATAATAATAAGGTAAGCTTATTATCTATGGGTGTTGGAATGTCATGCATGTATAAGTCGAACAGTGTTGGTGAGAGAACAGAGCCTTGAGGGACCCCGTTTGGAAAAAGTTTGCTTTTGAATAACTTGCCATTAAATGTGACATGTGAGTATCTTCCTCAGCCACCTTTTGGTGTTATTGTGCATGTTTGTGTTGAGTATTTTGTTTATGAGATGGAAATGTGGGATAGCATCAAATGCTTTACTAATGTCTATTGTTGATAATAGTGTACATTGAACTGGTCATCTGGAGTTGATGCCATCCATGATGTGCTGCATGAGGTTAGTGAGTAATGTGGTTGAGCGGTGAGGTCTGAATCCATATTCAGTAGGCGATAGTAGTATGTGTGGGTTGTGATTTTTGTAAGATCAGTCTTTCTGTTACTTTGGAAGGTGTGCATAGTAAAGTAATGGGTCTCTATAGGAAGCTGGTTCTGCTGGATTTTTGTTTGGTTTGAGTAGTGTAATAATTTTACTTTGTTTCCATACAGTGTTGGTATGAATATGTGCTGATATATGTGAGAGCTAGTATTCCCTGTGGGCCCAAGTGTTTAAGGTGTATGTTAGATATGTTGTCTGGTTCAGTAGCCTTTGAATTCTTAATGTTTTTGATGTTGGTGGTGGTCTGGAATGTATTGAAGGGTGTAATGGTCGTGTTGAGTCTGTAGGTTTTCTTGTGTCTGGCTGTTTGTCTATCTGCGTGTTTCTGGTTGTTGTCTCTGTTAAGTGACTTATCTTTGCATAGTGATTAACTAGAATGTTTGCTTGTTATGTATATGTTGGGATATTATTTTGGCTGCAACAGATAGCTGCTTGTGAGGTGTGAATGCTACTGTTAGAGTGGGTAATACCGTTTATAGTCTTGTATAGCCTGGATGTATCTGTGGAGTGGTTTAGTGTTGTTATGAATTCCCTAAATGTTTCTGTTTGTTTTCTTTAAGTTTATTGTTTATTTCTGTGTTGAGCTGTTGTATCTGCTATTTTATTTCTAATTGTACTCTCAGCCTATGGGGAGAGGGTGACAGAAGAGAGGGGGACAAGGTCATCAGCATACATTAAATGATTAATTTTTCCTTTCCAATGAGACAGCCAGTACGTGCAGGTTTTAGTTCACTGATAAGGTCATCTATGTATATACAGAAAAAATAGGATGATAATATACCTCCTTGCCTAACCACTAGTTACCTTAAAACCTGGTAATACAGTGCTTTTCCATCTTACAAACATGGTCTGCTTTGTGTACCAGAATGCAAGTATCCTAAGTATATATTTAGGTACCCCTTGACACAAGAGTTTCTTGAAAAGTTTGTGATGGTTAACGCTATCAAATGCTTTTGATGCATCCAAAAAACACGAATATACACTGCTACTTGACATCTTGCACTTTAGGATGGCTTCCTTTAGCATATAAAGACATGTCAGTACCATGTTTCACTCTAAAGCCAAACTAATTGTCATAAGTCTACAAGTACTTATCCTATTATAAATGACATATTCTAACACTTTAGAAAGTATACTGGCAAGTGCTATTAGCCTATAATTATTCTTATCACAGATACTAGCACCCTTATTTTTAACAACTGGCAACAATACAACTGACAAAATGGACTGTGGCAAGTACCTATGTATCATACAGCTTATGAAACACATTGCAAGCATAGGTATTATATGAGGGCTACAACATTTTAAATGTTCTGCTTGTATGTCATCTCAGCCACAACTTTTGTTGTCATCTAACGTATGAATAGCCTGCCAGATTTCTGTGTCATTAATTAGTAGCTCCTCAGAGGCTCCATAGGCATATGAGGCAGGGGGTCTGGGGGATGGCACCCCCACCACCAGGAATAGGGTATTGAGCATTTTCAGGGCAAATGCTGAAATTTTCAGGGCAGATTTTTCCTGATATTCCTTTTTTTGTTTTGTTTTTTACTTCTTGAGGTGAATTAATTACTTGCTACTATACTTGTAGTTAATAATAAAAACATAAGTTGAGAACTTACTGAATTCTATATCAAGTGCAATGCCATAGTTTTGCTTGTCATTTAGAAATGTTGTAAGAAAATGTTCTCTCATTTTTGTAAATTGCAGTTTTTTATATCAAAAAGGCTTTAATATATGTTACTCATACTCTTTGTGTTATTTTATGTTACACAGTGCTTATGCGGAAATCAAGGCACCCTGAAAATTTTTAGGACAAATTTTTTCCGCACCCCCAACCCCCAGTAAAGTGCCATCCCATATGCACATGCGCTCAGAATGAATGTTCTACATTTAGGCATATATTTAGCCTATCCCCCCCCCCCCCCCCCCCCCCCGAGACAATTAAATATTGCATGTAAATTGTTTTAATCTGTCTGATTAACTTATATATGTTTTTAAAATTACAGAGTCTGATGATGAGATGAGTTAATCTCAAAACATAAAGTTATGGTTAATAAGCAAGGATGATTAAGGCTGTTTATCTATTCCTGGTGAAGATACGGTTACAGAGGACAAGAGCAATTGCTTATATTATATATATATATATATATATATATATATATACACAGGGTGTTTGAAAACTTTCTGTACAAATTGTAATGGGGATAGGCAACACCAAGACAAGCCCTTTTCGTCTATAAGTGTATGTCCGCTGACATCACCATTCGGCGCGAGAGGGCGCTGCTGCAATTGGCTAAAAGGTGAAGTGGGCTAGACTCGCGCTTCCCGCGGGCATTCTTAAATCGGACGTAGTACGCGTAACATGGAGCGCTTCACGACTGCTGAGATGGCTGACATGCATATTAGGGTGTGTTTATGGTATATGGTGAAAAATGCGAAATGAAAATGCAAGGGAGTGGAACCCTTTATTTTGTGAGGATACATGAGAAAACAGAACAGGCAAAATTTCTTTGTAATCCAACAACATTTAGAGGTTGCCCACAGCTGATAGGTATTTTCAATTTATAGGGCAATGGAAATTTTAATTCTCAGTTTAAATGATAAATTGCATCTCCAATAAGTATTCAG
The DNA here is from genome assembly GCA_023014485.1 of Bathynomus jamesi. Classification (NCBI taxonomy): domain Eukaryota; kingdom Metazoa; phylum Arthropoda; class Malacostraca; order Isopoda; family Cirolanidae; genus Bathynomus; species Bathynomus jamesi. Next base: position 262,159 of record JAJOZX010004333.1, on the reverse strand, counting down.
AACAAATATATCGTGAGAGTATATTCACTAAATTCATAATTAACGATTAAAGTACATGACACCTCGAGTGTTGGTGTTCATTTTTTCATCAAAGTGGCTTTGGAGCAGAGCTGGGCACTTCCGCAAACACTTCCGTAAACCGCAAATTCCCCAATTGCGGAAGTATGTTTTTCGTTTGCGGCAAAGTCATCGCAAATTAGTGAATTTGCGTTGCGGAACTAAGACCGCAAACGCAAATCTTTCCGCAAATTTCCCACGTGGCCACTGGCCAAGCCCACTGGCCAAGAATTTATGAAATTCAAATGATTAAATTTATTATTTAATTTATTTACTATTTACTTGCAGGAGGTGTTTTTGTTCAATATAATATATCAAGATATGTAGTATTTTTATTTCTTCTACAATAGTGATTTATTGTAATAAATTATTTAGCCTTGTTTTTAATAAAAACAAGGCTAAAACATTAAACATTAAAAAGATATAAAAACTTTTTATACCTCTTTAATGTTTTGGATACTTTTTATAGTTAAAATTGCGATTGCGGAATTTGCGGTTTGCGGAAGTGTTTGTGGAAGTGCCCAGCACTGTAAAAATTGGAAATATGGTTTGCGTTTGCGGATTTGCATTTGCGGCACCAAAAATGGCAAGCAGTTTGCGGATTTGCAGTTGCGGAAGGTAAGGTTTGAGTTTGCGGAAGTGATTTTGAGTTTGCGGTGCCCAGCTCTGCTTTGGAGGCTGTCGGCAAGACTTTACGATGTTCTTCGACAATTTGAATCATGAACTGCATCTGCTCTTCATTCCGAGTCCTTCTAGCCTTCGTGAATTCTTGAATCAATGCTATGCCTCGCTCTGCTGCATCATTCACTACATTTAAGGAATCCACCCTGATCTTTGCTGAACCAAAGCTGGTGTTGTTTTCCCAGTTTGATGGATCCTCTTGCAGGAAATTGACTGGAAGATCTAGAAGGGTGAACAGATTGTACGTATTGGAAGAGCAAAAGTCTGACAGGGTCTTTCCTCTTGGATCTGGAATCCAGACTCGTCGGGGGGGAGCTTCTGACCCTTCAACGGAATTCATATTCTCTACCATTTTCCGCTTCTCATCATCGACTGCAGGATCGAATAGTGCAAGGCCCACGTTTACCTCATTGAGGTACCAATGCCGCAGCGACCTCCGAACTGATTGCCGTCGTCCCATGGCTATGTTTTGGAGCCAACGATGTAACTGGCTTTCTTTCGGGACTTGTTTCCTCACTTGATGACGCTGACGATGAGGTTTCCATTACAACGGTAGCAGAGATTTCTTCCATTTCCTGCACATGCCTGTCTTTCCGCTTCAATTCCTGAGCAGTTCTTTCTTGGGCCCTTGCGACTTTTTTGGCAATAATCTTGTCGACATTTCCAATCCTTCCTCTCCGACCCTCCTCCCTTTGAGCAAGCAGGAAGTCCTTGTCCTCCTGAATTTTGATAAGATTTAGGGCATTTTGGTGACCAATGTCGAAAAGGTTGTTCAAGCTTGACCTGAACGCAGCCTGGTTGTCCAAATTGGTCTTCGTTTTCCGCAAAATTCTCTTCTTCAAACCCTGCCATTCGTCATGCAATTTCCGGATGTGCTTCTTGACGTCGTGCGGATGTTTCGTCGGTAAACCTTCTGTCACCCAGATTTCAATGATGGCTTGTGATGTCGAGGACACACTCTCAGCTAAGGATTTCTTCTCTTCATTGTGGAGATGGAAAAGGTACTTCAATACATCACCTCTTGAAGGTAATTGCTGACTGGCAATAGTAGGACTTGATGACCCCACAAGCCAGATTGATTTCTTCGATCTTGTACATGCCGCCATCGTTCACCAGTTATCTGTGAATAAGACAAAACAGTGAAATTGGTAAGTTAATTTAACCCATTCATGGATAAAGTACCTCAGGAAAATGTGTAGATATAAGCCACCCTCTTTGTAACCGTAATCTGTGTTCAAACAATGATTGGCTGATAACCCATGAACATAATATGTATTAAAATTATAATAATTTTGCGAAATCATGCATACATAACCATTTACAGTATATCCAATCCATATATAAATTTAAAATAATCTATGGTACACTACACTATTTTACTCAGATGATGCGAAAAAAGATGATTGCAATATGCTGAAGCAGAGCGCATCCAAAATTTTATACGCATAAAAATTAAACCTTATAACTATTTTTGGAAATAAAAATATTGCCGGTAAAACAAGTCATTATACTTACAAACAATTCATAATACCATCCATTACAGTGCTAAGTAAAAAAAATGTTTGCAATATATGAATTATTTAAATTGCAACTACCGTTATGAGAACTGTGATGCTTCTTGGCCACCATTACGTAAATGCATGAAAGACGTGAGTAATTAAGAGAAAATGATTTAGAATTAAAAAAATTCATTTGTCAGTATACTGAAGTAAAGAAATATGGATTATCAGAACGCAATTGACAAATGCAATTCCTAATTTTGGGGACGCTGTGTATCAATGGGTTAATAAACACTAGAAGTGACTTAAAAAGGGCGCATAAATAAATGAGCATATGGGTAAAAATTTGGGGTCTTTGGGCAACCACTGAATATTTGGTGATTTTCCAAAAAAATAATGTGCTTTATTTGCTCCCGGAACCTCATCATTTGCAGGGTTCCGTGACCCGAAATTCACACTTTCAGTTTTTAAAAGCACCCTAATGCATATGGGTATGGGGCTGCCAATGGAAACGGAAGAGCTGCTGTGAGGTTGTACCGACAGCGCTTCCCAAACAGACGTGTGCCAAACCACCAAACGTTTGCGCATTTGCATCGGCGACTGCAAGAAACTGGAACATTCCATGCAAACATGCATGACACTGGTCAGGAGAGAAACGTGCGCACTCCTGACATGGAAGAAGAAATCCTACAGCGATTTGAGGACAATCTAAGTGCAAGCATGTGAGGTGTTGCACGTATCCTCGGTGTGAACCACGATCTGGTCTGGAGAGTGTTGCACGAGCAGCAACTTGCCATGGACGATACCAGCCCAAATATTGATGGCAAACTGTTCTTGATGAGCATGCACCCGTGTAGCATGTGGATTTGCGTGCGCCCACACATGAGAATTGTGCATGTTAAACACACCCTCACGTGTGAAACAGGCCTCATCTGAGAACAGCACATAAGCCGGAAAATTAGGCTGCACCGCTGTCTGCTGCAGAAACCAGTGTGCGCATTCCACATGAAGATGGTAATCCCAAGGTTGTAATGCCTGGACTCTCTGATGATGAAACGGATGTAACTGCTGCTTGTGCAACACTCTCCAGACCAGGTTGTGGTTCACACCGCGGATACGTGCAACACCTCGCATGCTTGCGCTTGGATTGTCCTCAAATCGCCGTAGGATTTCTTCTTCCATGTCAGGAGTGCACACGTTTCTCTCCCGACCAGTGTCATGCATGTTTGCATGGAATGTTCCAGTTTCTCGCAGTCGCCGATGCAAACATTTGGTGGTTTGGCACACGTCTGTTTGGGAAGCGCTGTCGGTACAACCTCACAGCAGCTCTTCCGTTTCCATTGGCAGCCCCATACACCATATGCATGTCAGCCATCTCAGCAGTCGTGAAGCGCTCCATGTTACGCGTACTACGTCTGATTTAAGAATGCCCGTGGCAAGCGCGAGTCTAGCCCACTTCACCTTTTAGCCAATTGCAGCGGCGCCCTCTCGCGCCGAATGGTGACATCAGCGGACATACACTTATGGACGAAAAGGGTTTGTCTTGGTGTTGCCTATCCCCCATTACAATTTGTACAGAAAGTTTTCAAACGTCCTGTATATATATATATGTGAAAAATATTTATGATGAATAAAACCACGAAGGGAAAAATTAACACAAAGTGGTGCTCAAGCGCTTTCATCTAATGACATCCTCAGGAACACAGGAGTGTTCCTGAGGATGTCATTAGATGAAAGCGCTTGAGAACAACTTTGTGTTTCTTTTCCCTTCGTGGTTTTATTCATCATATATATATATATATATATATATATATATATAATTAAAAGCATGGCACCCCCTTCGAGTACTTGCAGACGCTGTGAAGGGAAATTTGCTGCTTACGCGTTTACAATGGCTAATAATAATGAACAGTTAGTGTGCAGGTGGTGCTCAAGCATGGAAGTGCTGAAGAACGAGTTAGAACGTGAGAGGGAGGCCAGGGTGAGACTTGAAGAAAGCGTGATGCTCCTGACAGCTAAATTAGAATCCCTTGAGACTCCAGTTATGACCCCTCCTACCTCAGTTTCTACTAATAATATAAATAGTACTAATAGCCCTCTCTCTTCCCCTAGTTCCCAACCCTTCGTTCGAGTGCGAAATGGAGCCCCATTGAGAAAAGCAAAGACCTATCTACTAGTAATAACAAGCAATAAGTTTTCTGTTTTAGGTTTCGAAGATGCTGATGAACCGGAAATACGACTCGCTGGCGATTCCATTGTTCGAGGGCAGCTCGAGGAATTTCGTGGGAGAAACCCTCGTCGTAGATGCCATTACTGCTACCCTGGTGCAAGGGTGGAGGATATAACTAATAGTGTTGACCATTTTACAGACGGTACCACCGAGGACACAACGTATGTTATTCATGTCGGTACTAATAACGTTTTAAATTCTAGATCGGAAGAACTGCTGGCTAGGTATAGGGACTTATTAGAGCGACTAAAGGAGAAAACTAATAAGATTGTTTTAATAGGTATACTTCCTCGAATTATCCAATGAAGCGATTTCTACAGCAAGGCGACCTATATTAACAATAACCTAAAGTCTCTTTGCCAACAGGAAAGAGTGCATTTTGCAAATTTTTGGAAGTTTCTACGGCAGGAGGGACTTGTTCCTCGAAGATGGACTTCATTTTAATGACGTTGGAGCTGCGTGTTTAGGAAGACTATTTCATAATACTGTCTCTTCTTTTCAGGCTACCGCAACCCGAATGGTCCCAGCGTAAATTCCACAAATTTACCCTGCGCTCGGGAAGGTGTCGCAATTACAAACAATTTGAAGGTACTATCCTTAAATGCTCATAGCCTACGAAATAAAATAAACGAATTTTTTTCTTTAATTGCTTGTAAAGACTATGATTTAATTGCGATAAATGAATCGTGGCTTAGCACTGAAACACGTGACTTTGTAGGGGAGTATCAAATTAAAGGTTATAGACTTTTTGTTAAAAACAGAATAGGTAGGCGAGGAGGCGGTGTTATGTTGTATACCAAAGATAATATTGCGAACGTTATAGAAGTAAAGCACTCAATTCCAGAACCAATAGATTCGACTATAGCAGAACTTAAATTGAACAATTTCAAACTTCTTGTTGCGGTTATATATAGGCCTCCTAATCAAACAGCTGATATATCATGAACTAAAGAGAATAATCGGTAGTGAGCAGGCTTTAGTTATGGGTGACTTTAATTGCGCCAACATGAATTACGATACAATGCAGGGAGACGCGGAAGGTAATTGTTTAGTTAATTTTCTCGAGGATAGCTTTCTTATTCAAAAGGTTGGGGAACCTACGAGGTTGGACAGCATTTTAGATTTAGTAATAACTACGGATGATAGGCTAATTACTGATCTTCAAGTAATAGAACCGTTAAGCAATAGCGATCATAATATGGTAGAGTTTGTCCTCTCAGTAAGTCACTCGAAACCAACTAACTCAACTAAAATTCCTAACTTCCAGCATGCAGACTTTAGTAAATTTCGAAATAAATTTTCACACGTCAATTGGGAAAACGTAATGGGGAACTCCAACGCAAAACTAATGTGGGAATCGTTCGAAATGGTATTTAGGACTATAAATGAGGAATGTGTACCATACAAAATTAAACGTGCGAAAGTAAACAACAAGCCCTTGTGGTTTACTTCTAGAGTAGGAGACATTATAAAGAGTAGAGATAGGGCTTATAGGCTATATAAGTGCGATAAAGATAATCTGTTGTTACGAAACAACTACATATCTCTAAGGCATGAAGCGAAAAGTGTAATAAAAAAGTCCAAGTGCGAATTTGAAATCTCCATAGCTCGTGACGGTAAAGAAAACCCCAAGCGATTCTTTCAATACGTTAATAATAGAAATCCAGTAAAAAGTGTCTTGGTGGCCTTTGAAAAATGTAAATGGAGATCTAGTTTCTGAAAAAAGGAAATAGTTACCTTGCTAAACAAATTTTTTACATCAGTTTTTACTATAGAAGATCTAACGAATATCCCTATGGTTATAGACATAATACCTTTTGATAATGGTAATATTTTGGATAATATTGTGGTTAGTGAAGCGGAGGTATTACGCTATATTGATAAAATGAAAACTCGTAAATCACCGGGGCCGGATTCCATATATCCCATACAACTAAAAGAATTAAAAGATAGCATTGTTGTGCCACTAACAAAGATTTTTAATGTGTCTATTTCTGAGGGGTGCGTACCAGATAATTTCAAGTTAGCAAACGTAACACCTATCTTTAAGAAAGGCGATAAAGGTGTGGCGGGAAATTATAGGCCAATCAGTTTAACATCTGTTGTAGGTAAGCTACTGGAATCAATAATTAGGGATCGTATAGTTGGACACTTAGAAGTGCATAAACTAGTTAGAAATAAGCAGCATGGTTTTAGGCGAAACAAATCTTGCTTAACTAATCTTTTAGAATTTTTACAAAGTGTGGTTGACATTTACGATAGACATAGGGCGGTTGATGTAGTGTATTTAGATTTTCAAAAAGCGTTTGACACCGTGCCGCACAAAAGACTCATTGAAAAAACTAAGGCTCATGGAATCAGAGGTGTAGTAATAGATTGGCTAGAAGAGTGGTTGGAGGGGCGGGGGAGGGTGGTCATTGATGGAGCGGAGTCGTGTTGGGCTAATGTAGCGAGTGGCATTCCTCAGGGTTCTGTATGGGCCCCTTGCTTTTTCTTATATATATTAACAATTTAGATGTTGGCCTAGTCAGCACAGTTTCAAAGTTTGCGGATGACACAAAGCTGGGTGGTAGGGCGATTAATGACGAAGACAGCGGTAAAATCCAGAAAGATCTGAATAAAATCGTTGATTGGTCAGTCACATGGCAAATGAGATTTAACGTTGATAAGTGCAAAATTTTGCATGTAGGTTCGCGTAACGGTAATTTTGCGTATAGTATGTCAGGAAAGATTTAACAGCGTAGAGCAGGAAAAAGATTTAGGAGTATAGTCACTGGTGATTTAAAAGTAGTGAAACAAAGTACAGCAGCAGTCAATAAGGCAAACAAAGTGTTAGGTTTTATAGCTCGAAATTTTGAGTACAAATCGCGCGATATTATAGTTCCTCTTTATAAATCATTAGTTAGACCCCATTTGGAGTACACGATCCAATTTTGGAATCTGTATATGCGCAAAGATACAGACAAAATCAAAAGAGTTCAAAGACGAGCAACTAAGATGATTTCGTCGCTTAGGTCAAAGTCGTACGAGGATAGGCTTAAAGAGTTAAAATTGACAACACTCGAGACTAGGAGGCTAAGGGGTGATCTAATCCAGGTTTTCAAAATTATGAATGGGTTTGATAACGTAGATAGAAATAGCTTTTTCGAAAATATCTCAATATAATAGGACTAGAAATAACAGGTGTAAGTTGACAAGTAGAAGGTTCGAGACAGCAGTTGCCAAAAACTTTTTTATGCATAGAATAGTAAATAGCTGGAATAGTTTGCCGGTAGAAGTAATTAATAGCACATCTATAAACATGTTTAAAAATCGATTAGATGAATATATTGATAGATTGGGTATAGTTTAAGGTAGTACAGTGCCCGCGAAAAGTATCCGATCACTCAAGAAAATACAATATTTTCCCTTGATATTCAGACACACATAATTCACTTTCTATTTGTTCTAGCGACATCTGGTAACTTTGAGGTTGCTCGCTGATATGAGAGCTATCCAACGCATTCTCAAATTAGTGTTCTGGTAGCCTTCGTTGCGGGTGGCTGTGTCTCAAAGTTGTCAGATTTCACTGTTTGTGTAAATTTATTGATATTTTGTTATTTTTTACAGAAAGTGGTGTAAATAAAATTTATATATAATGTGTGCTAAAAAACAACTTAAGAGTGATTGTCGAGGTGCTATTGTTGCTTTGCATACATGTGGAAATCACAGAGACAGATAGCTAAGGAATTAAACATATCCCAAAGTACCGTTAATTTATGGGTTTCACGGGCTAAGAACAATGCCGGCCTAACCACGCCAGTCCCTAAAAAACGATCTGGCAGACCGAGAAAAACAAATTCACGAACAGACAAACTTATGAAACGTTTAGTATTGAAAAACCCAACAATAACTGCGAAGAAATAAAATTTAATATGAATAATTTGTTATCTGGTGTTTCTGAACGAACTATCCAGGAGCGGCTCCAAAAAGAACTCGGATTACCATCTCGCCATGCTGCTAAGAAACTGTTCATTAATGAAAAAATGCGTAAAAAACGTGTCGCATTTTGTAAATAATATATTCATTGGACTGTTGATGACTGGAAGAAGGTTTTATTTAGTGATGAGTCGACATTTTTGACATTCAGAAGTTGTCCAAAAAGGTTCGCCGGCCTATTGGCTCAAATAGGATGGACCCTAAATACACCCTAAAGATAATGAAACACCCTCCAAGTGTGATGGTTGGTTGGTTGTTTCGGTTACTATGGGCGTGGAAACCTATATTTTCTTCCGAAGAACACAACTATGAATGGTGCATGGTATTTAGCAATGCTACAGGATAAACTTCCAATGGCAATGGCAATCCAAAGGACAAAAACATACATGCATGATGGTGCACCATGTCACAGGCCAAAATAGTGACAAAATGGATTACTGACAATAAATTTGATATTTTGGATTGGCCTGGTAATAGTCCAGATCTCAATCCGATAGAAAATATGTGGCTAATAATAAAAAATAAGGTTGAATGCCACGACACTGGCTCAGTCGAAAAATTACAAGAAGCCATCAAAAAGGTATGGTGCACGGAAATATCAGTGGAAGTTTGTCAAAACTTGATTAAATCCATGCCAAAACGTCTAGAACAAGTCATCCAAACCAAAGGACAGATGACAAAATACTAATATAAGGTTAGTATACATTTAAACATTGTTTTTTATGTAAAAAATACAAATTTCCAGGGTGATCGGATACTTTTCGCGGGCACTGTAAAAGTAAGGTTTTGTGGTGATCGATCCCACAGCTCAACTCAAGTGTTGTGGGATATAGGGAGGCAGCATCTTGGGTTATGGGATACTCTCTGTCCTTACACACCCCATTTAAAGAGATTCCTCTGCCGAGCAGTGCCCCCAATAGTACTGTGAGGTATTGAAAAACTCATGATCTTCACTTGCCCCACAAACACCTTGAAATGGGAGACCCAAAATGGGTGTACACACATTCTACATTACTGTACAGTCTTTACAGCCACACCTACACTTTTCCTCCTAAGTATATATATTGTAATGTATATGTAAATTTTGACTTGGTCCGCAATTGATATGGATCGTGACTTATTTTTTGTTAGCAAGGTACTAGTATTGATGGATACCGTAATGAAATTGACTGGATTCTTTGGAGCTGATATATTTGCATGTTGGTTATAAATAGATATAGTGTGTAACATATTTGTGGATAGTAGTCTATTATGACTTGATCCTCTGGATCCAGAGATTCTATCTTTAGTTTTAAATCGATAATTAATAGGGCTGTGCCGGATACCACTATCCGGCAGGATATCCGGCCGGATAACAGCTATTATCCGGTATCCTGTATCCGGCCGGATAGATGTCAGTATCCGGCCGGATAGCCGGATATTTATGATAGTCTTTTTTGTAATGGGAATACCATCTGGGCCCGCCCCTTTCCAATCTTAGCTTGCATAGCCTTTAGCTAGCAAAAGTTGAATATAGTTGTACAAAAATCTAAAATTAAAATAATTGATAAATAAGCATGTACCACTACTGCCTTTTTTCTTCCTGTTGAGGAGGAAGAAGAATTAGAATCGTCGCTGCTGTGAGCCTGTTCTTCAAAATATTTATCTCTAATTTTCTCTAGGTTGTTTATTTCATTTATTTCTTCAATTAACCATGTCTTAATATTTTCCTTTTGTTGATCTTTGAAAAACAAAAATTTAAGTCGTGGATCAATGACAGTTGCTAGAGCATACTTCCGATTTGTTAAGACATTTAGACACTTTCTTTTTCATTGCTTTCATTGGCAAAAAATCGTGACCGCAATGACTTCAACAGTTCATCTTTTGTAGTTTGGACTCCTTGATCATCCTGGCCAATTTTTTGAAAGAAACCTTTCAAGCGCGCACATGTTTGGGATAACAGTAGAGAGTAAACTATATTCTGTACTCATTTCTTGGGTGAGTTTAAAAAATGGCTGTAAAAGCTTTAAAAGATTTTCAATCAAGTACCACTCATTAGATGAAATAACAAGTAATTCACTATGATCAGCAGGTATATTTGAACTGATTTTTTCAACTTAACCATACGTTCTAGCATCAAATAAGATGAGTTCCAGCACGTTAAAACATCTTGTACCAATAGAAGAGGAACATGACCCTGTTGTGTTTGGAGAGCTTTAAATTCAGAAGTAGCCAGTGGGGAGTGGTTAAAATGTGTCACTAAACGTCGACACTTTGCCAAAAGATCTTTTATAGATCATTGAGCCATTAATGCATCATTCACCACTAGCTGTAGCAAATGAATTGAACAGTGAACAGAAGGTATTTCCGCAAGGTCACATCCCAAAGCTATGTTAGAAGCTCCATCTCTGACCAATATATTACGCCTTGATCTGTCAATATTCCATGATTGCCACATAGATTGCAATTTGTCCGCTATATTAATTCCTGTATGCGATCCTGAAAAATGAGCTGAATGCAATACTGCATTACAATGAGTGTAGTCATTCATGATCCAATGACCTGACAAGGAAATGAATGATTCATTTGAAGAAGAGCAGTCCAAATATCGGAAGTGAAGCTAATGTATTTCCCTTCTTTCAATTTATTCATAACAATTTCTTTGAGTTCTTCATAGATTTTGGGTATGACTTTTTCTGAAAAATATGTTCAATTTGGTAGCAATACCTTGGCTGTACATGGGCCATCAGTCCTATAAAGCCATCTTGTTCAACTAAACTAAAAGGATGGTTGTCCAGTGCCATCATTAATCCTATCTTTTTATGTAAAGCTTGAGCTTTTGAGTCATTTATATCCCATAATTTCTTAAAGGAAAAACTTTCTTCTAACGTGAGTTGCTTTTCCATGGCAACTAATTTTTTCTCCTTCGGAGCCATTGAGGTGGTCGCTATAGGTTGATTTTGATTTTAGATGATTTGTTAAGTTGAGACACTTCTTTATATTCTTTTGAATGCAGCATCTTTGCATGATTGTGCAAAGGTTTTGTGCTATAGCACCTAGCACCCAATTTCTCTGATCCCCTTTTAATCTGTTTGGAACATAGGGGCAAATAGCTATCGTTGGATTAGTCTCATGTATTGTAAATATTTTCCAAATAAAACTAGCCATTTTAGGGGGTAAATAATGTTAAAATATTGCTGTAAGCCTATAACTAATACTAACTAGCTATATAGCTATATGATTTAGGCAATGAAACAATCCTGAAAAGGATAAAATATAGGTAATTAGTAAAGTTATTGAAAGATAGCTATAATTTACATCAAATAGTGATTAAAATTTGATAGTATAGTCAATTAGTCAAGTAATAGCTAAATAATAATATATAAAAAATTATGAATTATTTGAATGATATTATCCGATATCCGGCCGGATATTTTTTTTTATTATCCGGCTATCCGGTATCCGGCCGGATAGTAAAAAATACTATCCGGCACACCCCTAATAATTAATTAGTTTTAAATCAATAATTAATTACTTTTAAATTGATAATTAATTAGTTATGCAAAAATTGGTCATTGCCAATGTACAGGCAGTTTTTGCATAAATTTCTTATGTTCTTGTGGTTCGGAACCCACGTAAAATTGTAGGCCCCTCCGCCACCACGGAGGACATACACAATTACGAACACAGTTAGGTAGACCAACCATGAGTGGATCCTAGGGTCTTTGTTAGTCTGTAACATTATAACATTATAAATATATATTTTATATATATATGTATGTATGTGTGTGTGTGTGTGTGTGTGTGTGTGTGTGTGTTGTGCAGAAGTGGATCAATAACCTGAAAATGACCGGTTTGCTGGTCAGCAGTCTGGGGACTGTCTCGGTGCTCAGGTGGCAAAGCCACCTGAAACTCCTCAGTTTTAAATATTGCAGGCATTTTTTTTTTTTTTTGCATATATACGAGTAGAACTAAAAACACACATTACAGTATGTTACCTCATTTAATACAAACCAATTCCAAATATTTCCACTTTCTTTACAAATATCATGAAAGTATATTACGCAGATTAAGAGTCACGCTTACTTTAATTTCTAAATATATCTACCTGTGTAATCAAATACATATCCTCAATGATAACTGTTCATGCAACAAAGATCTTTCGTTACACAGTCACTTCCCAGCGATTTTTATTTAAGCAAACCTGAAAGTTGCATACTTTGCAAATTCTGACCACTTTTATGCAAAACACTCCAAACCAGTATGAATCTGTGTGTGTGTGTGTGTGTGTGTGTGTGTATTCAGGGTGCAATATATATGTCACACATACAAAAGACACTTCCCGCATTCATCTTTTATAAGGAATAGACTGTTCGACAGCCTGATGTGAGATGGTCCTTTCAGTTAAATTTGGCTTTAGCCATAGAACATCTGAGTGAAGAAATTATTTTTTAATCAAACCATTCAAGGATCGGATGGAAACATACAATACTGTATCTCAATTGGAGTCTTCTTTCACTCAACTTTTTTCATGACAAAATTTTTACAGAGACAATGAAGAGTTGAGACGAACTTACAGCCTTTTAAATTTACTGTTGTTGATCAGAAATTGAAAAGGGGAGGAGGTTCGACCTCTTGACAATGGCTCAGGCCAGGGGCGTACAGAAGTGTGTTGGGAGGGGGGGAGCAACAGAGGCAGTCACCCCCTTGGGCCTTGTACTGTTGTCTATTGATGTGCTTATCTCTATAACTATGTACTAAAGTTTGTACATACAGTTACAGAGATAAGCAGGTTTTGCTTTAATTTGTATATTTTATAGTAAGAATACATTTTAAGTCATTACAAATTTATTCTATATGCATTAATATAAAATATTAATACTAAACCAGTCATCCCAGGCCAGTGTTGCCAGGTAAAAAATTGAAAACCCGCCAAATCATGCTTAAAAACCAGCCCCAAAACAGCCAAACCAAGCTTTTTTATATATATATATATATCCCCACAAGGGGGTTCTAAGCTCGTGCTCTTGAGTGCTCTTTGTGCTCGTTTGTACGTGCTTGTTCCTGGAGGTTTCACGTGCGCCCTCCCGGCCCTAGCACCCAAGGATGATGGGGCTCAACCCTGCAGTCCTTGTCATCCTTGGTCTTTTTCCACTTCGACTGTCCCCTCCACCCTTTCTTTTTCCTCTGTCTTTCCTCTCACTTTTTCTTGTTTTTCCGCTGAGATATGCCCTTTAAATAGAGGCGAATCGGTTCTTCCCGAACTAAAAAAAAAATATATATATATATATGATAGCATTAAACCTGTTCGGTATATATACACACCTTTGTTTTAGTTACTCACTCATTAAAAAATTTGCATGTATCAGTGACCGATACATGCAAATTTTTTAGTTTACATTATTTATATTTGTTGAATATTCAAACTTTTTGCTATTTGTCAAAAAGACGTTATCTGAATTTAAAAACAGTAAAAAATTCACCAACCCACAACCACAGAATTTTACCCACCAATTTGTCTTAAAACTCTCAGTTGTAGTCTTGTGCACAATGAAAGCTCAAAAATGTTTCAGTATTCTCTATGTTAAATCCTATCTGTACACATACAGTAATGTAACTATCATTTTTGACTCAGTATTTTTCACATGAAAAATGTGTGGTAAATCTATTCATTTATCTAATTTAGTTTATACTTGCTGTAAATAAGGCTTTGTTAATACATGAATATTGGCTCTAGTAAATGTTATATACACACCTTTGTTTTAGTTACCCCCCCCCCCCAGTGACATGTTCATTGAAAAAGAGGGGGCCTATGACGCGATCCTTCCAAATGCCACACCATACCATCACCCGAGATGCACCTTGTTCCTTTGAAGAGGTATACCAGTGAGGGTTGTTTTGAGACCAGTAGCGGGTGTTCTGTCGATTTACCTCACCATTTCCATAAAAAACAGCCTCGTCACTGAACAGAATGGTGGACAGGAAATTGGCATCCTGAGTATATTGTTCCATAGCCCATTCCTAAAATTCCATCCACCAGTCAGGATCATCTTTGCTTAATTTCTGTAGGATCTGAAGTTTATATGGATGCCATTTATGAGTCTGAAGAATGCAATGGATGCTACTTTTTGACACTCCTGTCTCAGCAAACAATTGCCAAAGAGACTTATTGGGACTTCTGTTAAAATGAGCCAGGATAGCAGTCGCTGTACCATCGTCAGTGGACTTCCTTGAAGGTCCACTGCGTGGTTTATCTTCTATGGATCCTGTTTCCTTAAACTTTGCAACAAGTCTACTAACACAACTCTGTGTTATTTGCTCGCAGTCTGGATGCAGTCTGTTAAATTCAGCAGCAGCCTCCCTTTGACTCCAATTTCCTATGAGTAGAATTATCTGGATTCGTTCTTCCTTGCTCAGACATTATGGCCTGTAGAAACAGAAAAATATGAATTATGGTTTGTAGAAATAGAAAAATATTAATTTCTCCTATGATGCCGGACTTATGGGACACGCTGTATATATACTGTAATTGATGATAAAAATTTATATGTAATTAATCTACTTATGCGATACTAATTTAATATAATGTACTTAATAATGTAATTAATGACAGAAAATATACTTCAATGGGATTGTAATTAACAATCATAAGTGAATATGAATTAATTGGTGATTGTCATCATAATTGTAATAAACCAAAAGTACACTGTACTTGGATTGTATTAGATGCATTCTCTCTTCATTATAGAAGATACAGTCATGTCTTGCCTTAGCCTTTTAATTTTTGCCCATATGCATATCTTAATATAAGAATGCAGGATTCAATTTCCATTCTAATTAACTCGGCAGATCAGGAAAAACAACACGTCTAAAAATATGTGGTTTAAGCTAAAAACATGACTTCCTCTTCCTATATCCGCTTTATCTGTTAGCCATTGTCATAAAAAATTTACTTTATTTTCAAACATTGTGTAAAAATAATGCAGCCTCTTCAACCTTCAATAATGATGATGTTAGTAGAATCTTCCATGTTCATTCAGAGATCAGTTCAGAGGCTGAGCACTACCTGTACATTTTAGCAGTAAATTACAGTAAAAGATAGTCTTTATCTTCTCCTTCGAGCCTTGCTCTCTTCAGAAGAGCTTAGTCATCAAACTTACCTGATAAGTTGTAATACAAGAAGCATCCGGGAATCTTCAGAGAATTTAGTAAGCCTCCCTGAATCCTCCGAGCCACTATAGAAGAACTCGGAGAGTAATATAAAAGAAAACTACTGCAAGTAACAAATCCATTGCTGCCACCTAACCAGAACCCCTGTCAACTTTGAACCAACCAAGGCCATAGACAGAGGCCTTGAAGGAAATGGTCTGTAAATACCAAACTCTAGATACTTATGTATTTTTGTGTTTCCAGGATGCCTCTAAAGCAGGGGTTCTTAACCTGTCGCTCGCGAGCAACATGTTGCTCTTCAAATGGGCAAATGTTGCTTACTAACAAAGCCTGCTTTTCTAATGCAAAGCAAAAAGGATAATATTTTTCCTGAAATTTTTACTGCTGACTTCAAGATAACATTTTCATTCACGGTCGACATTTTTAGCCATTTAAACGACTTAAATCTGAGGTTGCAAGGAAAAAATATTTTTGTTGTTGCCTTATATGAGGAAATTACAGGATTAAAAAAAAAAAAAAAAACTTTTTCAGAGCCAAGTTTCTAAGGAGTATCTTAATCATTTTTCTGAACTTAAAAAATATTTGGCTGAAACTGCTAGCAACTGTCCATCACTCATAGAAAGCACTCGGGGGGGGGGGGGGGACATTAGTGATGAGTTTGAAGAGAGGTTCATACACTTAAAAGAGCATCTACCAAACTTTCAATAATTGACAAACTACATAAATTTCGAGATTGATGATCTTACAAATTTTCAAACAAGAGGAAATAGCAGCTGCAGAATTAGAACTTATTGATGTTTTTCAATATACCTAAAAATTTTAATTAAGCATTATGAAGTTTGCATGCGTTTAAAGAAATATTTAAATAGTTAAATATTTATCTAATTTAAACTAAGTTGAAGTTAGGCTTTTTTATATATATGTTGCTCACTCTGTAATTAAGTGCCAAAAATTTGCTCACTTAAAAAAAAGGTTAACCCCTGCTTTAAAGCATTTTTGATCGTGTTAACCATGACAAATTATTCATGAAACCTGTAGATCGTAATGTACCTGTTTACTTATTCCATATATTAATATTCTGGTATAATCACCAGACAATGATTGTAAGATGGGGTGGGGTTAATTCAGAGCCATTCTTTGTGACCAATGGTGTCAGGCAGGGAGGGATATTATCCCCCTACTTATTCAATGTTTATATGAATAATCTATCTGTTGTGCAGAACACCTGTAAAATAGGCTGCTATGCTATATTAGTACAATCATTGTTAATCATCTGATGTATGCAGATGATCTAGCTCTTATTTCTCCATCTGTAAAAGGGCTCAGCACACTTTTGAAAGTCTGTGAAAGGTATGAGAAGGATAACAACATAAAAGATAATCCTACTAAAAGTCATATTATGATTGTGAGAAACAAGGCCTACATGTATATAAAATTTCCTGAATTTCAATTGACTGATATTGTGCTGTCAGAAGTGACCCAGACTAAGTATTTTGGCCACATACTAACTGATAGTCTTTTAGATGACTGTGATATTCTAAGGCAATGTAGATAAATAATTATATACTCAGGGAAATAATTTGGTTAGAAAATTTCATATGTGTACATTAAATGTTAAGTTGATTTTGTTCAAAACTTTTTGTACTGCAATGTATACAGTTCATTTGTAGTGGAACTACAGGATTTATAATTTGAGGAAATTATATGTTGCATATAATAATATTTTTAGGAGTTTATTAAGGACTCCAAGATTTGTAAATGGTGCTCCTTCTAGTGTCAGTATGCTGTTTGTAGTCAATAAGGTGCCTAACTGTGCCAGTGTCATTCACAATTTTGTATTTAGATTTATCACTAGGCTTGGTGAGTCAATCATTAAGATAATAGAAGCCATGGTTAGTGGACTGGTCTCTGATATATTTTATAAATCTCAAATTGTATGTTCATTATACACAGTGATTCACTGGCCTAGTTAGTCAATGCTCCAGACAACTATCTTTTAATCTTCTATGGACCTCTTGTATAATGTTTGTACCTGTTGAGTCTGAAATAAAGTGTTTGCTTATTTGATACCATGTTGTAGGCGTATATAGTTTTTCCATAATTATTATCTAAGTGATGAGGCACAAAATGAGGAAAGGGCGGTAGGATGCAAATACAACAGCAACAAACACTATTTCAGACTCAACAGGTACAAACATTATACAAGTGGTCCATAGAAGGTTAAGAGATAGATGTCTGGAGGACTGACTATATAGGCCAGTGAATCACTATGAATAATGAACATACAGTTGCCTATGCATATGCTTCTAAATTTGAGATCTATAAAATATATCGGAGATCAGATCACTAACATTGCTTCTATTATCTTATTGATGGACTTACCAAGCCTAGTAATAAGCCTAAATACAAAATTGCATATGACACTGGCATAGTTAGGCACCTTATTGACTACAAACAGCATACTGGCACTAAAAGGAGCAACATCTATAAAGCTTGGAGTTCTTAATAAACTTCTAAAAATATTGTTATATGCAATATACTGTACAATTTTCTCATATTATACACCCTGTACTTCCACTACAAATGAGCTGTATACATTGAAGTACAAAGAGTTTTGAACAAGATTAGGGGGTGCACCAGATAAGAATTTTTCATATCCAGCCAGATACCAGATATGCCAGATATGGCCATATCTATCCAGCTAGATATTATTAGGTACCATATTATTTTCACACTCATATTGCTATGTTTTGTTTTGCATTGGGGGCAAGCACCCCCCCAAATATAAGATAAATAATAATTTAAGTATATTCAGATGTTTAATTGCTTTGTTCTCCTTCAGGTTCTTGTGTTGTATTAAACTACTAAGTATTAATCATGACAAGTTTTGTGTGGTCATTGTATATAATAAATGATCCTAGCGATATCACTGCAAAGTGTAATATTTGCCAAAAGATTATCAAGCATGGGATGGAAAAGTAACTAAAAGTCTTTTAGCACAATACCTCTTCATAATCATTTGAAGATTAATCACCCAAAAGAGTATGCTGAAGCCAAAAACGAAAATGACAAAAAAAGAACAGCTGCGACTGAATCAAAGAAAATAGGCATAGATAGAATACGGGCTAGACCATCAACTTCTACTGGTAGTACTCTGAAAGAAAAGAAAATGGACCAAATGAGTAAGCAGATCTCAATAGAGGAAAGCTTTTCATCTAAAAAAATATGGGACATCAATGACTCCAGGTCTGTGATGATTCACCGTAAAATTGGCATGATGATGGCTTTGAACAACCAGCCATTTACTTTAGTTGAAGATGATGGTTTTATTGATCTAATGGCCTACCTCCAACCCAGATATCTCTTACCAAGCAGAAGGTACTTCTCTGATACTATAATTCCTCATCTTTATAATGAGTTCAGTCTAAAATTGCTCAGAAGCTGGAAGTAGTAAAGCATGTCAGCTTTTCTTCAGATATATGGACATGCACAACCTCTCAAGAAAGTTTTATATCATTATCAGGTCACTGGATAGGTGAAGATTTTGAAAGATATGATGCTATGCTACATGCCTCTCATTTCTCAGGGTGCATACTGGCAAGAATATATCTGAAAAGTTTCGCTCTATGTGGGATAGTTGGGATCTTGATGCAAATAAGAGGAATTTATTGGTGAGGGATGGAGCTAGTAATATGGCTCTTGGTAGTGACCTGGCTGAAATACCTTTAATACACTGTAGCATTCATTTACTCCAACTGGTTATTAGTGACTCAATTATGGTGGTTATTAGTGACTCAATTATGGTTCAGAGGAGTGTAATTGATATCCTTGCAAAAAGTCGCTGCCTTGCAACTCACTTTAATCATTCTCCTTTGGTCTGTAACAATTTCAAACACATTCAAGTGCAGCAAAATCTTGAGCCTCTCCTATTGGTTCAAGATGTCCCAGCACATTAGAACAGTGCATATTTGATGCTAGAAAGATTACATAAATTAAAAATTTCAGTGCAACTGTATTTGGCTGATCATAGTGAATTACCTACCATCACATCCTTCGAGTGGACACTGATACGAAATCTCCTTAAAATATTAAAACCATTCCTCCAACTCACTCAGGAAATGAGTTTGGAAAAATCAACTTTGTCTTCCATAATCCCAAGCATTTGTATTTTACAAAGATTTCTTTCAAAGATTAGCCATGATGGCCAAGGTGTTCAAACGACAAGGAGAGAACTAACTTCTCTTCGAGCACGTTTCTTATTGGAGAGTAATGATGGGAAGTCTTTGAACACAATGAAAAACAGGGCTTATGTGAATGTGACTGCAATAGATCCATGGTATAAGTTATCTTTCTTTCAACAAGATCAAAAAGAGCAGGCTAAATCCTGGCTGATTGAAGAAGTCATAGGTATTGAAAATGATGAAGGTGGTAATGATTCTAATGAAAATGAAAGTGAAGGTAATGAAAGTGGAAGCGAAAGCAGCTCAAATTCCAGTTCTCCTATGCGAAAGAGGAAAGACAGAGAGGACATTCTTGAAGTGTGTTTTATGGAGATCACAAAAGGAGAGCAATCTGGGGAAGTAAGTTACAAGAAAAGAAAGGTTGAAAAAAGACTGCTCCTGTTCCACTGATTGCAGAGGAGTTAGACCAATATGCATCTGAACCTCTTGTAGATAGGAAACGCTGTCCAGTTCAAATCTGGAAGCAGGAGGACCGATTTCCTCTCCTTAAAACTATTGTTTCAAAGCTTCTCTGCACACCCGCATCCTCTGTATTTTCAGAGAGAATGTTTTCTGAATATGGAAACATCTATGAAGAAAGGCAATCCCAAATATTGCCTAAAAGAGAAATGCTCTTGTTTCTGCATCACAACGGAAAAAAATTCTAAATCACTGTTGTTGAGGTTTTTTTAATTCTGAAGACCTCCAGGCTGAATGGCGGCATCTAACCTACACAATACTGCCCTCCATTCATTGATTTCATTCCAGGCATTTTATATTGTATTCAATGTATTGTTTTACATTTGTCAAGCTTATAATGTTTTGTATCATTTTGAAAAAAAAAGGAGAAAAAAGAATGGAAAGCAAGTGCAGGGGTCTAGCAATATTTTACTCTTTTTAAAAAATTTAACGCCTAGACGTTTTTATAAAAAGCTCTGACTATATTAATAGAACTGTAATCGTTAAGGATGGACAGATGTTTTATTTATTCTTGTCATCAGTATTGCGTTGATTTAATATAAAAAGTGTTGCTGGACTTGTTTAGGGGTGGGCCCTGGAGGGCTTTCCATTTTTTTTGTATATAAAACATTATTTGTAATATGTTATCACATTATGGAGTAATTCCAGGACAGATCACCCAATGGTCAACACCATCACCTCTCCGATTTTGTTCAAATTTGGTGTGCAGGTTAGGATTGGTGTTAGAAACAATTTCCCCAAATGTTTCTTCAATCCGTTCATTAGGTCAAATTTTACGGAGGGGTCAAGTTTGAGGTCGAGCGCGTGACCTCTAAATTTCAAATGGTCATAACTCAACTTCTAATTGTCGGATCTTCACAAGTTTGGCACCATTGGATTTGGGAGTCTCTCTACTTTTCAAAAAGACCATTTACAACACTGTAGATCAGTTAGATAAAAAGTTATGTTGTAAAAAATCTTTTGACCTGACCTTTGACCTCGAGGATACCATTTTTCAGAAATTTTTATAGATGACAAAAATGTTCCTTGAAACAAGATCTACCAGAATCAGTAATAAATTAGTGTCTTATTTACCGGTATGTAGGTCAAAACACGATTTCTAATGACTGTCTGCAAAAAAATTGACAAATTTTTCACACTTCATAAATCACTACCCCATAAATATTTTAAAAGTCAAAATCAGAAAATTTTTATAGAAGACAAAAATGCTGTATGAACAGAAATCTATTAGAATCAGTAATAAAAAGCGGTCTTAATTACTGATAGGCTAAAATTTGATTGTATGTATGATGATCTTTGGTGAGATATTTTCAGATTTTTAAATAAAAATTACAATTGTATGTAAACTATTAATTTTCTGTTTCCAAGATTTTTATTTATAACTACATGATTTTGTTTTTTGTTTCCAGATCTTAATTAAATGTAATTACATAAATAAAATAAAAATTAATTTGTAACAATGCCACAAAACTTATTATTTGTTGCGATCCGCAAAAAAAAAAACAAAAGAAGATGTTTCAACAAAGTATTTCCTGTAAATAAAATATTAGCTGCAAATAGTTTTGGCATGTTAAGCGAAAAAGATTTCTTATGCAGCAATTGTTCAACCAAATTTAAAAATAATCCGCAAATTTTGGAGAGATTAAGTTTGC
Source organism: Bathynomus jamesi (assembly GCA_023014485.1). Taxonomy (NCBI): domain Eukaryota; kingdom Metazoa; phylum Arthropoda; class Malacostraca; order Isopoda; family Cirolanidae; genus Bathynomus; species Bathynomus jamesi. The sequence goes on along the minus strand of JAJOZX010004333.1, from coordinate 240,213 downwards.
ATAAAGAAATGGATGTCGAAGAAAAAATCCAAGAAGCGGCACTGGAGAGAGAAGATAGTGGAACGTCTCATACCAGCAATGCATTATCAGATTTGGATACATCATTTATTGGAAAAAATATATTGATGGACAAAGTTCTTCCATTCTTAGATGAAAGTCCAATTAAAACAAGTAAGCACATAATCTAAAATACTAATATTTTTCGCAAACTTTCATATCTTACCTAAAGCCTAAAATAAAAAATTATAATTACAACTTTACATCCTGATATTATAGGTTACTAAAATATGGGATAAATTTCAAAACTTTTAATTTAATGTTATTTTCTATTATTGTACTTTTCAAATTAACACTTTAATTTTATTTATTTATTAGGCGGGCTAACACTGGTACAAAAACAAAAAAAGGCGCAAAGAAACTTGTGTTCACCACAGAGAAACTTAAAAGAGGATTGGAAAGTGCGTATGGAGTTGAAATTCCTGAGTCTACAAAAAAAAAAGGAGAACTAAATAATGAAGAACAACTTGAATTAGAAAGGTTATAGAATAAAATGTTTTTTCCACACACCTATCTATCAGCTATTAATATATATATTTACATATGTATCTATTAGTGATGTAGCGGATATCATTTTTTTCACATCCGCGGATGCGGATGCGGATGTTTGATTTCAACATCCGCGGATGCGGATGTCTATATTTTCGTTATTTTTTAGGATATATTCGAGATTTGTTGTGTTCTGTCACTGAAACTTTTATTCTTTTGGTGGGTGGCGAAGCGACAGATTCAAGAGATTGAAGCTCTTCAACTGCTTTGCCAAGTGATGATTTAACTCGTTCTAATGTACTAGGTGAAAATAACTTAGCTTTGTAACGTGGATCTAAGTAGGTTGCAAGAGAGTAACTTCATACAAGAACAGCCTCTCATCTTGTCGCTTGCATCACTTTTGCGCACAATGAACTAGTTCTATTAATATAGTAGAATTTGCTAATTTCCGCTTATTAAGGACGTTTTATCTCAACGGTCCACATCCGCAGTCCAAAGTGCGGATGCGGATGCGAGAAAATGTGCGGATGTTCCGCGGATGCGGATGTGACCTACATCACTAGTATCTATGTATAAAAATTACCTACACACAGACATAGAATTAATACTTTAAAATCAAAGTTATGTAAATTTAGGTTTAATTAATTTATCATGGGATTCATGCAGTATATTTTTTTTTTAAATTAAATAATATAAAATTTTTAGATTTTGAGGTATCATGGAGGAACTACGTGTAGAATTTCAAACAGAAGGTACTAGTTTAAACAAGAAAATTCAAATTTTAACGGTGTCCCCATTCACAATTAAGAAAATGCAAGAATATTTTAATACGACAAACTATATGGTAAAAAAAGGCAGAGAATTTAAAAGAAAATTTTAAATTCTCCCTGAAATTCCAAGCATGTCAAAAGGTAAAGTCATCTCATTTGAAACAAAACAAATAGTTAAAAAAATTTATGAGTCTGATGAATACAGTCGTCAATGTCCTGGTCAAAAGGATTGCAAATCCTATACCAATTTTGAGGGTAATAAGGTCAAAATACAAAAACGCCTTCTTTTGTGTAATTTGAAAGAACTTTTTGCCGCATTCTGTGGCATTCCGGATAATCCAAAAATAAGTTTTAGCAGTTTTGCTGCATTGCGACCTCCTCACTGCATTATTGCTGGTAGTAGTGGCACACACAGTGTGTGCATGTGCACCTACCACCAAAACCCAAAATTACAGCTGGCAGCATTAAGAATTAAAGGCCTAGAATATAAAGATTTAATGGCGGAAGCTGTATGCGACATAAACGCTGAAGCATGCATGATGCAAAAATGTGGTCAGTGCAAAGGAGTAGCTGGTGTTAAAAGTTACGGTACTTAGAACAACTAATGATCAGCGAAAATTTTGAAGAAATTAAATTTAAACAGTGGCAGACTGTAGACCGGTGCACACTAATCGAAAAAAGTCAGTCCCCTGAAGAATTTATAGATACCCTCTCCAATAGTATTTTTGTTTTGACCAAACACCATTTTATTTGCAAGTCCCAATCAACATACTTCAAAGAATTGAAAGAAGGTTTGTCAATGACGGAAGGATGTCTGGTTGGCGACTTTGCCGAAAACTACTACTCCATCATCCAAGATGCGGTGCAGGGGTTCCATTGGGAAAATTCCCAATGTACCCTGCACCCGTATGCTTTTTATTATAAAGACTGTGACATGAAGTTGCAGTGTGATACGTTCTGTATAATTTCTGATGGTCTAAAACACAATAGCGTATTAGTATACACGTTTTTAAAAAAAATTATACCTATCATACTGGCCGACCGCCCCAACATAAAAACTATACATCATTTCACTGACGGGTGTGCCAGCCAGTATAAAAATAAATTCAATTTTTACAACTTGTGCCAGCAAAAATATGATTTTAACATAACAGCTTATTGGCATTTTTATGGAACATCACACGGAAAAAATATTTGTGATGCTATTGGAGCCACAGCAAAGAGGTCAGTTGCGAAGGCATCTCTTCAAAGAACCGTCACTGATCAGATCCTGACTCCTGAGGCATTCTACGACTTCTGCAACCGAATGGAATCAAAAATCAAATACTATTTCGTACCTCTCTCAGAAGTTAAAGAAACTGAAGTTTTTTTAAATCGCAGAACTCTTCCTTTGAAAACCATTACAGGTACCCAGAAGTTTCACAAATTTGTCCCCATTTCAAGCAACTTAATAAAGGTCTTGAGTTTATCAAAACATCAAGACGAATTACGAGAAGTAAAAGTGCTTTTAAATGATAAATCAGAGCCAGCCATAGCCAACGAAATTATTACCTATGAAACCATCAGCACTAGGGAAGATGTGATAGTTGGGTGCTTTGTTGCAGTTTTGTATGAAAAAACATTTTGGTTTGGGTCGGTGCAGAGTTATGATGAACAGTATGATGACTATAGCATAAAATTCCTTCATCCATCAGGGCTGTCACCATCGTACAGTTTTCCGCAAAAAGATATTTGTGCTGTTCCTAAATCTAATATATTAGGACGTATAGAAGCTTCCTTGAGAGGCGGAACACGAATCCAGTACAAGTTTCCGCAAGAAGAAATAGAATTTTTTTATGAAAATTTGTTATATCAAATAAAATGAAAACTTTAAATAAATAAGGAAAATAAAATTAATTATGTACTATGTAGTTTGTACCTTTTTAATACCCATACAGTAAATAGAATTGTGGCTATGTCATCTAACTTATTTAGTAATTTTGCTTAAATGTCAGTATATTTCATTCTTATACGAATTAATGCCAAATCTGTATATTATAATTAATTATAAAGATTTTCATATAGCGTTGAGTACCAGATAGATATAATTGATGCCATTAGTTATTTTTTATAGCAATCTGTATATTATACATTAGCATAGATTTCTTAAGCTATATTTATTTCTTATATCTACATTCACTTTTACAATAATAATATAGGTATCTACCAATGTAAGTAGGATATGTTTAAAATATTTCTGGAATGTAATTTTTTTTTTTTTTTTTTTTTTTTTTCAAAATTTTAGAAAACTAATTAAAAATTTTGATAGCAGCATCATACATACAATCAAATTTTAGCCTATCTATTAGTAATTAAGACCACTTTTTATTACTGATTCTAATAGATTTCTGTTCATACAGCATTTTTGTCTTCTATAAAAATTTTCTGATTTTGACTTTTAAAATATTTATGGGGTAGTGATTTATGAAAAGTGCGAAAAATTTGTCAAAATTTTTGCAGACATAGTCATTAGAAATCGTGTTTTGACCTACATACCGGTAAATAAGACACCATTTTATTACTGATTCTGGTAGATCTTGTTTCAAGGAACATGTTTGTCATCTATAAAAATTTCTGAAAAATGGTATCCTCGAGGTCAAACGTCAGGTCAAAATGTTTTTTACAGCATAACTTTTTTTCTAACTGATCTACAGTGTTGTAAATGGTCGTTTTGGAAAGTAGAGACTCTCCCAAATCCAATGGTGCCAAACTTGTGAAGATCCGACAATTAGAAGTTGAGTTATGACCATTTGAAATTTAGAGGTCATGCGCTCGACCTCAAACTTGACCCCTCCGTAAAATGTGACCTAATGAACAGATTGAAGAAAAATTTGGGGAAATTGTTTCTAACACCAATCCTAACCTGCACACCGAATTTGAACAAAATCGAAGAGGTGATGGTGTTATTTTCGATTTTTGTTGGGTGACCTGTCATGGAATTACTCTATGGCAGATTTTCATACAGGTGTTAATTTTCTAATGTCTTGGCCTATATCCAGCTGGATATGACCCATATTCTGCCAGATACCAGATACCAGATATTTTGCAATATCCAGCTGGGTATCATATCCAGTGCACCCCTAAACAAGATCAAATTAACATTTAATGTACACACATGAAACTTTCTAATCAAATTATTTCCCTGATCATATAATTGTCTACACTGCTTTAGAATATCACAGTCATCTAAAAGACTATCAGTTAGTATGTGGCCAAAATACTTAGTCTGGGTCACTTCTGACAGCACAATATCAGTCAATTGAAATTCAGGAAATTTTATATACATGTAGGCCTTGGTCCTCACAATCATAATATGACTCTTAGTAGGATTATCTTTTATGTTGTTATCCTTCTCATACCTTTCACAGACTTTCAAAAGTGTGCTGAGCCCTTTTACAGATGGAGAAATAAGAACTAGGTCATTTGCATACATCAGATGGTTAACAATCATTGTGCCAAAATGGCAACCTATTTAACAAATGTTCAGTACAACAGATAGATTATTCATATAAACAATGAATAAGTAGGGGCATAGTATCCCTCCCTGCCTGACACCATTGGTCACAGAAAATGGCTCTGAATTAACTCCACCCCATCTTACATTGTTTGGTGATTATACCAGAATATTTATATAGTGACCAAGTAACCAGGTACATTACGATCTACAAGTTTCATGAATAATTTTTCATGATCAACATGGTCAAATGCCTTAGAGGCATCCAGGAAACAAAAATACATTAGCATCTAGACATCTAGAGTTTGGTATTTAGACCATCTCTTTCAAGGCACACACGCACACGCATGCACGCGCACACACACACACACACACACACACACACACATATCAGTACTGTGTTTCTTTTTGAAACCAAATTGGTTATCACCAGTATACAGGTAACATTCTAGTCTATTAATGACTAAATATTCAAACACCTTAGACATAATTATATTGACCAAAGCTTTGCCCTATAAATGCAAAAAACTTCACTTTTTTTACGTGAAGGTCAAAATATGAAAATAAAAACCCACTCTAATAGACAGAGTTTATTTCCACGACAGTTTCGACGCCCACTGGCATCCTCCCGGGAGGATGCCAGTGGGCGTCGAAACTGTCGTGGAAATAAACTCTGTCTATTAGAGTGGGTTTTTATTTTCTATTGCCCTATAGTTATCTTTATTGCTGATTTTACCCTTTTCATCTTTTAGTACTGGCCCCAAAACAACAGATAACACTGTATCACTATCTGGCAAAAAATAACCATGTCTCAGTAAGCCTGTACATCACGAAGCTATTAGAGGCACTAATCTCTTACTACTAAATTTCAGATGCTCAGCAGAAATCCCATCAATACCACATGATTTGTTACAATCTAAACATTTATGGCCTGTTTAGTCTCAAATACACTAACTCTTATAGCTGGACTATAGGTAGTATCACAATTAATATTAGTGCTCTTACAGTATGTACAGAGTTCACTGTATTTGACTATATTTTCAGTCCCAGCTACATTTTCAATGTTAGCAGGAAGAGACATTGCACTATTATTTATTTTTAATTCTTCCCAAAAGTCTTTTGGATTCTTACTGGCACATTTTATAGCCATAGCATCCCTGCTTAACTCATCCTCATATTTTTTTTATATATCTTAATGCATACTTGAACCTGGCATTAACCCTCTGTTTTTGTTGTAATCCACGGCCTTGCCTTGGCTTCCCTTGTTCACACCACATTAAAAAAGCATCTCTGAATGCATTATGAAGTTCGAGCCAGGTCTACATGTATAGTTTTTTCTGCTAAAGGTATGGTATTTAAGTCTTAGCTCGCATTATTGAGAGAGGAAACAATTTGTTCATACCGTACATATTTTTAAATTCCAAATATGTTTCAATTCTACAGTTTACATCTGACAAGCTAGAGCATCATTAGGGATCCATATATTACAAGGGGTGGTCAGAAAATAAGTTTACAAAGCATATATTTGTGGTTCTTTATTTCCAAGTCTAATACCGACAGTGCAGATTTAATTGTATAGCTATCCAGTGGCGAAACTACCAAGGTGCAGGCAGTGCAATGCACCAGGGCCCACAGCCTCGGGGGCCCATCATAGATTTATTTAATATATCAAAATTGTACTTATATCAAATACAAATCTAAAGATTAGCTAATAAGAATAACTATAAAAAAGTAAATATCATTGTTGCCATGTTAAAAATAGAGATATACGCTATTCAAATTGTAGGCCTAAACTGGCTAAATGGTGACCAATTTTGCTGAAATGAAAACCAGAAAAGTTGACTTTAAATAAATGGTGAGTAAATATATTGTCTAAAGTTTTGTAAATATTTATCAACACGCATTGTGACGTGTTTTTTTTAGGGGGGGGGGGGGACCCATGTAAATATTTTTCACCAGGGCCAACAACAACCTAGTTTCTCCACTGCAGCTATCCCATTACTTTTCTACATAGTCCCCACCACAATTGATGCATTTATCATATCGTGGGATGAGCTTTGTGATTCCCTGCTCACAGAAGTCTGTGTCCTATGTTCTCAGCCATTGTGTCACAGCTGTTTTCACCTAGCCATCACTTTGAAATTGGTGGCCGCCAAGCTGTTGCTTCACCACTGGAATCATATGGTAATCGCTCAGCACCAGATCAGGGCTGTATGCAGAATGTTCCAAGACATCCCACCAGAAACACCAAGAGTTGCTGAGTCACTATAGCAGAGTGCAGCCATGCGTTATCGTGCAAAAGCAGAACACCTTTACGGAGCAGTCCAGGATGTTTACGTTTAATGGCCACTCATAAACATTCACGTATTGAACAGTATGCAGCTGCATTGATTGTTGTGCCTTTTTGTATGAAGTCTGCGAGCAAAATGCCTTTGTGGTCCCAAAACACGGTAACCATCACTTTGCCAGCGGACCTCACACTTAATTTCATTGATCCGGGGACCCAGGGTGTTTCCATTCTATGCTAGCACATTTTGTTTCCAGATGTGGTGGTATATATATATATATATATATATATATATATATATATATCCCCGCAAGGGGGTTCTAAGCTCGTGCTCTTGAGTGCTCTTTGTGCTCGTTTGTACGTGCTTGTTCCTGGAGGTTTCACGTGCGCCCTCCCGGCCCTAGCACCCAAGGATGATGGGGCTCGACCCTGCAGTCCTTGGTCTTTTTCCACTTCGACTGTCCCCTCCACCCTTTCTTTTTCCTCTGTCTTTCCTCTCACTTTTTCTTTGTTTTTCCGCTGAGATATGCCCTTTAAATAGAGGCGAATCGGTTCTTCCTGAACTAAAAAAAAAAATATATATATATGGTGTCAAAAGTCTCCATACATAGGCAAAATGGTCATGATAAATAAATGATTATTTATTTTTTATTTTTTTGCAGGTGATGTGCTGAGATGCCTTTGTCCCAAGAAGAGTGTATAGAGATCATTCTTCTGGCAGGATCAGGAAGCTGTTGCAAGGTTGCAGAGGATTTTAACAGGAGACACATCCCTGGCACGCACATCACACAAGACACTGTTGCCAAACTCATTGAGAAGTTCAAGAAGACAGTGTGTTGCAGACCAACCGAGAAGTGGCCATCCACGAACAGCCACCAATGAAGGCACAGTGACCATGGTGCTGGCAGCAATCGCAAAGAGTCCCCAAAAAAGCACTTGACGGATGTCTGCAGAATGTGGTGTCAGCCAATGGAGTATCATCCGCATTATGAAAGAGCACAGATGGCATCCATACAAAATGCAAATGTTGCAGTATCTTAGCGAAGATGACCCGGACAGGTGGCTGGAATTCTGCAAATGGGCAAGAACAAAAGTGGACAAAGACACAGAGTTTTCAACTGGCATCCTGTTTTCAGATGAAGCCAACTTTTATGTTCATGGAGAGGTTAATCGTCAAAACATACGTTATTGGAGTGATGAAAAACCCACACTGGATGAGTCCCTCAAAGACGCAAGGCAATGGAAAAGTGATGGTGTGGTGCGGGATATGGGGCAACACAATTGTTGGCCCTTTTATCATTGACACCAATCTGAATGCCGAAATGTATCTAAGCATGCTGCAAGACACAGTCATGCCATCCCTGCTGAATGAGGATGGGGGATTTCCAACGTACTTTCAGCAAGATGGGGTGTCACCCCATTACAGTATCTGCGTGCACCAGTCGCTGGATCAGCAGTTTCCGGGTCACTGGATTGGCGACCATTGTCCCGTGGAGTGGCCTCTAAAGTCCCCAGACCTCACCCCGCTTGATTTTTACTTGTGGGGGCACTTGAAGGCCATGGTGTACCAGGTGAAAATACAAAATACGAACCACTTAAAGGAACGCATTCGTGATGCATGTGCACACACAATACCAGATGTGTTAACATGCGTTTACCATGACTGGGAGGAATGCATCCGTATGTGCATTCAGTGTAATGGTGCCTACATAGAGCATATTTTGTGACTTACAAGTGATTGCATAATAAAGTGACCATTTTGCCTATCTATGGAGACTTTTGACTCACCCTGTATAAAGAAAGCTGAATGGCAACACAAAAGGATAAACAATATAGGGTTGCCAACTTAGTGCTTTTCGCACTAAATCCAGTTTTTGTTTTTTTATTTATCGGTGCGAAAATTCTGCGCATAATGCTATTGCGTTATTTTAGTGCTTCTTGACTTAAGTTAGTGCTAAATTTAGTGCTTTTCAAAACAAATATAAAAAAAATAGGTAATATAATAAAAATTAGAATTCAAATGTTGGTACCACTGATTTTTGGTTGAATAAAATGTTTTTCTTCGTTTTGGATCTACCGACATGCAGTGATGCCAATTTAGCAAATTTGTAATACTAAATTTAGCCTCACTTCTTAGTAACATATGGCACTTTTTTAAAGCAGTTTGCACTTTGTTGCATTTTTAACTACTTTGTCATGTTAATAGTTCCGAGAAAAATTAGTACAACGGAGGTATATAAAAGAGTAAATGAACATGCCAATGATGATCTAAAAGATATGACCTTTGAGCCCCTTTTTATGAAACTTTGCCACTTTTTAGCTACACTTTAGGCACTTTTAAAGGTAGATTAGCAACAATGCCAAAATTAAACAATTCTCAGTTTCAAGTTAGTTTACTCAGTGGATGAGTGCATTATTACATGAAGTTAATTGATTGCCATCAGTTCATTATATTGAAAGTGGTAAAAATAGTCATAATTCTGACTTGGTGATCACTATTATAGTTGGATTTATTATTCCCTCCTACTGGTGAAACGTGAGGATGAGTAAAAAGTATACACAACATTTTAGAAATGAATGGCTGAAGGAACCGAAGTACAGTGGTCCCTTGCTCTATGAATTTCTTTATGATCAGGTTTCATTCGCTTAAGATAATGTAATTGTTTAATACTTGTGATCATATGGTGACACATATTTTAGGCGAGTTAACATTATTCTAATCATTATTGTAAAATAAAACGCAAATCTGGAAAATTTCAGGAAGTCTTAAAAAATAGATTTAATAAAAAAGTATTTTATTTGGCATTTTACAACTACTGCAAACATCGAGTAAACTTCATGAAATCATCTAGGATTTCATCAACAATGATGCTGAGGTCCCGATGAATGTTCAGAGCAGCGAGACCATTCAAACGATTCTCAGACATGCTGTTCCGGAGATACATTTTTATTCTCCTAAGTGTAGAGAAAGATCATTCGTGTTTTCCATTTTCTTTCTTTTATTCATGGTCACTTGTTTTTAATTAAAATTGCAAATGACAGAAAATTTAGGCCAAACTATCATAACAATGACTAAACCAGTGTTGCCAAGTGACTGAAACAGAAAATCACGATACTTTAGCATAAAAATTCAGGAAAATTACAGAAAATTCAGGTATATATATATAATATTATATATATATATATATATATATGCTGCAAACCCACAAGGAAAAAGAAAAATGATTCCAAGGCCTTTCGTGTATTCAAAGCTACACCTTGTCAGGAATGAAGATAAAAGGCGAGATGCCCATAAATATATACAATGTACAGGAAAAACAAAACAATTAGCACATAATTAACAAGGGTTAATGAGGCAAAAGAAATTTTAACATGATATCGTCAATTTATACGTCCCCGAACTGTTATTGAAATTGTTTTTAAAATGAATAAATGCACATTCTAGAATATTTCTTTCTATTATATCTCTGTTTTTAACAAGTGCTTTAGAACTATCCCACTTGATGCTATGGTTACATCTATACATATGGTTAAATAAAGCATTGGAAGTATTAGCTGTTCTACACGCATATTTATGCTGTTTTACCCTAATATCTAACGTTTTACCGGTTTGGCCTATATATACTGAGTTACATTGTGTACATCCGATCGAATACACACAACCAACAACATTATCAGGGCTATTCTTTATTAGGCGTGATTTAACAGTATTATTATACTTAAAGATTACATTAATGCCAATTGCTTTAAGTACAGTTGGAAGGTATTGAAAATTAACATGGTAAGGTGTCTTTAATTTCATTTTTCATTTTAATCAAATTTTTCACTTATATTATATATAAGGACCGAGGACCGAGTCATTCCTAGGTCCTATCTTCAGAAAGGACTGGGACTGGGACTGGGACCGTTAGTCCAGTTTGAGGCAAGGACCGGGACCGGGACCATCGGTCCTTTTTGAGGCCCAGGTGCCCACCTTTGTGTATATATATATTATATATATATATATATATATATATATATATATATATATATATATTCCTATGCCCTTATTTGGGACAAAATATAACCTGGAGCCTACCAAGTACAAATAATATACTCACACTCAGAGACAATTTCATAAACCACAATACTGAGTCAATAGACTATAATACAAGATGTTTTATATACCATATTACCATAAGAAGACATTTATTTACAATCCCTACATGCAATTATTATAAATTCATAATGTTCTGTCAATAGGTTTAGGCTATCAACCTAATTTCTAGGTTCTAGCATGTTCCTCATGCAAGATTGTTGGTAAAAGTTAGAGCCCATGGTATAAAAGGTCATATAGCTGACTGGATAGAAGAATGGCTGAGAAACAGAAAACAGAGAGTTCATCTAAATGGAAATAAGCCTACTTGGAGGCCCGTATTGAGCGGAGTCCCACAGGGGTCTGTGCTGGGACCTCTGCTCTTTGTTGTCTATATAAATGATCTAGAGAAGGGCCTATCATGTAAAACCTCAAAATTTGTTGATGATACAAAATTAGGCCATAATGTTAAGTCAGTAGCAGGAGCAATGACAGTACAAAAAGACTTAGAGTAACAGCCTGGGCAGATAAGTGGGAGATGAGATTTAATGTTGATAAGTGCAAGGTCATGCATATTGGGCCAAAAAATCCAGAATTTGGATATTTGTTTTAACACCTATTCAAACTTAATATTTTTAGTCAGATGTACTTGTAAAGCAGTTCAAATGCTTTACAATGATGGTATTTTTTTGATAGGTTAGGTTTACCTAACATTAGTTAGGTTTACCTAACATTAGTTAGGTTTACCTAACATTAGTTAGGTTTACCTAACATTAGTTAGGTTTACCTAACATTAGTTAGGTTTACCTAACATTAGTTAGGTTTACCTAACATTAGTTAGGTTTTACCTAACATTAGTTAGGTTTACCTAACATTAGTTAGGTTTACCTAACATTAGTTAGGTTTACCTAACATTAGTTAGGTTTACCTAACATTAGTTAGGTTTACCTAACCTAATATTAGTTAGGTGAGGTTAGGTTAAACTATTCATTTCCTGGGAAACTGGAGGTTAGATTCGAATAGTATGCATTTGAATAACACCAGAAAAACATTTTCAAACACATACTCGAATGGGCGTTAAAACGAATTTTTACCCCAGGATAATATTTGTTTTAACGCCCGTTCAAACTTAATATTTTTAGTCAGATATACCTGAAAAGCAGTTCAAATGCTTTACAATAATGGTATTTTTTTGTTAGGTTGTTTACCTAACCTAACATTAGTTAGGTTAGGTTAAACTATTCATTTCCTGGGAAACTGGAGGTTAGATTCAAATAAGATGCAGCGAATAACAAGAAAAAAACATTTTCAAACACATACTCAAATGGGCTTTAAAACAAATTTTTACCCAGAATTTGAATACAATATGAATGGAATTTGGATTAAAAATGATAGAGAGAAAGACTTGGGTGTCACTGTGACTAATGAACTTAAACCCTCAAATCATTGTACGAAAATCAGAAATAAAGCAAATGCTAGACTCAATCTCATGCAGACACACATTGAATACAAATCACCCAATATTATAAAGCAACTATACATTTCATATGTGAGACCCCAACTCAAATACTGTATTCAATTTAATAGTCCCTATTTGATATATATATATATATAAGGAAAGACTGGTGTATCTAAACATGTTCTTATTAAAAATGAGGAGGTTAAGGGGTGATATGATAGAGGTGTATAAAATGATAAAAAGGTTGGATAAGATAGATTTTGATTCTCTTTTCATTAAAGATCACAATAACCAGACTAGAGGTCATAGTATGAAATTATTTAAGCCAAGATGTAGAACAAATTTAAGAAAACAGTTTTACAAACAGAGTAATTAAGTTTTGGAACAGTCTGACAGAAGTGGTGACTTCAGATACACTTGATTCCTTCAAAGAGAGGTTGGATAGTTTGATGTCTGCAAGGGACATCTGGGGATAGTGTTTAAGCCCATTTTTATTGCATGAATGGTACTAGTTTATTTCATATATATTATGTGCATTTCGGTGATAGATCCCATAGCTCAACACAAGTGTTGTGGGATATAGGGAGGCAGCATCTTGGGTTAGGGGATACTCTGTCTTTACACACCCCATTTAAGAGAGATTCCTCTGCCCAACAAACACCTTTAAATGGTAGACCCAAAATGGGTGCACACTAGGGTGGTTCAAAAAAACAAAAGAAATTTCCTTTCTCCACAAGGGTATTTTTATTCCTTTATACATAACTGAAAATCACACAAAATATTTTCTCCAAGAAACAGTATTTAGGGTTTGCCCCATGTGGAATCCATAAATCAGGGGTCTCACACAGCAGAAAAGTTATGCACTTGAAAAACTATGACATTAGAGCCACCTTTGATGGAGTGGGGAGCTTCTTTCAGTGGTTTGCCAGCAGTTGAAGATGGAACTGTTTCTGCTCTTCATCCTTCGTTAGCGTGTTATTGTATTTTTGGATCAGGCTGATACCCCGTTCCACTGTGTCATTTACTACTTCCATCTGAGAGGACTGATCCCGAAGTTTGTTGAAAAAAGGATCATCCATCCACTCTCTGGGGGGATTCTCCGGAAAGGATTGAGATTTTGCTTTTCCTCCTTCCATCAAAACATCAAAGAAGGAACTGGTCCTTTTAGTCACAAGGTCCTCCAACTTCATGTCTTCCACTTCATCCTTGATCTCTAGATGTCGAGGAGGACCGGGTAACCATGGACACTGTAGGTTCCGGAGCATCCTTTCCTTTGTTGCCATGGTCACTCATTCATCAAAAAAGGCTAGGGCAACCAGGTGCTCGGAGAGAAACCAAAGATACCTGGAAAAGGCTGCAGATGCTTTACTAGCCACAGTCTGATTTGGGTAAGTCTTGAGCAGAGACAGAAGTTTGATGTCATTGTAGGGGGCTTGAATTCCAAGGGACGCTTCGTTCCATTATCTGATGTAAACGAGACTCACAAACAGAGCGAAGTCAGTTATGTTCCTGGATTCTCGTGGTGTCAGCTTGAATTGAGCTTGGAAAAGGAATATCTTCAACACACAAATTCCTTTCCCCATCCAACGAGCATGGTGTGTTGGGCCGGGAGCTCAAAATGACTCATTTCCACTTCTTCCACCAAGGAACAAGAGAGATAAGTGCAAGAATTCTTGATAATCATCCCTTGGTTGCTGCGCTTCGAGTGCATGTGGCAAATAATCCAGCATCTCTTTCCACAATCTGCTCAATACCAGATCCTGGAAGAGTTTGTTGGTTGCTGCAACACACGCATCTTGATTTATCGATGGCCATTGTTTCTGAAATCGCTTGAAGAGTCTGGATTCTGGACCTCCAGATGGACCGAAGATACAAGAGAAGACGTTGGACAGCATGATTTCCATGACATGGTGACAGCAAGCAATCCAGACCAGTTCGGTTCCTAGAGCTTCTTCGATTCTGATGCAAGCTCCTTTCTGAAGCCCTGTGTTGCTGGCTGTCGTATCAAATACGAGTCCTTTGATTTGAGACCAGAGATTCCATTTCTCAATTGCTTCAACACAAGCATTCGCCTGAGACTCCCCAGTACCTTTGTCCATCTTCGGAATTCCCAAAAGCTTCTCATGGCCATTTCCAGTGACAAGGACAGCAATTCTATCAACGCTTGCCTTGGATCCATTGATATCTGGCAATAGTTTGCCATCCCAGTGTAAAAGAAGAGGTCCCTCCAAAGAAGATTCCTGGTCTTCTGCTCAGGGCTGTGGAGTCGGCATAAAAAACTGACTCTGACTCCTCAATTTTTTGTCTATCTGACTCTGAAGGTATATTAATTCTAAATCTGATATGATGATAATTATACAAGAGGCATTTCATCACCACCACGTGAATCATCAGGCTACTTTTTAAACCCATAACCTGCAAAGTTTGAGTCTAATGGTTGTAGCAATGCCATTATGGTTTTTTTATTTTTTATTTATAAAAAACAAAATTCATTGAGCATAAAACAAAACAAAATTAAATTTAAGACTGACAAAATAAAAATTTCATTAAATGCAATCAAAAATATAAAAGTATTCCTGCAAAATTTATTAAACTAAGCCAAGGGTGAAAATCTAAAATTTACGAACAACTTGTTCTTAGGAACAGAATTGCTTCTGCCAGATCCTCTTTCATTGAAGCCTTTAAATCTGATTTAATTATTTTCAGTGTAGAAAACAGTCTCTCCACACTGACCTGAGTGGGTGGCATGGCTGTTACTATCATAGCTGTATCTCTTAAAATCTCTGGATATGCGGATGACTTCTTGTATTGTCAGTTTAGATGAGCGATCATATTTTTCCACTTCTTTTAGGCCATCAAAAAATCTTGCTTAAATTTCATTAGTTTAACATCAAAAGGTTGCCTATGCACATTTAAGTGGCGACGCTTTGCTTTTGAGCGTTCAATTTTACCTAAATATTTTTGAAAGTCTAATTCTTCATCATTTGAAGAGGATGAGAGGGACTTACTACTCGTATCTTCATCCTGTGGTTCAGGATTTTCAGGTAATAGCCCTTTTATGCGAATTGCAACCTCACAGAGGGCCTCTTTTGCTTTAGCAATTTGTTCTTCAGTCAACAAAATTCGGTTCATTGGATCTATGTAGACAAGCAGCTAATAAGATCTCATTTTCCAGTAGCAGACCCTCTCTTTTCTTCATTGAGGATACAATTCAATCAGCAATTAATCCTCCAGTTTGGGATAGACAAAATAATAAATTTTTCCATTCCCATAGGAATGTACCAGGAGTTAAATCCTCTGCTTGCAACTTTTTGGTGACAGTATAAGGGTGAGCAAGCAGAGCTTCTAATTGTGTAACCTCCCTCCATTGAATTTCAGTTAGTGAAACATTGGGATTATCAATGTCTTCTAGGAAGGGTTTTAGATCAAGCAAATGCTTAATCATCATATATGTGCTCCCCCAGCATGTCGCTTGGTCCAAAATAGCTCCCTTTCCTGCATGTCTCTGGATAATAGCATCAATTTTAGAGGTCCTGGCTGCAGTGGCTACTTGCCTCAACTTGCCTATCAGAGTAGCTGCATGGCGATCTTTCAATCCATCTCTTATTGCTAGCTGCAATGTATGTACAACACAATGCATATGTTGGATTAGAAAGAGCTTAGATGCTTCTTCAACAATATCATCTAAAATTTCATCATCGCTCTGTTCTGTTTGTGCTGTTTGAGAATCAGTTTCAAGAATGTCATCTTCATTAGCCACTTTTTCTTCATCAACTTTATTCAGCTTTTCTATCATGCTTAGCATGCAGGGATGGAGAGTCAGCCAAAAACAACCAACTCCCGACTCCTGAGTCGGTATTTTTAAAAACTGACTCCGACTCCCGACTTTCAAATATATAAGTATAAATAAATGTAATAAAGTAGGTACGATAATAATACAGTTTAGTAATTTAATACAATTTTAATGTTGTATTACACAAAAATAAAAATTAACAGAAAAAGAAATTGATCTCATAAAATATTTATAACCTCATTAGGTTAACAATTTTAAAATTTTAATGTTGCGTACGGTACCATAGCTAAATAAAAAAAAGTTGGTAAAGAATATTTTGTTTCCATTATACAGGGTGTCCGAGAATTATCTGTACAATTTTTGGTTGTTATTAAAAGTCAACCATGAAGTGTAGAAATTCCAGTGTTGTCCCATTTTACAGAGAATCTCATTAAGTTTTTTCTGATACCAAGTTTTGACAAGTTTTTTAGAAATTCCAGTGTGTCCGAAAATTATCTGTACAATTTCATCTTTTAATAAAATTCTTGATAACACACGTAAAATTCTTAAACAAGATTATTTAGAATCTGTATTTTCAAAAGTTTCTTTTATTAAAGTAACGTTGTTACAAACATTCGATATGTGCACCATTAGTGATTCTCAAAACATCCAATCGATACTCCAAATGTTGCCATGTACGCTGCAGCATATCCACATCAATTCGCTCAATAGCAGCTGTGATTCTTGCTTTTAAATCATCAATGTCTGTCACCCGCGTACATTTCTAAAAAACTTGTCAAAACGTGGTATCAGAAAAAATTTAAGGAGATTCTCTGTAAAATGGGACAACACTGAAATTTCTACACTTCATGGTTGACTTTTAATAACAGCCAAAAATTGTACAGATAATTCTCGGACACCCGGTATATTATGATATGCTAATATTGAAGCTAAATATTAAAAAAAGGCTAAAAAACATACTTAATGATTTAACTCTCTAAGGAGAAGTTGTTCTTAAGAAAAGTATAGCATCAATTATGTCCTCCTTCAACTTAGCCCGTAAGTGGGATTTAATTAACCGAAGAGCTGAAAATAATCTTTCAACGCTGACTTGTGTTGGTGGCAATGCAGTAACAGTTCTGGCTACATCTTGCACTAATTCAGGATACTTTGGTATGGCATTCATCACATCAAGTTTTAATGAATGATCAAATTTCTCTATTTTTGTTAAAGCTGCATTAAAGTCTTCTCTGAATTTGGTCAATAGGGTTATTTTTATAGGTTTATCATCTTGACTCAAACAGCATCGCTTAACTTTTTTTGATTTTTCTTCATTATCGAAATATTTTTCAAAATCCATTTCTTCTTCAGAGTTTGAGCAGGAGCTTTGCATAATGGCAGGACTAGAGCAGCTTTCAAATTCTGAATTACTTGCAGCATCTGTTTCATTTAACATTTTCATTTGCACAGCTACATCACACAGAGCTGACTTTCCTCTAGCAATCTGTTCTTCAGTTAAAAGTACCCTGTGCATAGGATCTACATAAACTGCAGCCAATAGCACATCATTATTCAGTAAATTTTCTTCTCTACACTGCATAGACATTCTTATACCATCTGCAACAATGCCGCCAATTTGAGATAGTTTATAATTAATATTTTTCCATTCCTTGTAAAATGTGCCAGGTGTCAATTCAGCTGCTTGAAACTTCTTTGTAACCACATATGGGTACTTAAGTAATGCCTCAAGTTGACTTGCCTGCTGCCACTGGATATCAGTCATTGTTACATCTGGGTTTGCCATATCGATAAGGTATGGCTTCAATTCAAGAAGGCGCCTAATCATTTCATAGGTACTCCCCCAATGTGTAGCTTGATCTATAACTGCACCTTTTCCGGATCGACGTTTTAATATTGCATCAAGTTTAGGCATTCTTGCAGCCACTACTCTGTTGCGTAACCTACCTACTACATTAGCAGCATTCCTTTCTTTTAACCCATCACGAATTGCCAGTTGCAATGTGTGGACTGCACATCGCATATGGGGGATATTTGAGAATCCAGCAAAATCATTGTCTACAGCAGTGGCGGCTCTAGACTCGATAAAGTGGGAAGGCTGTAGCTTTCGAAAATACTGATAAGGTACAAAAATTAAGAAAACTAGCTTAATAAAATAATAGTTCAATTATAAATACTTAGTATGGTTACTTACCAATGGATGAAATGATTTTATTTAAATATAAAATCCATTTTTAGGGTTCTGGACGTTGCAAAATGATCAATCACTTTTTCATTAAAATTGTTGATATCACTTATCATTCTATTTTCAATTGACAGCATTGCTAAAGCCGTGAGCCTTTGATTCAACATCGAGTTTCTAAGAAATGTTTTTATTCTTTTTAAGGTTGAAAATGCCATTCGTTGTCCATTCACTTTCTCCTCCAAATAATAAACATGGGAAACAGAACAGAGAATTACTTTGTTCACAGCCACAAATCCAATCATGTTTATCATAAATAGCTGAATTAAATTTGCGAACGTAATCCTTATTTCTACTTTTACCTGTCTCTTCTATATTTAAAGCAGGAGTTGGACGGCCTTTGTTTTTAATTTCAACCTTTTTGAGGTAGGTTAGGCTTGAAAATTTAATTGATTTCAAAAACGTCACTGTATTTTCCATGGCTTGTATGTAAGGGAGAAATAAAAGTTTTAGATAGGCTAATTGAATCAAAATAACCAAGGAGAAATCTGGTTCACAATAATAAATTTAATTGAAAAAGAAGCACAATCAGCCTAGCACAGGAAACAATGACTGACCTCACTTGATAACCAGCATCCGAACACTGCCGTCATGTGCCATCTGCAACTGTACGCTAGCAGGCTGCATCTGCTGCAGACTTAAAAGATCCAAATTTTGCTGCATATCATATCATTATCTTCTACTTTACCAACAATATATTTGAAAATTCAGTTTTTAATAGTTTGATATTAACACACGGTGATGGAAGTATAATTTAAATAGATCAACTTTCATCAAATATAGCGAATTAAACGTGAAATTAATCATTAGGGACATCGTGCACCTGGCAGCAGTGCAGTGACCACACTCACCTCACAGTCCTCACTAAATCTCATACCCTGTAGCTATACTGTGTATAGACTGCACGATTGCAGCCTTAAAATTTACATCTTAGCGCGGTAGGCCCTATATTTATATTACATTTTAAATAACCTTTTATTCATCATTGTTTGCTGGAAGTTATCTTTATTTTGTCACATTATTAATATATAAAAATCAGTTTAGTTTAGAATCTCATTTTTTGTTTAATACAACACTTTAAATAAAATAAAGAGACCGTAGAGATGCATTATTCGTCATTTTAGTTTGGGGGTCTGCAGCCTTACAGCCTCTAGGCCAGAGCCACCACTGGTCTACAGTGTCAACACTGTCAAGTTTGTCAGCAGTTTCATCCATATCTTCTTCACTACTATCTTCAAAAAGATCTCCTTTTACTTCACTATCCTTAAGTTTCTGTACTGTACTTGTCATATTTGAAGCATTATCAGTAACAATTGATAATATTTGCTCTTTAGTGATTTCATATTCTGTCAAGATGGTTTCAATTAGCTTGGTCAGGTATTCGCTTGAATGTTGAGTTTCAGTGTCCTTCACTGCCAGAGTACGTATAACTAGTTTTCCTTCATCATCAATGAACTGAACATTTATTGCCATATAATTAATTCTTTGTCTCGTGCAGGCATCCATCTTAAGAAAGAAGAATTTTCCTTGCAGCATTGTTTTCAATAAAGTTTTCTGGCTTTCTGCTTCCTTTAAAATCATGTTTCGAATATCATGTCTCTCTAATGACACTCCTAGTTTTGCCGCCATTTCTCCATTTAATCCACGGAAAGCTGGGGAGGAAAATAATGTAAGTGCAACCCCATTCTTTACAACTAAATCTATAAGGTATTTTTTTAAATTTTCCTTTGTCATTGATATTGTAATTATCTCACTGTGAAAAAATTTTGTAACAGAGACTTGTTTGCTTTTTGAAATAGAGGTACTGGCCTGACTAGAAGTAACTTTCTGGATTTCCTTATCATGCTGATCTACAACCTTATAAATATTGGGATGTTTGTTTCGTAGATGGCGTTTCAAGTTTGAGGCTCTAGTTGGAGCATTAGCATGTTTCCCAGTGTAAGCACTAATTTTTGCATTACACTCTTTACCATCCTTTTCTACTTGACAAATAAAAATACTTTCATCCTCATTTAGCTTAAAATATTGAAAGACTACTGATTTTCTACTAGGCCCATGACTCATTACTAATAGGGGCTAATTAAATTAATAATTAATATATTGCTAATTTTTATATGGTACCTAGTATTCTGAAATAGAAAATAGAAATATGAAATTCATTTGCTAAGATTTACCAGAACAATAAATCAAATGTGGAAATGTGAATCTAGAATTAGTTCAGGAAGATATTTATTTAGGGCAGAGTAGTATTCTGGTAAATTGTTGGCATATAGAAATTGAATCAAAGAGTCGGGAGTTGGTCGTTTTTACCGACTCCCGACTCTTCAAAAAAGCTCCGACTCCGACTCCCCATCCCTGTTAGCATGTTTGAAGCATTATCTGTGACAATACATAGAATCTGCTCTTTCTTAATTACAAAGTCTTGTAAAACTTCCTCCACTAAATTCTGAAGATAGTTGCTGTCATGATGCGCCTCTGTGTCCTTTACTCCCAATGTCTGAGTTACCATTTTATTGTTTTCATCAACAAATCTAGCATTGATGGCAAAATAGTTAACTCTATGATGCTAGGCTGGGCTGAAACTCAAGATAGAATTAATCAGAGTCATTAACAGTTGGCTTTTGATATAAAAATAAGATTCCTGAAAAAAATAATTGGTGGCCACCAACGTGTGTCTGGCCACCCCCATTTTTGTAAAAACATCTAATGCCGCACTAGCAAAATCAGGAAAATGACAATATCTCTTCTTCTGAACATGCTAGAGAGATGGTTTGCATACCAAAAGATGCAGAATTTGATTTAGAACAAATTATTAAGTGTGGTATTTTTTCATAAAACCTTTAGTTTTGAGTTATTTTAGAAAAACTAATTTTTGGGGCCCATAGACCCCCTTTCAACAGACCTTAGTGACAAAAGAAATTCTAAAATAAGCATGATTTGGCTTTTTGATTACTAACATTGCCCTAAAAGGATGTTGACATGGACATAGTGATCACATATGACATGACTTTTCCTTGTTATCTTGCATCCATTATGCTTGATTAAAGAATAGAGGGTGGGGCTGCTTCATGAACTTTTTTTAAACGTAATAAATTGAAAACTTGGTTTTTTTCAGGTGCCTTTGTTATAAGTTTCCAACTGCAATTTGTCATTGAATTCAACATTTGCAATATAAAGTATGACTTCTACAAGGAAAACAGTTGCTAAAGTACTTGGTGATGTACGTTTTATGCCAGCAGAACAGTTTCCTTTAGGGAAATTGCCTACGTTGAAAGAAGTTATTGAAAGGTGTTTGTGTTTCAGAGACTATAAAACAGATGCTGTACTGAGAGCTTTAGGGCAACCTCTTCAGTGGGATATTTGTCTTCTGCATCTAAATGAATTGCCACTTAGACACATCTTCATAACTTTAGATGGGACAACAAAAAGTCCAGACAAATTTTCTGGCCCTATTGGTTCTCAGCTCAATGGGGATGTGTCAGAATGGAATGTTGTGGACTTCAAATCTATACCTTATCCTGCATTTGTGCTTCTACCAAATGAGGTGGTCAATAATTTATCAACAGACCAATACTATGGATACTGCATCTGCTGGGCAATTATTACTGGTGAAGTGGATGAAGACCTTGCACTCTTAGAAGTTGGCCTGCTAAATCACTCTCGATGGCTCACCTTAGCCTGTAGAATTCTTCGCTTTTATGTTTCACAAAAAGACCCAGTAAGAACCTCAAAATCATAGTAGAATTCATCATCAAAGTATACTTTCACAGTTGGTTCAATATCAAGGCTAAGTGATGGGTCAAGAAACCTATTCAATATGATCCAAAGAGTAAATAAATTCCCTGACAGGAAAATTAGAGAAATTTGTTATGACGTATTAAACAATAACAGCTATTTTGCTCATGGTGAAAATATTTTAGTTGGAATGCTGGCTGATGAAGATGAAGAGGTGAGGAGGTGTGCTGTCAATAAAGTTCTGTGTCTGAGGGGAGTTATAGAGGATTTTGATGATGAATCTGGTAGTAGCAATGATTTTGCAGGTGGAATAATTGAAAGTGATGATGAGAATGAAGAGGATCATGAAGGTGGTACTGATGAATATCCTGCTATAGATGAGAATGTTAGGGTCTTTAGAAAGCCAATCATCAATTTCAAAGCTTCTGCATACCACAAGCTGTCTGCTATGTCCCAATGGGAAACTGTTCCACCTGTATTAAAAGAATTCAGTAATGATGAACTGCATGATATCATTAATACCGCATTGAAACTGGATCACGAGTGCCACAGTCAGAATGTTGAAAGGCACATCAAGCTTGTCACTGAAGCATCCTTGGCTGTTGTAGGTCATGAGCGTAGAGATGGTCATATTAGAAACAAAATTAGATCACGTAAATTAATGAAAGATTTTGTGTCTAAAAAATATTTTAAGTTCTAGATTATTATTTATCATGCTAAAATATGACAAAATGACAGTGTGTTAATTGTATAATTTAATGTTTGGCATTTTGGAATGTCAAAAAGCATTTTCAATGAATTTAAAATGACTGATTTTGATTGCTGATTGAAAACCACTAATACATGTCAATTTGCAGCTTGAGAATGTTTTATTGTGTTGACATTCAGTTGAAAGGGGGTCTATGGGCCCAAAAAATTAGTTTTTCTAAAATAACTCAAAAACTAAAGGTTTTCTGAAAAAATACCACTCTTAATAATTTGTTCTAAATCAAATTCTGCATCTTTTGGTATGCAAACCATCTCTCTAGCATGTTCAGAAGAAGAGATATTGCCATTTTCCTGATTTTGCTAGTGCAGCATTAGATGTTTTTACAAAAACGGGGGTGGCCGGACACACGTTGGTGGCCACCAATTATTTTTTTCAGGAATCTTATTTTTATATCAAAAGCCAACTGTTAGTCACTCTGATAAATTAAAATCAAACAAAAATTATAGTTTCAGCCCGGCCTACAGTATGACGCGTGACTGCATCCATTTTAATAAACATGAAGCATCCCTTAAGAGTTCTTTGAAGTTCTTCTTTTTTATTTGTGGCTTCTCCAACTATAATTTTTCTGATACTTTGTCTTTCCAGAGAAACTCCAAGTTTCTTGGCCATTTCTCCATTTAGGCCTAGAAAGGCTGGTTGTGAAAATAAAGATAAGGCTACACCATTTCTTACCACCAGTTCGATGATGTGCTTCTTGAACTTTTCTGTGGTCATTGTTACGGTAACTTTGTCTATAGTAAAGAATCTTGTAAGTGGTGCTTGTCATTCAGTAGATTTCTGATCTTTTGTTAACTTTGAAGTAGTTGGAAGGTTTTTATTACTATCTTTCTCAATGACAACTTCTAAAATTTTGGGATGGAAATGCTGCAAATGTCTTTTCAAATTTGATGCTCTGGTTGGTGCATTTTTATCAGAGCCAGTAAAACCACTGATTTTGCTTCACATAATTTTTCACCATCATCATCTATCATACACTGACACACGAAATGTTTCCCATCTGTGGTTATTGTAAAATATTCAAAAACTGCAGACTTTGTTGGAAGTGTCTTTGCCATTGTGAAAGGGGTTTTAGACTTGAAAGTTAAAAACTTATGAAATTTAGGAAGAACTCAATTAAATAATCATTAAAAATAAAAAATATTATCTGAAAAGAAAAATTAATTAATGGCATTAGTGTCTGAAATGGAAAACATTGTGTTTATTATTTAAGTGGTTTAACCACCATAGCTGCCAGTGATATCACACACAAAAACATATTTTATTAAAATTTATATTGATGTTGGAGTCGGTATATTTTTACTGACTCTGACTCCAGCAGCACCAAAATTGCTTCCGACTCCAACTCTTGACTCCACAGCCCTGCTTCTGCTGCTGCCATTTCCTGTCTTCCTTGTCTTCTAGACCACCTGATTGAACTTCGGGTGTGTGTGAGCTCTGAAAGATTATGTCCAAGTACCTCAGCAACAGCTCCAGCCACAAACACAGCTCCGCGATCTGGAAGATTGACGCGATCCAAGGCGCCAATGACTTCGGGCGAGTTGAAGATATTCTTAAGTCTCTTTGGCATTGGGGAAGCAGCAGCTGTCACAGATGTTGATATAGAAGGTCTATATTCGTCTTCACTTTCAGATTCCCAAAATGATGATGTGGAAGAAAGTTCTGCTGTTGCCCCCATCCTGGATTTGGTTTCCCTTCCTTCATATCTCGCTTTTGCCATCCTTTCTTTCTTCTCATTGTCTCTTTCTGCTTTCTTTTGCAGGCATCTTTTGGTCAGCCCCACTCATGCTACAAGAAAAGACGTCTTCTCTTTGCTTCCGAAGGAATTCCCGGTCTTCCTCGTTCTTGATTAGGGTCATTCCATAGTCTCGGTCGTTACATTCGTAGGCAACTTATTGTTATATTCCCTGCTCTTGTGAATAAAGTATGAACAGCAGCGGCACAAATTTTCTTGTGAACATAAACAGATGGTTGGGCTCTAAAATGAGACTAGGTTTTGCATATTTCGTTTCTTGGTTTTTGCTAGGAGCGTATCCAAATTCGTCGTCTCGGTCGTTACAACGATGCAACCTCAGTTTTCAGTAGGTGGTACATATGTGTAAAAGTCAGTGAATTGGCCAGAGCTATTCAAATGAGAATTCTACCATGGATACTTGAATGTTGTGGCCCCAATTTGAGACATAGTTTGTTAGAAAATATTAACTTGTATTTTAAATATATATAAAAAACTGCTGTCTCGGTCGTTACCGTCGGTATTTCAATATAAAATTGAACATTTATCATACAATAAAGCAGACATATATCATATTATTGGTATTTATGACTTACCCTTCAATGTGTGTATATATATATATACTGTACTGTATATATATGTAAATATATTCCATATAAATATATATAACTACGCAAAAGGGGAGAGTGCAGGAATGTTGCAAGTGATGACATAATGTTGCAAAGGGGGGTGAGGGTTGTTGCAGAGGGGGTGGGGTTGTTGCAAGGGGGTGTTGCAAAAGAAAAAGATACCCCAAAGGGCCCTTTGTTGCCAACCGGGGTTGCAAGGGGCATGCAACTTGGGGGCCTCCCCCAAGCTATTCCCCAAAGGGCCGTCTTGGTCGTTACATTGTGCGATGTAACGACCGAGACGGAAAATTATGTAACGACCGAGACGTACCTTTACAAGAGAAGTATAGGAGCTGGACTTAATTTTTTGTAATGGACACGTACCCCATAGGAAACTAGCTTTGCGATTAAGACAAATTTTTTTTTTGCTTCAAATAACTAAAGCTATATAAAAAATTCGGAAAAAACGTCTCGGTCGTTACACACAAATGTGCCTTATATAGATATAGGCTCAGTTTTTATTGATTCGGTTAATGAAAGTTATTTTATGTGGAAATTTTTAAGGAAGACCTACTTTATGACATAAATAAGAAATGCCTATTATCCCTCAACTATTTTGGCCATGCGAGCTTTCAAAATTGAGGGAAAATATCACAATGATTATTTAGACAATAGTGCATTGTGTATGAACCTCAGTAACTTTTTTTCTAGATGCGATAGAGTTAAAAGCTCTTCAGATTTGGAAACTAGAGACTCTTACCTATCTAATGATGTATCACATGATACATTTTGATGAATTTTGAATTTTAGACCTCAGGTTGACACTTTCATGGAATCACCCATTACCAACATTGCATCTTTTGTAGATATATCAAAGAGCTCTTCCAGATCACCTTTGAACACTTCCTCATTCATTCTGTCACTTTCTCATTGTTGAGTTCAGTGCTTCTTGAGGGCTAGATACTTCTCATACAGCTTTGACAGTTTCCGGACACACGAATCTATCCATTAGGAAGGAATTCTGGCGTGCTGCCATACAGCGACAACTGCTTCACAGGTAACTCGTGGGCAGGGTTCTTCCTTCATCCAGGTGGTTGTACTGGGCCAGTCGGAGCACATCCAGTACACAGGGTAGTCTTGCTGTCGATAACCGAGAGTTCAGCCTCCCAAGGAGCCAGTTTTCAGGCGCAGATCTCCTACTAGACGACATCATAATCACTTCTAAAAAGAAAAAAACGAAATGTTTAGTCTGGGGCAATCCACCAATCAAGCTCAAATTCCACATACAAGTAAGTCGACCCTAGTGGACAAAAACAAGGCATTTGGAGAAACGATTTGACCGATATAGTTTTTTACTATAATATTTTGGACCACCCTAGTGCACACATATTTCTACATTACTGTAAAGTTTTTTTAGCCAACCTACACTTTCCTCCTAAGTATATATATTGTAATGTATATGGTTGTAAATTGTGACTTGGTCCACAATTGATATGGACTGTGACCTATTTTTGGTTGGCAAGGTACTGGTATTGATGGGTACCATAATGAAATTGGTAATGGTTCAGAATACAGGCGCCACTTAATTAAGCAAAATTTCGAAAAATACCATAGGGACAAAGTCGTTTCTCATTAAAATATGTTGATTGCATATGTCGCATAGTCAAAAAAACGAAGTTAAAAAATTATGAAAAAATATATATAGCTACTTCAGTACTTTTTAGGTATGAATCTAGGAAATTTTGAGTTGGCAACCCTACTATTGTTCATTCACTTCAGTTTGAAAATGGCTTCGGTCTGTGACGGATGTGCGATGACACTAATATTTTTAGTAATTATTACGCTAACCTAACATGAATATGTTATTACATTATCATTTGTATAATTTAGGTCTTGGGGGTATGGGGGCTCCACCCCCGTAAAGATCACGTATCACAAATTGATCGGTATAAGGTTTATGGATCAAGATAACCCCTCCCAGGTCACACTAGTAAAGCAAATCCCTCCCAAAAATGACCAAGTAAAGATAATCCCTCCAGAAAGTAAAGTAAAGTGAAGCAGTCTGACATAAGGATAAAAATTAAGAGAATCTTTTTTAAAAAATGATTTATTTAAAAACAAAATTTATTAAAATTCATTTATTACAATGGATCAAGTAAAGATAAGCACCCCCAACCTTTTTTAGTTAGCTTTATAAGGCTAACTAACGAAAATATCACGACTTAACCTAACCAATCGTTAGGTCAACTGTACGCCCTTGACGATTGGTTAGGTTAGGTCGTGATATTTTCATTAGTTAGCCTTATAAAGCTAACTAAAAAAGGTTGGGGGTGCTTAACTTTACTTGATCCAAAGACTTTAATTAATGCGGTATTGCGGTAAAGCGGTATTACCAACTTTACCAAGTAAAGATGATCCCTCCCAAAAAATGATCAAGTAAAGATAGTCCCTCCTTTTTCTGTTGGGAGGGATTATCTTTACTTGATCCAGTTTTATATTTAAACCTAGAGTATTATTCTACTATTACACCCGTCTAACGTCCAGCAATTATTATATATTCATTAAGTAGATTTTTTAATTCTAAGACACTTTCCTTCTATAGCGTTTCCGTCGCAAATACTTCATTTTCGAGATATAAATATTTTTTTGGTGTGTATCTAGTGTGTGTTCGTACGTTCATTTGTGTGTTCGTACGTTCATTTGTGTGTTCATACGTTCATTTGTGTGTTCATACGTTCATTTGTGTGTTCATACGTTCATTTGTGTGTTCATACGTTCATTTGTGTGTTCATACGTTCATTTGTGTGTTCATACGTTCATTTGTGTGTTCATACGTTCATTGTGTGTTCATACGTTCATTTGTGTGTTCATACGTTCATTTGTGTGTTCATACGTTCATTTGTGTGTTCATACGTTCATTTGTGTGTTCATACGTTCATTTGTGTGTTCATACGTTCATTTTGTGTGTTCATTTTTTGTGTGTCATACGTTCATTTGTGTGTTCATACGTTCATTTGTGTGTTCATACGTTCATTTGTGTGTTCATACGTTCATTTGTGTGTTCATACGTTCATTTGTGTGTTCATACGTTCATTTGTGTGTTCATACGTTCATTTGTGTGTTCATACGTTCATTTGTGTGTTCATACGTTCATTTGTGTGTTCATACGTTCATTTGTGTGTTCATACGTTCATTGTGTGTTCATACGTTCATTTGTGTGTTCATACGTTCATTTGTGTGTTCATACGTTCATTTGTGTGTTCATACGTTCATTTGTGTGTTCATACGTTCATTTGTGTGTTCATACGTTCATTTGTGTGTTCATACGTTCATTTGTGTGTTCATACGTTCATTTGTGTGTTCATACGTTCATTTGTGTGTTCATACGTTCATTTGTGTGTTCATACGTTCATTTGTGTGTTCATACGTTCATTTGTGTGTTCATACGTTCATTTGTGTGTTCATACGTTCATTTGTGTGTTCATACGTTCATTTGTGTGTTCATACGTTCATTTGTGTGTTCATACGTTCATTTGTGTGTTCATACGTTCATTTGTGTGTTCATACGTTCATTTGTGTGTTCATACGTTCATTTGTGTGTTCATACGTTCATTTGTGTGTTCATACGTTCATTTGTGTGTTCATACGTTCATTTGTGTGTTCATACGTTCATTTGTGTGTTCATACGTTCATTTGTGTGTTCATACGTTCATTTGTGTGTTCATACGTTCATTTGTGTGTTCATACGTTCATTTGTGTGTTCATACGTTCATTTGTGTGTTCATACGTTCATTTGTGTGTTCATACGTTCATTTGTGTGTTCATACATTCATTTGTGTATTCATACGTTCATTTGTGTGTTCATACGTTCATTTGTGTGTTCATACGTTCATTTGTGTGTTCATACGTTCATTTGTGTGTTCATACGTTCATTTGTGTGTTCATACGTTCATTTGTGTGTTCATACGTTCATTTGTGTATTCATACGTTCATTTGTGTGTTCATACGTTCATTTGTGTGTTCATACGTTCATTTGTGTGTTCATACGTTCATTTGTGTGTTCATACGTTCATTTGTGTGTTCATACGTTCATTTGTGTGTTCATACGTTCATTTGTGTGTTCATACATTCATTTGTGTGTTCATACGTTCATTTGTGTGTTCATACGTTCATTTGTGTGTTCATACATTCATTTGTGTATTCATACGTTCATTTGTGTATTCATACGTTCATTTGTGTATTCATACGTTCATTTGTGTATTCATACGTTCATTTGTGTATTCATACGTTCATTTGTGTGTTCATATATTCATTTGTGTGTTCATATATTCATTTGTGTGTTCATATATTCATTTGTGTGTTCATATGTTCGTTTGTGTGTTCATATGTTCGTTTGTGTGTTCGTTTGTGTGTTCGTTACATATCTGCCCAATCACTGCACTCCATCCATTTTGAATTACTTTTGTACTGGAATGGAACACTCATTGCACTCATTCAGAAGTATATTAGGCCTGGCTCTGTGATTTATAGTGATTCCTGGGCTGCCTACAAGACTATAAGTGATTTAGGTTAGGATACGTTAGGTTAGGTCAATTTTGAAGGTGAAATTTGTGTTTTTCCTATGGTTTTTGATGTGTTTAAACGAATCTGACCTTCAAAACTATCAGAAATGACTCATTTTCAATTGCCGGCTGGGGGGAGGGGGGTTATCTCAAAACGAGTCATTTCCGACGGTTTTGAAGGTCAGATTCGTTTAAAACACATCAAAAACCATAGGAAAAACATAAATTTCACCTCAAAAGAGAAACGGGTATAATACTGTACATTTACCAAACCTAGTTGCTTTTTATGGTAACAGTTCAGAATGGGGGCCACCTCAATTTTTGCGTTTTTTCCTCCAAAACATAGTAGAACCATTGGTTTCCTATTGTTTAGGATAAATCTGACCATTGCTATTACAATAAATTATTGCTTGTACTGTGTTTCCCCACCCAAAACCCCCAGTTCCCACGGTGGTCCCCCCAGATTATAGAAGGGGTTGGGGAGTTGAAATCACTTCAAGCAATAATTTACTGTAATGGCGATGGTCACATTCATCCTAAATAGGAAACCAATAGTTTTAGTATGTTTTGGTAGAAAAAACACAAAAATTGTGGTGGTGCCCCTATTCTGAACCATTACCATGAAATTGACTGGATCCTTTGGATCTGATATATTTGCATGTCAGTTATAAATAGATATAGAGTGCAACATATTTGTGGATAGTAACCTATTATGACTTTGATCCTCTGGATCCAGAGATTCTATCTTTAGTTTTAAATTGATAATTAATTAGTTTTGTAAAAATTGGTTGTTGCCAATGTACAGGCAGTTTTTACATAGTGGAGCCACCTCGATGAGCCGAAGTGGCCCCTAGTGTGCCCACTATAAAAATTTCTTATGTTCTTTCTTATGTTCTACAAGAGGCTACCATCCTCAGCCTACTTTAGGATAGGAGTCAACACTATGGAATATATGTAAAATTTATAGCCTATATTTTATAAAAACATTGAACTAAGCTTATTGTATATCTAACACATACTATATAATAATCTCCGAAAGTAGAAATACTAATAAACTTGAAAATTCGTACTGCAAAAACGCCAACAAGTAACCCATCATGAAACAGTGTAAGTTAGGTCTCTTGTTTGTTTACTAGTGAAGCAAGGATACCAACCTGTCCCATGCAGAAATAACACAAAAGACATTTTAGCTATGACGTCACAACTTTGAGAAATTGAAAGCATTAATTTTTTAGCAAATCTCAACTGATTTTGACTGGGTTTTCGGCTTTGTGGAGTAAAAGGTAAATATTTGGCTGGACACAGGGGCTACATTTTTTATCAAAATTACATTTTTCTAGTGTAGTTTTCTCTGCTTTGTTCGAATCTGATACCTATTTCTGGTGCAAATGAATAGAAACTAATTTTTTTCCATTCCAGAATACGGAGTGTTTCTACTCATTTACACAAGAAATGTGTGTCAAATTCCAACAAAGCAGAGAAAACTACACCAGGAAAATGTAATTCTGATAAACTAGCTAACCTAACTAAATTAACGGGTCGCGGGTAGCAAAAATTAACCAAACTATCACGACTTAACCTAACCAATCGTCAAGGGCGTACAATTAACCTAAAAAAAATAAATAAAAAACAATTTTTTTATTTATTTATTTTTATATATTAAGAGAAGAGGATTCTTTATACTGTACGGCATTGACGATTGGTTAGGTTAAGTCGTGCTAGTTTGGTTAAATAAAAAAAGACTAATATAAAAGCATTTAATACGTCCTTAACTAATTACTTAAAATTGGGAAACATAAACCTACCGTCTGAAGTTATGAAAACGTCCTTGAGGACTTCCCATGTCAAGAATAGCGAACCCAATTTTACCATGTCAAGAATAGCGAACCCAAAAATTCCCCTGTCAAGAATAGCGAACCCTGCAGGTGTTGGGTTCGCTATTCTTGACATGATCCAAATTAACTAACCTAACCTAACTAACCTAACCTGCTAACAGGTTAGGTTAGGTTGGTAAGTTTACAGTAGGTTGGGTTAGGCAATACTAAGCAAATTACACCGGGTTACACGCTTATTCTTGGGGTTTGTTTTCTGCCGGTGACAATAGTATATATGTTGGTCCGCGCGATAAGAACAGGAATTGTTACATTTCGGGAATTGCACACAAGCGGGCAGAACTCCGTGGCGTTTAAAACAATCCACACTGCTTCGTTATTTTCAAAATATTTAGAAATGGCGCAGTAATACTCAATCTCGCAACTGTCACATTCAAAACCTTCACTAGCTTCAGCCATTGTCCTCAAACTGCGTGAAGCAAAGGAAATTCCTATAGCGCACGTCGCAAAAAGTGTCTAATTGGCCAAATCTACGCAAAAAGTTTCTAATTGGCCCAATCCAGCCATGTGACAATCTGAAAACAAGTGATACGTCCACGAAACGCATTACCGTACATACAAACACACGGAGGGCTAACATACATGGATACATACATACAGAGTCTCCACGTAAAAATTATATATTAAATGAATTTTATAACCGCGCACTAGCACAAAAAATTATTAGTACCATCGTAAAGAGCATGAAAAATAGTGCTAGTGTAACACAACCTCTCATTTCTCGTTAGCCCCTGTGTCCAGCCAAATATTAACTGAGTAAAATTTTTGTTTTCCGTTCATTTTCCAATCTTCAGATAATCGGATCACTTTCAGACTTTTGGATCAGTGGGTGGGAAAAGGAAATTACTGGGGGGAATTTCCCACCCACTTTCTATGGTGAAAATGATCATTATATCGCCTTGGGACAACAATGGCTCTTCCTCTTCTAGATTTTCTAACACTCCCCACCGAAGAGGCATTGTTGTCATTACCTTCTGCAAATTTAGCCAAGCCTTCTTCATGAGACTGTAACTCTAATGTTTCATCTTGACTATCCGTGTTTTTGCTGAGTTCTAAAGCATAGAGTTTTTGTATAGGTCTCTTTAATTTTCCTCCTGAAGTCTTTACCAGTGCAGACCTAACTAAATTGTCTTTGCCAACAAACAACTCTTCAATTATGCCGCCAAGCTTCCAGCATTGCCTTGGTCTTTCATCCCCAATCATTACCACTTCTCCCACCTTGATACAATTTATATTGGAGCCCTTTACATTGCCTGATGGGTAATAATTGAGTTCTGGCAAGTATTCTATCTGCCACCTCTTCCATAACTGATCTTGTAGTTCTTCAAGGTACTTGAACCTTCTGGTTAACTCTACTCGAGTGCTCTGAATAGGCTGTAAGATGTTCATCGTTTACCACAAAGAAAATGATTTGGTGTCAATGGCTCTGCATCCTGCATACTGTTATAAACAAAAGTGATAGGCCTACTGTTGACCATTGCTTCTACTTCACACAAAACAGTGCAGAATTCTTCTTTGCTCAAATGAGCATTAGCTAAAAGTTTCTTTAATGGACACTTTACACTTCTCACTAGCCTTCCTCCCCACCATGGTGCTCTCTCAACAATAAACTCCCACTGTACCCTGTAGCTGGTTCCTTCTTGGTGCTACTTGTAGTTGCCGGGAAGAATGAAGGATACGAGAGGCAGGCTATCGCTTTGTTGAGTATCTCTTTTAGGGGCCTCTCGGGTCCTCTTCTCTCCCTGTCGTTTGGAAGGTTAGCATCTTGAAGGAAAAGCCGGTCGTTTTCAGAGTTTATTGAGTTCTTGGTTGGCTGAGGTTATTTTACAGAAGATTTTGTTATTTTATATACAGCTGAATTAATTAAATATATATACGTATAAATTTGTGTACAATACTTATTTATAAAGATTATATATGATTCTTAAAATTACACAATGATAAAATATATACAATTTGGTACGCGCAAAATTGGTTTGTCGGTAACTAATATAAAAATAATATAAATGCGGAAAATTAACTGCGCGGCCCCACACTACTGCCCACCCCGAGAAGCGGAGCACGTATATCAAAAGTAGAAATATTCGGGTCTTGATTTGAATCGGATCCTTCGTCCAGCTCGCGTTGATCCTCGGTCGGCCTCATTTCCGGTTGTTGCGTTGTCCTGCGCGCTCGTCCTGAGGTTTGTATTTGCTACCTCCGAGGTGCGTCTTCCATCGTCCTTTTTCCTTGCGTGCTTTTTCTCCGATCCGATGCCGTCCGATTGTGCGCCCGGTACCTGTGTGGGACCTGAAACTATATAAGCCGGTTTAAAGTTTGGTGGTTGATTGAAGTGGCTTAAAGTTTGGTTTGGTTGATTGAAGCGGCTTAAAGTTTGGTTTGGTTGATTGAAGCGGCTTAAAGTTTGGTTTGGTTGATTGAAGCGGCTTAAAGTTTGGTTTCTTCGGATGTTATTCTGGAAATGTGGAATTGCGCCTCCATGATGGAGAACCATCCTGCGGCCGACGCTTCAGAGAACGTGGGTGGCTTGATGGTGACATGGTGCACTCCTGATTCAACAGATTCCATCTTGCGGGAATGTAATTCGGGTCTGCTGCTGCTTTGGTTCCGACCGGCTACTACGGGTGGGCGGCGAAGAGGCGTGGCTTCAGTTTGTTCCGCCCGGCGACTGAAGGATGCTGCTTCCGCTGGCTGCTTCGGGTCACTCCGGGGTCACCAATTGTAGCTGGTTCCTTCTTGGTGCTACTTGTAGTTGCCGGGAAGAATGAAGGATACGAGAGGCAGGCTATCGCTTTGTTGGGTATCTCTTTTAGGGGCCTCTCGTGTCCTCTTCTCTCCCTGTCGTTTGGAAGGTTAGCATCTTGAAGGAAAAGCCGGTCGTTTTCAGAGTTTATTGAGTTCTTGGTTGGCTGAGGTTATTTTACAGAAGATTTTGTTATTTTATATACAGCTGAATTAATTAAATATATATATATAAATTTGTGTACAATACTTATTTATAAAGATTATATATGATTCTTAAAATTACACAATGATAAAATATATACAATTTGGTACGCGCAAAATTGGTTTGTCGGTAACTAATATAAAAATAATATAAATGCGGAAAATTAACTGCGCGGCCCCACAACCCCATGGTGTAAAAAGTAGGATTGGAATCCCTCCTCTTTTACCAAAGACCAAACTTCTTGGAGTTCCTTTGCAGCCCTTTTGAAGGTTTTTGCATTATCTGATATGATTTTATTTGGGAAACCCCTTCTGTTCACAAACCTTTTAAAGGCCAAAAGAAATACATCACTACTTAAGTTGCTTACCAACTCCAAATGGATTGCTCTGGTGGTAGCACATGTGAAAAGACATATATAACCTTTGTTAGACTCCCCTTGCTCATACACATAGACTGGACCTGCGAAGTCTACTCCCACTACATCAAATGGGGCAGTTAACACACCGTTCTCTTGGAAGCGGAGCCACCTTTTCATAAAAAGGCTTTGTACTCCAACGCTTGCAAACCACACATTTATGCAAGACCTTTTTTACTACTTGTCTAATTTGGGAAATCCAAAACTGTTGTCTGATCTCGATTATCACTTCTCTAACTCCAGCATGTAACAACTTATGATGCGTATCCAGGATAAAAGTTTCAGAAAGTGCCCCCCCAAGAAGGTAAGAAAATTTGATGTCTTTTCTCCTCTCGAAGCCCAGGAAACTGTAGTCTACCTCCTACTCTCAATAAATCCTGATCCAAAAACACATCCAAACCCTTGAGAGCAGAATGTGTTGGTAGAACCTGTAATGGACGGCTGGTGAGCAATTCCCTCTCTTCACCAAATTTTTCCTTCTGCACACATATATCACCCAGTATTGCTTGGCTTGCTGAATCTCCTTACTGTTCAGAATTCCTTCCCTTCTTGTTTCTCCCTTAATATTGTTTGTAAATCTATATACCCATGCTGTCACTCTTAACAACCTTTTCAGACTGCTAATGTTCTCAAGCCGCAATATGGGGTCCTGCTGCGTAACTTGACAACGGTTCACAGTGCATTTTCTCATTTTACTCACCCATTCTTCTTGTGAAAAAACTATATAGGGCTATGGGTTGATTGCTGGTACCCTCATCCATTGGAAATTTCCAGCAGACTTCAGTCGGGAGTTACCGACAAAAGCCCTATGTTTTTTCGTTAGAGAGTTATGTATATGTAGGTCTTCAAAGGACCTCTTTATATTTAATTGTTTTCGGTAATTCTAGCCTCAGGATTTTAGATGCCTATATGTGAACGAAAGAAAGTGTTCCACCTTATTTTCGCTGGACCTTAGTTTGCTTCGATGTAGGGCCGTTACGATGGAGCCTACACTGCGAGTTGACACTTTGTAACTAATATAGGCAGTCACCAATTAAACACCTGAAGGAATAGGCCTAGCCTTTTTATAGTTATTAGGTTTTATATTATAAGGAATTCACTCAGAACTTTAGAGAAGACGAAGCACATCTTCCCTGTTTAAAACTTCGCTGTAACATAAAGAGCTCCGAGCGAGAGCCGCTATAATATAATCTTCATATTTTAGTATAAATTGCTGATTTGGCAAAGGTTGTTGACCCTTGCCTTGATGTAATCTCATGAGTTAGCAATGGAAAATTTTGATCACGTGAAATAATAAATGTTTCTCGTGGTTATGCAGGCCCGACGTCTACATACGAGTTCTATGTATGTATGGCAATCATTTCATTCCCATTAGGCTATGGCGCCAATCCCGAGGCAATTTTGTAGATATTTTATATATAAATTTTTTTTTTATAAACTATGTGTTTAAACCATGTGAAAGAAATGGACTGAAAAGAATGAAAGAGGAATTTAGGAAGAGAAAAGTTATTCAAGACCTACTTAAATATAACAGTTCAAGAGGCCAACTTCTCAAGTTTAGTTAAAGTTATGTCAATTAGTATGACTCCCCTTAGGTATAGGAAATTTACGGAATTAAAGTAAAGTTATTAAGCATTTTCACTTTGCTCATTATCTTTGTAAATTTTATATTCACCAGTTTTTAAATGCTGGTTTACTGATGTGGTTTTGGAGTTTTGTCATGTTTTGTTTTGTTAACGATTTATGTTTTGAAGTGACTTCTACGTTGGTGAGTTAATTGAAATGTACTGTACTTCCATGTTGTGTTGTTTGGTTAAAAGAGTTTGTACTGTATTCAAACCTCCTACCACTTCAGATTAGTCAATACCCGTAGTTTTAGTGGAGTAAATGTTACTCCCTCACAGGTACATCTAGAGGGCTTGGGGCTTTGAATCCTGTACTGTTTTTGCGTTGTTTGGTCTCTGGCCATAAGACCGTTTTTGTTTGGTCTCTGGCCAAGGAAGGCCATAAGACCGTTGTTGTTTGGTCTCTGGCCAAGGGAGACCATAAGACCGTTGTTGTTTGGCCCATGGCCAAGGGAGGCCAAAGACCATTTTGTTTGGCATATGGCCAAGGGAAGCCATAAGACCGTTGTTGTTTGGCCTATGGCCAAGGGAGGCCATAAGACCCTTTTGTTTGGCCCATGGCCAAGGGAGGCCATAAGACTTGTTTGGCCCATGGCCAAGGGAGGCCATAAGACTTTTGTTTGGCCCATGGCCAAGGGAAGCCATAAGACCCTTTTGTTTGGCACATGGCCAAAGGAGGCCATAAGACCCTTGTTGTAGTTTGGTCTCTGGCCAAGGGAGGCCATTAGCCCCTTGTTTTTAGATTGGGCTATGGCCAAGGGAGGCCATCAGCCCTTAGTTGAATAGGTTGGGCTATGGCCAAGGGGGCCATCAGCCCCTTGTTGAATAGGTTGGGCTATGGCCAAGGGAGGCCATTAGCCCCTTGATGAATAGGTTGGCCTATGGCCAAGGGAGGCCATTAGCCCCTTGATGAATAGGTTGGCCTATGGCCAAGGGAGGCCATTAGCCCCTTGTTGAATAGGTTGGGCTATGGCCAAGGGAGGCCATTAGCCCCTTGTTGAATAGGTTGGGCTATGGCCAAGGGAGGCCATTAGCCCCTTGTTGAATAGGTTGGGCTATGGCGAAGGGAGGCCATTAGCCCCTTGTTGAATATGTTGGGCTATGGCCAAGGGAGACCATCAGCCCCTTGTTGAATATGTTGGGCTATGGCCAAGGGAGGCCAAGGCCCTTTGATGATCTGTTGGGCTATGGCCAAGGGAGGTCAAGGCCCTTTGATGATCTGTTGGGCTATGGCCAAGGGAGGCCAAGGCCCTTTGATGATCTGTTGGGCTATGGCCAAGGGTAGGCCATCAGCCGTTTGATGAATCTGTTGGGCTATGGCCAAGGTAGGCGAAGGCCCTTTGATGATCTGTTGGGTTATGGCCAAGGGTAGGCCATCAGCCGTTTGATTTGTTGGGCTATGGCCAAGTTAGGCCATCAGCCCTTTGGAACAGTGTAGTTTGGGCTATAGGCAAAGTAGCCATAAAGCTCTTTGGAGTAGAGTAGTTTGTTTGTATGTGTCACTGTCTAACCATATAATTTTTGGCACAAAATTATGTGCACAGAATTAGAGCGCAGCAACAAAAGCTTTTACTCTCCGATCCTTGGTTATGTTCAGACAGGTTGTTGTGTTTGACACATGGAAAGAGTACAGTGTGTGTGTGTGTGTGTGTGTGTGTGTGTGTGTGTGTGTGTTGCTCCGAATCAAGTTGGTCTTCAAAACTTGGATTCACCACTGCAGTAAAGTCAATACCCGTAGTTATGATTGAGTAAATGTTGTGTCCTACAGGTAGGTCTGGAAGGTTTGGGGTTTTGAAGGAATCCAATCTGTTTGCAAGGAATGTATGTGTCTGTTGATGAAATCTGTTGTGATTCTTCCTTAAAAGAAGAATTGGATGTTTGGAGTCGTATGTACATTTTTATATACTGTACCGTACGTATGTGTGTAAATGTGTATTTTGTTATAGGGTTTATTTTTGGGTTTTGGGTTAGGTTAACCAATTTGGCTGAGTAAAGATCCTCAAATGTTGCATTTGAGACCCTTATATCAAGCCTTGTCTGTTTTATGCCTATATGTGAAATAGGAATTAGAATAGGGTTGCGCCTATATGTCAAATAGGACTTGGAATAGGTTGCGCCTATATGTCAAATAGAACTTGGAATAGGTTGTGCCTATGTGTCAAATAGGACTTGGAATAGGTTGTGCCTATATGTCAAATAGGACTTAAAATAGGTTGCGCCTATATGTCAAATAGGACTTAAAATAGGTTGCGGCCTATATGTCAAATAGGACTTACAATAGGTTGTGCCTAAATGTCAAATAGGACTTACAATAGGTTGTGCCTATATGTCAAATAGGACTTACAATAGGTTGTGCCTATATGTCAAATAGGACTTGGAATAGGTTGTGCCTATATGTCAAATAGGACTTGGAATAGGTTGTGCCTATATGTCAAATAGGACTTGGAATAGGTTGTGCCTATATGTCAAATAGGACTTGGAATAGGTTGTGCCTATATGTCAAATAGGACTTAGAATGTGTTGGCCTATATGTCAAATAGAACTTAGAATAGGTTACGAATAGGTGTTAGGTGGGTGTAGGTTTGAATTCGTGCAATTGCTTCAGGTCTTTGTGATGTTACAGTTCTGAGTCGAATTTTGTGATGTTACAGTTCTGAGTCGAATTTTTTGTGATGTTACAGTTCTGAGTTTAATTTTGCGATGTTAATGAGTCTTATGAGTAAGTTAAATTGCTGAAATAAATTTTATAACCTACACCACAGGTTGAATTATAAATTTAGTGTTTTTAGTTAGGATAGGCCTTGAGTGTAAAGAGTAGGGCCTACTTTGTGAGGTAGGCTTCTTGTATATTTAATTGCAAATTGTAGTGTTTGAAGTAGGCCTCTAGTGTATGAGTATGTTAGGCCTATTAGTTAAGGTAAAGTGATTTTGGCCTACTAAATAGGCTTATGTTGAAATTGGTCTTTTTTATATAACCTAAAATGAGTTAAGCCTGTTAAATCAACAAGGTTTTGTTTTGAGTTAAAGAGTAGGACCTATTAAATAGGCTTAATGTTATGGGCCTATTTTTATAGGACCTAAAATGAGTTATGCCTGTTAAATGAACAAGCCTTTGTTTTCGGTTAGTTTAAAGGTTAAAGGATCGGTTCCCCAGTTACACGGGCCACCATTTGAAAAAACTATAGTGGGGTTATGGTTGAAATTGGGGTTATTGTTCAACTCTCCAAAGTACCATATTGGGATTTCAATGTCTCCAAGATGTGCCAATTCTTTGAACCAATATTTCCACCTTACCATCATATGATCAGGTAACTCTTGGTCCCAACCAAGTCCAATTTCCCAGAGGCTCTGAAACCAAAATTTTTACTTTATCACAAATGGAGCCAGGAATCCAAGAGGAAGGATGAAAGACCTTTGAAACCAAACTAAGAGCTGTACGTTTTGTCCACCTTGTCTCATTCTCAGCCAACTCTACTAAAGATTTACCATTGAAGGTAAACAAATCCTCTCCTTGCTGCCAAACAATGCCTAGCACCTTTGTGTCTATTGCCCACAACTCCTTAATACCAGAATCCTCAATACTTTAAGCTGCATCAGGTACCACACAGGACTAGGGCGGGTCGTACTCAGGTGACAACATGAATCTGAAGGAAATCCTACCATGAGGGGTGTCTAAATTATGTGTTTTTACCAAAGCTGGGCACAAACCGTTAATCGTTAATTAACGAAGTTAACTTTTTCGTTAACGATTTAACTTTTAAGTTAACTTTGAAAATCATTATCGGACTAATTAACTTCCGTTACATTTAACTTCCGTTAACTCAAGTCCGTTAACCCAAAAAATTCATAAATAAACGTTTAAAAGTTTCTATTATTTTCAGTGCTGAGCAGGTGCGCAATTAATCCGCCACTGTTAATAGTGATGAACGAATTTCCATTTCCGCAGTGCAAAATCAGGCGATATATTTGTTTCCGTCGCCACAATTTGTGTCTTACCAAATATGATAGTTATTTATGGCATTGGTTTGAGCAAAACATGGTCGACTGTAAAATCAGGCGGAAAGATTTGCCATTTGAGTTGAATGTTTCAACTTCTTTCAAGAAATATCACGAGCATTTTAAAGCACTTTCAATAATATATATGTAACAATTACAACAAATAACTACATTCGTTTCATTTGCAGTCTGTCTCTTGCGCAACATGTTTGTGCTAGTGAATATTTAAAAATAATCGTTGTCAAGTAAGTCATGTATATTTATAATATGTCTGTGAGTACCTTATTAGTAGTCTCCGTGATACATTTCAAGAACCATAAAACTGATCAGGTAAGATTTCAATTCTCATGTCACTTTGATGACATAAATTAAGTCAATTGATGTCTTACAATGGGAGCGTTTTCACCTTAACCCTTTATGTCCTGGCGGTACTTCTAGGTACCACATCTTTAAAATCTCCATAATTATTTTTCTACCCGGTTGATCCTGCCGGTACTTTCAAGTCCCAATGTGAATTAGTTTCTTTATGAGATAATAGATGGCGTTGAGAAGTAAATGTGAGCGTGTGGCGCCAGAGGCTGTTTACTCTTTAGTATCTCTGCTGTGAAGACCGAAGAAATTTCAGTGCAATTACTTCCCGAATATTCTGTGCCATATCTGTTCCAAATAACAAAGGTAAGGGTTATTTTATTTTTTAGCTTGTTCTTGAAATGTTCAAGAATGCTTCAAACAATTGTTGT
Source organism: Bathynomus jamesi (assembly GCA_023014485.1). Lineage (NCBI taxonomy): Eukaryota > Metazoa > Arthropoda > Malacostraca > Isopoda > Cirolanidae > Bathynomus > Bathynomus jamesi. Next base: position 198,533 of record JAJOZX010004333.1, on the reverse strand, counting down.
TCTTGTTTATTATTTTTAAGTGTGAAATAATAAAGGATTTATTGAGTCAACTTCTAAGTACCAACAGGACAAAAGGGGCATAAGTCTACATCCTTTTCTTTTGGTTTTCTTTCAATTTTATGGATGACTATTTTAATTTATGTGGAAATATTTGAACTTGAACTCATCTGTTTACACAAGATGCTGCCTTCTTGGGTGAGCAAGTGTTGGTGGACTTGTTCATCAAGTTCAACACAGCCATCCCCTCCAGTGCTGCAGTGGAGCGTTTATTCTCTATGGGAAAGGACATCCTGAGGGCCAAGAGATCATCCCTGTCTGATAAAAACTTTGATATGCTAATTTTCATGAAGGGCAACATGCATCTCATGGACAAAATGGAGAACGAGAAGAAGAGGGAAAATTAAATTATATATATTGTGTTTTTCATTTTTTTTATAATAAAAGTTAACGTTAACGGTTTATCGGTAACTTCCGTTACATGTTTAACGAATTAACGGATTAACGGTTAACGAAGTTAACTTTTTGGTTAACGGATTAGCGGTTAACGAAGTTAACTTCTTGGTTAACGGTGCCCACCACTGGTTTTTACATGGGGAATTCAAATATGAGCTTATTTTTTGGATAGGATAACTCTAACCTACATCATTTTGTATTTCTAAATTGCCAATTTTACCCTTTTGAACCCCTTTATAATATATTAAAAGATATAAGGTAAATCATTTATATTGACAAGGCCAAATCAACTTTACATATATTTATTAATAGGTGAACTGCATGTATATCACTGGATATAATTACAAAGATCATTCTCCTGACATCTTGAACTTTGCCAGGTTGCACAAATCCTGCTTTGACTCAGACTTGGACATCAGCTTCCTGCTGGTCTCCTGAGCCCTGATCCCTCCATCCCTCTTTTCCTGTGAGAAGTACTTAGCAGAAGCCTCAGTCACCATTTTAACAACCCTCTCAATGCTTTGTGTGTGGCAAGGCCAGTTGCGCACCTCCATGGGGGTGTTGATGAAGTTTTTCACCTCTGAGGTGCTTAGAGAGCAGGTGAGAGGTGGCTCTGACACACCTTCTGACCAGCTGATCAAGTCACCGATGCTGGAAGCATCACAATTGATGTCAGGTGTCCTTCTGCTCCTAACAGAGGAGTCCCCCAGCTGAGTGTCCGGGTCCCCCTCTCCCCTGATGACCAGGATTCTCTCCACCCCTTCAATCCTCTCCTTCTGATCCTCAGAGCAGAGTAGTGTTTGGAGGATGACTTCACTGTGGGCATACCAAGCAGATCTTCTCACAGTTGGCATCACAATATCCAGCACCTCCTTTCTCTGGGACTTGAGGCAGTCCAGCTGAAAGAGGATGTGCCTAGGCCCTTCGATCCAGGAGTGCTTGACCTTCACGTTGAACCAACATGGGTAATACACTCCAATGATGAATTCCACAATGAATTGCAGAATCTTCAGGTTCTTTCCTTTAAGTCCGTGCTTTGACACCCAGAGCCTGAGAAGTCTGTTCGCTGTGGTGAGCCAGCAGCTGTGGTTTACTGGTCCTATCTCTAACAGAGCCAACCCTGCAGGAAGTACTCCATCCCTGACTGCACAGACAATTTTATAGCCATAGTATTGATCAGTTGAGAGATCTTGAATGACCTTGTCAGGAAGCTTGATCAGTGGAGGGCCAACAAAGATTCGGGTGAAGTTTGGATTGATATCAAAGTCTGTAGCAGAATCAAGGAGCTTTCCTATTGGCCCGGATAATTTTTTGTCTGACAGAGTAGGGCCATCAAGGTCAACAATGAGATGGCGCAGGGGAAGTTCAACAGTGTGCAGGTTGCACACCAACCAGACCAGCTTTCTCCCCAGGTGCAGCTCCGCTTCCGCATTACTCCAGCTTTCACACCAGAGTTGACATTTGTTGAGTCTCCTCCAATGGCCAACAAGGTCTTATCATAACCCCTCTCTTTAGCTCAAATCAAAGTTGTTAATTAAATTTTGCTCAATGTATCACTATAATATGCGTAGAATAGCTTTTTCTAAAATATAACAGAATAATACTCACATGTGAACAGTAACAAAAAAAATATCAGTAGATAATCACTAAATCTATCCCCTCACTGCAAGCCGAGGTGGTAAAATAGCTTCTTAAATCATGAGTCACTTCAAATATTTCACAAAACGTTTTAGAATGTTCTGAAACGTTACATTCTAGCCTCTGAGAAAGGTGGCTCAGAAAATGGCCTTATGCGCGCCAGAAAACCGTCAAAATATTTCATATACCAAACTGTATGATAATCAGAGCCGGATTTAGACGTGTGGAGGCCCTGGGCAGCCTCCATGTGGAGGCCCCCCTACCTTAGGGGAAGACATAATTGAAGTCATCCATAAGATTCATAATATAATTAACATACATACACTTTCAAAACATCGTGCACTCTTGTGTCTGTCCATTCCACTTATTTCTGCAAAAAATGAAAGCCTCGGGTTACTCGGGTATTCCATTATAGTGAGAGTAGGCCTAAAAGAGTAATAAAAACAAAATAATAATCAGTACACAACAAATAGTAATTGGTAAAAGTTTATGTACTACAGTGGTATTGGATGCGCGTGTTTTTTTGTTTCGGGTTTTTTCTATTTTGATAATGGCTTGTCAATATGTGGAGGCCCCCAAGATGTGGAGGCCCATGGGCAGCTGCCCACTTTGCCCACTCCTAAATCCGGCCCTGATGATAATTACAATTAAGTGGAATGGCACACCTTTTTATTTGAGTATTTAAATATTATTATTATATGAATTACATTATATGTGTTTATATGAATTAGTTAGAACAATGCTCTATGAGAGATAACGTGAGCAGCCATGATAGAAAACGTGAGAAGACATATTCTGGGGTAACTACAATAGTAAAATAATCAACAATTTAATAATAATCAACTGCAAAATGATGTAGGTTAGGGTTATCAGAATTAAATATTTTCTTCAGAATTGTTCTATACACCAAAATATGTCATTTGAACACCCCTCTCCATTGATTTAAAAAAAAATGCATAGTACAGGGTGGGGCACGGGAACCAAGTGTTTTTGGAATAATCAGGAAAATGATATTTATTTTTGTAAAGAAAATATATTGGTAGAACAACATTCGTAAGAACATAGCATTTCATGTCATAATAATCATGTACCGAAAATTATATCTGGCATATGATGTCCTTGGCCGTCGACGCATTGTTGAAGGCGTTTACGAAAATTGGCCTCCACTCTTCCCAGCAGGTCTCTGTTGATTTGGATGATTTGTTGACGGATCGCTTCCTTCAATGCATCTAATGTACGGGGCTTGTCCTCGTAGACACGTGACTTGAGGTACCCCCATAGAAAGAAGTCACATGTGGACAAGTCAGGGGACCGAGGGGGCCATGCAATGTCACCAAATCTCGAAATGAGATGGTTGGGAAACAGGGGGCGAAGAACAGCCATTGACGCTCTGGCGGTGTGTGGCGTGGCCCCATCTTGCTGAAACCACAAATGTCGACGAGCAATACGCCTTCTTCGTAACTCAGGGATGAAAAAGGTGTTCACCATCTCAATGTAACGCCCAGATGTTATGGTAACGGTAACCCCATTTTGTTCGAAGAAATAGGGACCGATGACGCCAAACTTTCCCACCGCGCACCAAACTGTAACCTTAGGGCTATGCAGCGGTTTTTCATGGAGTTGTCGCGGATTTTCAACAGCCCAATACCGACAGTTTTGATTGTTGACGGCCCCATTAAGGTGGAAATGGGCTTCATCACTCATTACCACCATCATGTTTTCATTCTGCTCATAAAGTGCAAGCATTTCCTGTGCAAAATTCAGTCGTTGGGGGCAATCGTTTACATTCAATTCCTGCACCATCGCTAACTTGTATGGGTGAAAATGTAATTCTTCATGCAAAATCCGTCTAACAGTACGATTGCTGATTCCGAGTGCAGCTGAATGTCTCCGAGCAGAGCGGCCTGGGCTTTGCAACATCGCTTGTCTGACCCTTTCAACGTTCTCTGGAGTACGCACAGTGCGTTGCGGCCCCTTCGGTTTTGTTTTCATTATTGAGCCTCCTGTTCGAAGATTGTTAACCCAACGTAAGATTGTGTCACGAGCGGGAACAGAGTCATTTCGATGAATGTTGAATCTGCGGCGAAACGCACGCTGAACTGCTGTCACTGACTCGCCACTCCTAACAAAATGATCATACGCGAACATGCGGTGTTCTAACGTCCACTGCTCCATGATGGCACCTGAAAGATAAAGGTGAGTGTTAGTTAAAGTTAAATGCTATGAACCCAGGAATGGAATGCTACCTACCGCACGCCCCTCCCATTCCTAATGGCCGATTACTAGCTATTCAAAAAACACTTGATTCCCGTGCCCCACCCTATATGACCCGCCCTAACACAGGACTGACTCATAAACTGTTGTAACTGAGAATGATTGGTCTGCCATTTTCTAAGCTCCATGCCAGCCTCCCTCATTATAGCTCTAGCCTCCCTGAATATCTGTTTAGCCATTTTTGTATTATCCACGGAGCACAGCAAATCATCAACATAAAAATGCTTCCTTATGTGTTCAATAGTGATAGGATAGACTTCAGAATATTTCTTAAAATGGTACTGCATAGTAGCTGCCAACAGAAATGGACTAGAGCTGAGGCCAAACAACACTGACTTCATTCTATATGCTTGAACCTTAGGTTCATTTTCCAACAAGTCTTTCGTATCCACCCACAGATACCTTACTGCATCTCTGTCCTCTGGTTTTAACTTTATCCGCAAAAAGACTTGTTTCACATCTGCAATCAATGCTACTCTACCAAACCTGAATCTCAGTAACAAGGAAAATAAATCTGCATTTAAATTTGGCCCAGCATCCAAACAGTCATTCAAGGACACACCACCTTTGTCCTTGGCTGAGCCATCAAAAACTACCCTCAGTTTGGTGGTAGTTTTGTCTCGCCGTACCACTGCATGGTGTGGCAGATAATGTGCCTCCTGGCTCACCAGCTCACCTTGCACCCTTTCAGCATAGCCCTCCTTTACATAGCTTAGGATGGCCTCATTGTATTCAATTAACAACTTCTCATTTTTTCTTAGCCTGTACAATGAAGTCTCCAACCTCCTATTAGCTAGCTGAAGGTTTGAACTGGGTTTGCAAGAATCCTTCCAAGGGAGGCCAACTTCATAGCAACCATCTCTAAACCCAATCACTTTTTCAAATTGCTCTAAAACATCACTGTTCACTGTACTCGCCTGCTTCTCCTGTTTGTCCTTCATGCCAATGGATTCAAGTTCCCAAAAGGCTTTCAAATGCTAAACAATGACAGAATTCTGAAACATACAAACAAAACATAAACACATACATGAAAAATAAAGGCATCAACATGAAGACACTAATCAATAATAATGAATATTCTCTATCTCCTCCCCGAGTCTTTGATGTAGTCAGTGCTGTGCTCGTTACTTTATAAATGTAATGCCGTTACAGTTACTACAGTCTAAATGTAACGCCGTTATCGTTACAGTTACCATTTTTAAAAAGTAACGAGTAACGGCACCGTTACTCGTTACCGTTACTTTTAATGAAATGTAAATATATATATATATATATATATGTTAAACACAGACCGTGCATGGAACAAGGAACTCTTCTGGGAAAATTAAATCCACTATAGTCCGAATAAGTAATGGTAAATGACAAATACCATAGTTTTTCTTTTTCATGATGTTAGCCCGACGTTTCATGATGTTAGCCCGACGTGGGCAACGGGTCTCTCGCAAAGAGATCCCATAAATATAGCTTCCCTCACCAGCTATCTGCAAAGCGTCGGGCTAACATCATGAAAAAGAAAAACTATGGTATTTGTCATTTACCATCACTTATTCAGACTATAGTGGATTTAATTTTCCCAGAAGAGTTCCTTGTTCCATGCACGGTCTGTGTTTAACATATAATTGTCTCAGGAGCCATTCTGAGTTTGTGTGTATATATATATATATATATATATATATATTTATTTATTTTTTCTCTGATTTACCGCCGATTCATACCTAAAGAGAGCGGTACATATCTCGGCGAGGCAGTGAGTGGGTGATGTTACTGTGCTGGGGGTGGTAGACTAGGGGAGTGAGTAAGGGTCAGTCGCTGGATAGTTTGTAGGAGGGGTACGGTTTTAGATGCGATGGAGCAGATGGGAGTGAGTAAGGAAGAAGAGAATCGCTTCCGTTGAAAAGTGGGGGCCGTCGGCGAGTATGGATCGTAGGCGGTCGGGTATGGGATTTCCGGCCGAGAGAGGGAAACACCTGCGACGAAGAGCGGACAACTTTGAGCATTCCACCAGGAGGTGTATGACAGTGATAGGGGTATGGCAGGTAGGGCAAAGCGGGGCTGGCGATTTCGCCATAAGTAGGCTGACCATACGTACCGTTTTGAACGGGACAGTACTACGTCTATCTAAATTTTTGTATGGGTTCTGTCACTGAAGAATAATTGTAAGCTCAATATGTTTATGTACTTACTTTTTCATGAATACAGAATATTACATAACCCCGTCCCTTTTTTGCCATCCCACTGTCCCGTTTTTGTCTCAAGGAAATATGGTCACCCTAGCCATAAGGTGTCTGTGGGTGATGCGGGTGTGGCCTAGGCGGAGACGGGCTAGGATTACTTCTTTATGGCGGGACCGGTGGAATGAGGAGGCCCAGTATCATATTTGTGGCTTGATCGTGTGGAGTTTATTTTGTGTGGCCTGGTCCCATTCCCGCTGCCATATGGAGCGGAAGTGGGAGCGGAAAGTCGGGAAGAAGTCGGAGAAGGGGAGGGGTCGGGAGGAGGCCGGCAGTGAGCAGGCCGTCTTTGCTGCGCGGTCCGCCGCCTCGTTACCCTGGATTAGGTTAGGTTGATTTTTGGAACTGTGATCTTGGACTACTCTAGATAGAAAGGTATTAATGTATAAAAACGTTGCACCAACTCATATTTGTGAAAATGATTGTATTTTTTGAGAATTGTTAATTATTTTTAAGTTGTAAGATTGCCGAATTTTACGCGTAAAATCGCACGCGCGGCATTCACGCAATGTAAACAAACAAAATATCGGACCTTATTTCATCAAAATAATCAATTAAAATTCGGCTTTTTTTAACAAAACGATGCTTGAAACTTATTGTAAATGCATTATAGATGTTTATTAGTGTATTATTTTGTATTTTTTAATGATATTTACCTATAAAATGTGTATTAAATTAAGTTATTTTATGATGCGTTCACTTAATTGTGTTTATTTTCAGATATTTCATAAAAATGGGTAAAAAACGGAAGTCTGCAGTGTTAACTCAAAGTGATAGTGCCAAAAAATTCAGTGGCCAGCCTTCCCCTTTGGATAAAACAGAGCCTCCTACCCTCTGCCAAGTTATTCAGTACAGTTATTTCCTCCAAAACAGCCACCAGGACTTGAAAGACTATGATATTGTGACTGGAGTTCTTCTTGGTGAAGAAGTTGTTAGTGTCTTGGAGGAGTTTAACAGTGTTCATACCCTGAAAGCTGTCCTCCTTGACAACACAAATACAAACAATGGCTGGGAGGGAGGCCTTGTAACAGCTCTGGAAAATAAAATTGAGCGGAAATTGCACGCCATTGGCTGTTCACTCCATCAGATTGAGCTTCCTTTCAGAGCTGTTTTCAAGCATCTTGATGGCAGTACCAAAAGTCCCACTGCTTTCACTGGTCCGCTGGGAAAACTCTGTGAAATTGACTACCAAGATCTGCCACAAGTGGAATTCACCAAACTCAGTGGCCCCCTGGATGACATGGAATTTGCTGAGGAGACACTGAATGATCTCAGTAGCGACCAGAGGCTTCTTTTGGAGTATGTGCTTGGAATTTCCAGCGGCAAAGTCAACCCAAGATTTGCTGCCTGGAAAATTGGACCATTAAACCATGCAAGATGGTTGATTTTGGCAATTAGATTGATGTGTCTGTGGACCAGAGGTGCTTACCCTCCAGAACTACAGGATAAGCTTTACCAGGCCATCAAGTTCATTGTGGAAGTGTATGCAGTCAGTTGGTTTGAGATCAAAAGGGACAGCAAGTTCCACAATCAGCAGCTGTACATCTTCAACATGATCCAGAGGATCAAGCAGTAGTCTGAAGAAATCCAGGGTGTTGCTTTCAAGAACCTGAAGTACAATGCTTTTGCCTTGCTGCCCGAGAATGTGCTGTACTCCATGATGAAGTCTGATCACTTGGAAGTGAGAGAAGCTGCTCTCAAGAAAATTCTGTCCATCAGGTAAGCATTTATTAATTTTAAAAAATGTGAAAAAAAAATTTGATTATGGGGATTTATTTAATAAAAAAAAGGCCTGAGTTCTATAAATCCCCATAATCGTCAAGGGCGTACAGTTGACCTAACCGGGCATTCAAATTTTATCCTATGTAAATAATGATTCTCCATTTATTATATATTTGCAATAAATAATAAATTTGTGTTATTGTTTTCTTATCTTATTTTGGTTAATTTGCAGAGTTTAAACTTTCGGGGTGAATATAGATGAAAAGATCAACATTGGGGTGGTAATTGTTGAAGAGAGTATGAGTTGTCCTAGGTATGAGTTGTCCTAGGTATGAGTTGTCCTAGGTATGAGTTGTCCTAGGTATGAGTTGTCCTAGGTATGAGTTGTCCGGGTATGAGCTGTCCGGGTATGAGCTGTCCGGTCACGATATATATGTGGGCTGGTGGATCGTATAGGGAGAACTTTGAAAAAAGTAGATCCCATCTCAGTAAAGTCTGGCCACCCCTGGTGTAAACCATACCCATCATGGATCTCAAACTGGAACAGAGTTGCTATCACATCATTCATACAACTGTACAAAACACCAATGGAGACTTGATATAATACAAACCGCTTCCAAGGAAGCTGCCCTATCACATTTTAAATAGCACAAAACATAGTAAGAGAGCTCACAATGGAAGCACACTGAAAATCCTTGACTAAAGAAAACAAAAGTTCAACCAAGTGCCGGGAACGTCATGCACCTCGTCTTTTTTGATAAAAACAGTTGCTATGACCACTGTGTGCCAAAAGGATAAACTGTGGCTGGGGCCTATTATGCACAAGTACATCAGGACAATGCGCAGCGGACCAGCCCATTCATTGCAAGTTGCACAGCAGGCTCTTCACAACCTAGCTGTGAAGGTGATAAGCTACCTTCCTTATTTGCCAGATATAGCTCAATGCAACTTTATTCCAGAGGTGATAAAACAACTCTGTGGGAGTCATTTTGCGTCTGATGATGAACTTAACAGTACAGTGATGGGTCTGCTTCATGTGATGTTAAACAAAGGCTTCTCCGAGGTGTTCAAAAAGAGGATTAAACACTGGGACTGTTGTATTCAGTTGGAAAGAACCTGCTTTGAAGGATACCAGAGTTTGATCAGACCAATCCTATTTTGATCACTGTAGGTACAGTCCTGAAACTTTCCAAACATCGCTCATGGATACTAATTTGAATTACTCTATCATTCTTCTCGCTCTTTCTGGCATGTACCTAAGAACCTCTTCAACAACTTTACTTCCTCTTCTTTCCCTCCTCTTTTCCATTCTCACGGCTCAGTTGCTGTCTATTCTCCTGGCAAAGCTGACCTCTTTGCTCAAACTTTCGCTTCTAACTCAACCATGGACGATTCCAGTGCCGCTCCTCCCCTTCTGACTTTATTATGTCTGAAATTAGAATCTCTTCCAAAGATGTTCTTTCTGCCCTATTTGGGCTCAACTGTAGGAAGGCATACAGTCCTGATGGTGTTCCTCCTGTTGTTCTTAAGAACTGTGCTTCTGTGCTGACACCCTGTCTAGGCAAACTCTTTCACCTTTGTCTCTCATCGGGTACTTTTCCTTCCTGTTGGAAGTTTGCTTTCATTCAGCCTGTCCCAAAGAAAGGTGACCACTCTCAACCCTCCAACTATTGTCCAATTGCTTTGCTTTCTTGCCCTTCTAAAGTTTTTGAATCTATCCTTAAGGAAGATTCTAAAACATCTCTTCTCACACTCTTCTTTCAGATCGTCAGTATGGGTTCCGCATGGGGACGCTCTACTGACGATGATCTTGCATACAGTATCTCTCTGACTCTCGGTTATCCTCCTTTCAGGATTTTGGTGAAACTTTTGCTGTTATGCTAGACATATTCAAAGTTTTTAATAGGGTCTGGCACAAACCTTTAATTTCCAAACTGCCCTGCTTCAGTTTCTATCCTTCTATCTGTGCCTTCATCTCTAATTTCCTTTCTGGCCAATCCATAGCTACGGTTGTAGATGGCCACTGTTCTTTTCCTAAAGCTATCAACAGTGGTGTTCCTCAGGGTTCTGTCCTGTCACCCTCTCTTCTCCTTTTATCTATTAATGAGCTTTTAATTCACACTTCGTCCTATTCACTCCTATGCCAAAGATTCCACTCTTCACTTCTTAAAGCATCCCTCTCAAGTCACTACATGGTTCGTGCAGTATGGCTATGGAACACCTGACTTCTGATCCTTCTACTATCTCTGATTGGGGCAGAGAACACTTTTGGCTTTCATTGCTTCAAAATCTCAGTTCCTCCATCTGTCTACTCATCACAATCTTCCACACACAACTCAATCCTTCCTCTTCTCTTAACATACTTGGCATTTCCTTTTCATATACTCTTTCCAAAACAGCTTCCGAGAGGTTAGGTGTGCTGTACCACCTCCACGGTTTCTTCACCCTGCTCAGTTGCTGTCTCTGTCGTGTCCACGCATGTATGGAGTACACTTCTCATGTATAGTGGCTCAACCCACACAGCTATACTTAATGGGATGGAATCAAAGGCTTTTCATTTCATCAATCCCTCTCTCTTCACCATCGCTATTATAACAGACACTGCTCTTATGAACTATCAAACTGCATGCCTCCTCCTTTAAGGAGAGCATACAGTACCAGACTTTCTACACATTCTCATTCCTTTTCTGTCCAACTCCCTAAGGCAAGGGTTAAATGGTATTTCAATCTTTCATCTACTCAACTGGTCAACTCTGGACTAATCTTCCTCAATCCATCTTTCCCCCCGTCTATGACTTCCAATCTTTTAAACGGATAATGTCTATGCATCTCAAAAACCCTGGACCTTGAGTTTGGCTTTTCTTCTTCTTTCATGGAGGTGGGGGTGCTTTTGCAGGTATTCACCCTTGGCCTCTCCTTCCTGCATATATAAAAATGAGAGGTGGCTGAGTGTATCCCATGGCTCAGTCAGTTAGGGTGTTGCTCGCTCAGCAGTGCTGAGACTCCTCTCAATCATGAGTTTGAGCCCAAAGTACTGCTCAGGGTTGGGCAGTTCTCTTTTCTGAATCTTACATCACAGTGTCACAACAAAATGGTTTACCTAATTCTACAGGTGATCTAGTGATTGTGCAAACTAAATTCCTGAATAAATAATGATTTTCAAAAGTAAACTGAACTATTATACTCCCCAATTAACAAAGTCACCAACAAAATTTTGTGAAGTAATTACCAGGGTTGTAGGTGGTGTTGAAACTAATCTAAAATTACTAAGTTTATGTGACAAAAAGGCTATTTTGTCCAAAAAATTTTTTTTGGCAATTTAAGCAAAATGCCTGCTATGTACATAAAACTTTTGAGCCTACAATCATTACTTTTTTGTGCAAAATTTGTATTTGAAACAAAAAGACGCCTTCAAAACTCATGGACATAGACTAGAATAACAAAACAAAACTGAGATTTGTTTATAAAAAACCTCTGAACATGTAGCTAGAACGTGAAAAAAGTGCTAGCAGCTGACGAGGAAGCTTCTAACAGTGGCTGCATCCTCCAGCGCGGGACACGTCAACACGAAGAAGAGGCGACGTCAAACCAAAACATCAACGCGCTGGTGGCCAAACTTCCTCAAATCTCCGTGAAGCGGGCTGTCTACGGTTGGCCAGACCTGGCAGTCGACGGCCTGTTGCGTGGCACGGTCAGAGTGCCGATCGGCTCCCGGGCCGGACCTATTCTTAGCGTGCTATTTTTTCAATTAAGACTAATCCAGGCCCCACTACAACTTACACATGTCACCATAGACAAAGACAGACACAATAGCACCATGAGACACATACAGAAGCTTATACAAGAAACAAAACTAAAACGCACACACAAAACACCAACCATCCCTGACTTCACGGCGATCCGTCAAGATCGTACTGGGGGTAACGGGGGTGGACTCATCACTTACATACGTAAAAGCATTAGCTACACTGATGCTACCCAAAACATTGCAAACACAATCCAAGCAGATAACACGATAGAAATACAGGCAGTTAACATTAAAACACGCGCAAAACACAAACACGCGCAAAACACACCACCACACTAATCAACATTTACATCCCACCAGATAGTTCACCTCAGGTGCCAGCCAATTACAATCCACAGTTACACAATCTGGCCTCTCTCACTAATGTCATCTTAGGAGGAGACTTCAACGCCAAAGACACTAGTTGGTACCTGCACAACCAAAACACCACCAGAGGCGCCAACATAGCCACACAACTAAACAGCCTCTTCATTCTTAACAATACAGAAGAACATACACACATACCACATCAAGCAGGATACTCAAACTCCTCCCCAGACATAACGTTCTGTTCCCCCTCACTAGCAACACATACACAATGGAGAACAGAAAAACAACTGTCATCAGACCACCTGCCCATCATCATTACAACACATTCTACACTCTGCCCCAACAGCCTTAGGCACACTTACAGAAATTACAAGAAAGCTGAATGGGAACAGTTCAAAATACAGACTGAGGAACAATTCACCACATTAAACAGCACAATCATCATACAGTAACCATCAATACAACACTCAAGACATTTAATCAGATCATCAATAATGCAAACAAATATATACCCAAGTGCAACATTAGGAAATACAACCCAAATTACACTAGAGAAATAGCCCACCTCATAAGGCAACGTAACAACCTCAAATATAAAACACAAACACCACACACTGAAGCCATAAAACAGCAGATACAACAGCTCAACACAGAAATAAACAACAAACTCAAAGAAAAACAAACGGAAACATTCAGGGAATTCATAACACTAAACCACTCCACAGATACATCCAGGCTATACAAGACTATAAACAGCATTACCCACTCTAACAGTGGCATTCACACCTCACACGCGGCTATCTGTCGCAGCCAAAATAATATCCCAACATACACACAACAAGCTAACATTCTAGTTAATTACTACGCAAAGATAAGTCACTTAAACAGAGACAACCACCAGAAACACGCAGACAGACAAACAGCCAGACACAAGAAAACCTACAGACTCGACACGACCATTACACCCTTCAATACAGACCAGACCACCAAGATCATCAAAAACATTAAGAATTCGAAGGCTACTGGACCAGACAACATATCTAACATACACCTTAAACACTTGGGCCCACAAGGAATACTAGCTCTCACAAATATCAGCACATATTCATACCAATACTGTATTATTCCTGACATATGGAAACAAGATAAAATTATTACACTACTCAAACCAAACAAAAATCCAACAGAACCAGCTTCCTATAGACCCATTACTTTACTATGCACACCTTCCAAAGTAACAGAAAGACTAATCTTACAAATCACCAACCCACACATTCCACTATCGCCTACTCAACATTGATTCAGACCTCACCACTCAACCACGACATTACTCACTAACCTTACGCAGCACATCATGGATGGCATCGACTCCAGACGACCAGCTCAACGTACACTATTAGCAACAATAGACATTAGTAAAGCATTTGATGCTATCCCACGCTTCCCTCTCAAACAAAATACTCAACACAAACATGCACAATAACACCAAAAGGTGGCTGAGCAACTATCTTTCAGGAAGATACTCACATATCACATTTAATGGCAAGTCATCCAAAAACAAACTTTTTCCGAACGGGGTCCCTCAAGGCTCTGTTCTCTCACCAACACTCTTCAACTTATACATGCATGACATTCCAACACCCATAGGTAACAAGCTTACCTTATCATCATATGCAGATGACATCACTCTAACATCCACCCACAACAACATCGACACCGCTACAAATAACCTATATACATACATAAACAGTATACAAGACTGGCTCACACACAATAGACTCAAAGTAGCGCCCACAAAATCAACCATCACCCTGCTTACAACAAGCAACACAAACATCAGGTAATTCCACAGCTTACACTAAACATCAACATTCCACACACTCACAGGACCAAATACTTGGGGTCACATACAACACATCATTATCTTTTGCAAACCACATTCAGGACATTAAAAACAAATGTACGTCAAGATTTAGTATGCTTAGGGTATTAATAGACACAAACTTTGGACACCAGCAGGAAACAACAACACTCGTATACAAACAGTGATGGGCATCGATACATGAAGAACGTCTTAGGCGATACCGATACGCCGATACTTCTAGATGTCTTAAGCGATACCGATACATGCATCGCCGGTACATTTTTATAATTATTCATTTAATATGTAGGTATTAGATATTATTGTTTATACTAGTAATTTGTACGCACTAAGTAAAATCAACGACATTTTAATGGGTTTTATAGAGTAAATAAAACAATTGCTTTATTTAATTAAAGTATTTTTTAATTTTGTAGGATACATGAATGACTGAAAATTACACTAACAATTAAAAGTAATTACTATTACCCTTCAAAAATACCAGCTGGCTAAACATCTGGTCAGACAGTCTATTCCTTTTTGGAGCGTGAATGTGACCAGCCAAACTAAACAACCGTTCTACAGGAGCAGAGGATGGTAGTGGTGTGTTATACTTCAGGAAGACCCGTAGAATTCCTGGGTGCTGCCTCAGAGATTGGAGAGAATGACTTCCGTCACCCAGATACTGTAAAACTTCCATCTCAGTGGAATCTTGGGTTGCAGACACATTAGTGGAAGCAGATTGATGACTGATTGATAAGAAATGCCTCGGGGTACCAAGAGGAATCGCTGCGTTACAAGTATGAACCTGTTTAAACTCAACACCGAGTGGGCGTGGCCAATAGTGTCTATTTAAATATTTAAAAATTCTTATTAATGTATCAATGTATCGATTTTTTTCGATACATTTAAGAAAATTGACCTTAGCGATACCGATAAATCGATACTTTTGTCAAGTAGCTAAAGCGATACCGATACAAAAGTATCGATCGATACATGTATCTAGATACTGCCCATCACTGTATACAAACAATATATTCGCTCAGTTATGGACTATGCTAGCCCGTGCCGGGCACCCATTATCTCAAACACACGCATAAACACCTTACAGACAATACAAAACAACGCACTTCGTATCATTACAGAATGCACTCAAACAACACCAATAAAACACCTGCACACAGAAACAAAAATACTGAAAGTTAGCGAACATTTAGACATGAGGGGAACACAATTCATGGTAGCAGCGACAACTAACCCACAACACCCTTGCCACTATATGTACAATCATGCACCAACACCTCGCACCATTAAGGTAACACCAGACACACATTATAACCAAATACTCCATTCCATACCACGCCCCACAGACATCACACAGTACAGAAAACACATACACACCTAACCCACAAAGCACTGACACGACTCGGTCCGAATGCGGTCCTAGGTGCGAAGCCGCCACCCATTAACAGGTCAGAGATCAGCCTGAGCAGATCGGATCGAGTTAACTTAGTACGATTCCGATGTGGACATCACCCCTTACGGACATATAAACACAGACTAGACAACTCCATAGACGACACCTGCCATCTGTGCCAGGACACACCACAAACAATTGAACACATTATGACAGACTGTACCGCTCTAGCACAATAACGAACACAACACAACATCACTAGTGCGCTGAACCTCTGGTCCACTCCGGCTTGCTCGGCTAACAACAACAACACAACAACAACAACAACAACACACAACAACAACAACAACACAACACAACAACAACAACACAACACACAACAACAACAACAACAACAACAACAACAACAACAACAACAACACAACAACAACAACAACAACAACAACAACAACAACAACAACAACAACAACAACAACAACAAAACAACAACAACACAACAACAACAACAACAACAACAACAACAACAACAACAACAACAACAACAACAACAACAACAACAACAACCTTTAAAAGATACTTAAATGAGTTTAATGACAAATAAATTAACAACCAAGTCCCTACTCAAAAGCGAATATTGTACACATACAGTATATACGTACAAGAAAATAATCAAAACTTTATTTAACTGCATATTAGAAACCATCATAAATAACCATTGTGGTGAATGATAAAAAAAAATAATGGATATAATAATTAACAATAATAAAGAGAATAACCATAACTTTACAATAAAGGCGGCAAAGGAACTGTTCAGCAAAGAAAAAAAAAGGAAAATTTACTCTTCATAGTACTAAAGCTATGAGCGAATTCTTGACAATACAAAAGCTAAGTATGAATTGTTATCAGTATAAAAGCTAAGTGCCAACTCTTCAATGGAAAAGCAAAGAGCCAACTGTTCAGTACTGACACAAAGCCTAAAAGCTAACCCCCTGCATTCAAAACTCACACACTGTTTTAGACTCTACTTATTTAAATTCCAAACATCTTACATTTATTTCTGTACTTTACAAAATATCAATATTAAAGAATTTAACTTGTAATAAATGAATTACAAAATTTCCTGACAAATTTACAAATAATTTCACAATCTTTACAAAATATTTACTTATCAAGTTTTCTTAATTCTTTTTACACTATGTTCTACACTTACAATTCTTGGGTTAACTCTATGAATGAATACTGCTGCACTCTATTTTAAATCTGACTCTGCCCCAAAACACAGTTCCAAATCTTTTATTCACGTAGCCCTATTACAAGAAAGATGATGATCCCTGCCTCAACCACTCCAGCGATCCTTCCTACTTATATAGTTCTTCTCTAGCCTTTGTGCATATCCTTCCTGCCCTGTCATGTTGTTGCCATGCATACTTATTTTCTTTCTGTGCAAATATAACATACTTGTCTTTCATCTTTTCAGCAAATTTTGAAGCTGGCACTCCACAGCTTCTACTGCATCTTGCATGAACACTTCTCCAAAATCCTGTGCCAATTTGATGATAGAGGTTTAGTGGGACAGTTCTGTTTCATGATGCACAAATTGATGCTCTTTAAAAAAATGCTAATGCTGTGTTTGTCGTACGTTTTAAATATTGTCCTATACCAACAGTGGCAGAGTAGTGCAACTTGTTGAGTTCTGAAAGGCTGAGTCCCATGACACTATTGGACAGTCCAGGCATGGGGTCAAATACATTTAAAAGTATTTAAATACAAATACTTTAAATATTGCGAAATACAAATACAAATACTTCTGCCAGTACACATACAAATACTTTAAATTTTGTGAAATACAAATACAAATACAAATACCAGTCACTGTTCAAGTAAGAACTAACTAAATTTCACAAAGCAACCTAAATGTAAACTCTGTTCCAGGGTAACCAACAGTCCAACACACAATTATGTACTGTATAATATATCACCAAGGGTAAGGATCTTGTAGATAACTTGCAAAGCTATAATACCTATCAATATTTTTATTTTTAAATGTTCAACAACGAAAGCTAGGACACAATGTTATAGGAATTTATATAACTATTTGCAAAAGTATTTTTAAAGTATTTCAAAAGTATTTGGAAATTTTAATACTTTTCAAAATATTTCAAATACAAATACAAATACTTTTGACTGGAAATCTCAAAATACAAATACTTCCCAAAGGTATTTAAAATACCTTCAAATACAAATACACGCGTATTTGACCCCCATCCCTGTATGGACACATTCTTAGCAGACATTGGTTCCTATAAGTTTGAATGAGACTCTGCATAAAGTTTAAGATCATCCCTAAAAAGGAGGTAGTTCATTATTTTATATAGGTCTCTTCATATTGATGGTTCTAGGTTATAGCCCTTATAACTAGTTTTAAGGAGTTTGCTCAATGAGTCTAAGGTTATACAGAAGAGCAGGGGGTAGAAGTTGTGTCCCTGGAATATGTTCCTCTGAAATATTAATTTTCCTTCTCTCATGGCTCAGGGAGATAATTGTTTTCTAGTTAGCTATTTGGTAATTTCATAATGTTACGATTTTTGTGATGAACTTTGTAGAGCCTCAAGTATTGGTGTATCCATGAATATGGTACACTATTAAATGTTTTCTGATAGTCAATTCAGACCACACTCAGGTTCCTGCCCTATCTTTTTGCAATCTTCAAAGATGGCACTATTTTAGTACCTAGTTGATCTTTTGTTCAAAAACACTTTCTTTTGCAGACTTTTTGCTCTTATCTAGGTAGGTGCTGGTTTTCAGATGGTTATAGATATTCTCTGCCATTAGTTCAGTGAGCAATTTCTAGGGACTGGATTTAAAATCTGTGTATCTTGGGATTTTGGGATGAAGGAGGTATATCTAGCTATTAGCCATATTGGTGAATCTTTTTCATCATTAGCCTGTTGGCTAACATATCTGGTCCAGGGTTTTTGAAATTAGGGAGCTTCACCAATTGTATCAGTTGTTGTATCAGTTGCTCGGAGAGACATCTTCCTCTGTGATTAACACTTCAGATATTTCCAGTTTGTTCTCATTGGCTCTTATTTATTCAATCCAGTTAGCATCACTTTGTTCTTTGGGTCTTCAAAAGGGATCTCCAATAAATTTCCAGCTGGTCTTGTGCTGAGTTTCTTGTGATTTTGGTATCAGAATGGTGTTCCCTGTTGTCATCTATTCTGGGGCCTCCTCCTCACCATTTATCATTCACTGAAAGGCCTGTTTATAATACTTTTGTACTGGAGCAATCTATTTAAGCCAAAAGTTTGGCAGTTCACCTATTCCTGGATTTCTGAAGTTGGTAAAACTTGTTAGGTTTGATTTAAGTTTGTCCTCCATTATGATGTTTTCTAATTATCTCTATTGACCTGTCCCACCTTCTCTATCCAATCAGCTTCATTGTGGTGTTGTGATGATCTTGGAAAAGTTGCCTCCAGTAGTTATCCAGTGCATTTTGGTCTGTGGTTACTTAACTTGTACTGTTTCTTGTATTAGATTTTTATAAAGATGACTTCAGTTCTGTGCAAATAACTGATTTTGTTCTTTAGCTCTTTGGTACTTCTCAGAGAAGTTGCCTCCTCATGGCTACTTTCAGCCAAACCATGTGTCAAAGGGACCAAAGTGTGTGACTAACACACAGACTCATCCAACCCTTCATTTCTCTGTTACTTATACTTTTATCACACCACCACCATCCAAGTTCCTTCCTGCAACTGCAAAAGCAATGCTCATCTATGCAGGTTGCTCCTGAGGGCTCTATTCAAGATCATTACTGTTACCTTTAAAACCCCAATTTGAACTTCACCTTTGATTTATACTTTTTTTGAAATACATTTTACAGCTGTGAGTGGGGCTTCCACCCAAAGCCAAACACTTCAACTATTTCTGAACATGGCCTAGCATTTGTTTGAGGAGGGTTACTGTTCGTTTTAATGCTCCTATTTGGATTTCTATGGCCTGGGACTGTCCTGGGATTGATTTCAGTTAAGTTCTTCTTCATCATGCCTACAGCACCAACTATGATGGAGAGAATGGCATCTTCTTTCAATTCCCAGTTTCTCTTTATATCATATAGAAGCACCCAATATTTAATGATTTTTTCCCTTTCAACTCTGTTGAGGCCATAGTCGTTTGGGACACTGACCTCAATAAGTAAGGCACCCCTTTCCCTCTTGTCCCACATTACTATGTCTGGTTTTACTGCCAAGTTGTCTATAAAAGTGGCAGTTGGAATTACTGTCATAGTGTAATGGTTATTTCCTGTGACTGGTGCAGGTGTATAGTCCCATACATTTTTACTGCATTCCAATTCTAATGCTGTTATGATCTTCCAGTGGATATATTTGCAAATTTTATTGTGTCTGGCTGTATAGTACCCATCTGCCATGAGCACCCTGCAGCCTGATATTAGATGTCCAACACTTTCCACCTCAACATGACAGAATCTGCACCTGTCATTACTACTCAGTTCAGCCATTTTTTTAATGCATTTGTTAGGTGTGAAAGATCTTAGGCACCCATTATTAGTCACTCTCCGTCATATTGCAGAACTCCTCTCCTTAGCCATTCCAATGATCCTTCTTTATTGATGTAGTCCTTCTGCAGTTCTTGACAGTATTTTCCAGCCCTTTGATGTTGTTCCCATTCTTTTGCATGTTTGGCCTGTTGTTCCAGCACAAATCCTTTGCGACTTTTCCTTGCTTTTTAGGTGGCTGGTACTCTTTCAGTTTCTACTTCTTCTGTCGTATTATTCCCTCCAAAGTGCTGGGCCAGTTTAGTTATGGAAGCATGTTGCGTTACACTTGCATTGTGGTGTTCATGGACCAGAGCTATTGTAGGGCTACTCAAACTCCTCAGATACTGCCCAATGCTGATGGTTGATGATCAGTGCAGCTGGTTAACCTCAGTCAATCCCATTCCTCCCAGTTTCCTTGGTAGGTACAATCTGGGAATACACTGGTTCCAGTATGTTGTTCTATTTAGAGTGTTATTCACTTTTGGTTTATACTCTTTATTGTAATTTTTATGGCTGGAAGTGGGGGGGCTTCCACCCGAAGCCAAGCATTTCAACTATGTCTGAACTTGTCCTAGCATTCATTTGAGGAGGATGACTATTCCTTTTAATGCCCGTTTGGATTTCTATTGCCTGGGGCTATCCTGGGATTGAATTCAGGTAAGTTGATTTGTTGTTGTTGTTGTTGTTGTTGTTGTTGTTGTTGTTGTTGTTCTTGTTCTTCTTCATCATACCTGTTGCCCCAACTATGATGGGGAGAATGGCAGCTTCTTTCAATCTCCAGTTTCTCTCTGTCATAAATGAGCGCATGGTATATGGTAATTTTCTCCCTTTCCACCCTATTAAGGCCATAGTCGTTTGGGACACACCTCAATAAGGCACTCCTTTCCCTCTTGTCCCACACTACTATGTCTGGTTTTACTGCAGAGTTGTCTGTAAAAGGGGCTGTTGGAATTACTGTATCAGAGTATACAGTATAATGGTTATTTCCAGTGACTGATGCAGGTGTGTGGTCCCATACGTTTTTACTGCATTCTAGTTCTAGTGCTATCATGATCTTCCAGTGGATATATTTTCAAATTTTATTATGTCTGGCTGTATAGTACCCATCTGCCATGAGCACCCTACAGCCTGATATTAGATGGCCAACACTTTCCATCTCATCATGACAGAATCTACATCTATCATTATTGCTTATTCCAGCCATTTTTTTAAAAGCATTTGTTAAGAGTGCAAGATCTTAGGCACCCATTATTAGTCGCTCTCCGTCATATTGCAGAACTCCTCTCCTTAGCCATTCCAATGATCCTTCTTTATTGATGTAGTCCTTCTGCAGTTCTTGACAGTATTTTCCAGCTCTTTCATGTTGTTCCCATTCTTCTGCATGCTTGGCCTGTTGTTCCAGCACATATCTTTTGCGACTTTTCTTAGCTATTAAGGTGGCTGGTACTCTTTCAGTTTCTACTTCCTCTGTCATATTGTTCCCTCCAAAGTGCTGGGCCAGTTTGGTTATGGAAGTATGTTGCGTTACCCTTGTGTTGTGGTGTTCATGGACCAGAGCTATTGTAGGGCTACTCAAACTCCTCAGATACTGCCCAATGCTGATGGTTGATGATCGGTGCAGCTGGTTAACCTCAATCAATCACATTCCTCCCAGTTTTCTTGATAGGTACAATCTGGGAAGACACTGGTTCCGGTATGTTGTTCTATTTAGAGTGAGGATTTTTCTGGTCTTAACATCTAGCTTGTTTAGTTCTGATTGTGGCCAGTCTATGATCCCTATACATAATTGATAAGGGATGGTGAGTTGATTTGTAGCTGTTATTTTGTTCTTTGATGTAAGTTGGGTCTTGCAGATCTTTTTTATTCTTTGTACATACTCTCCACTGATTTTCTCTCGCATTTGCCGGTGTTCTATATTCCACTTTCTTCTACCCAAAAGCATTTGTAGGAATTATCCTCTTCCAAGTCTTTAATCTCAGTGTCTCTTCCTAAATTGATGTTATGGGTTTGTATTTTCCTACCTCCTATAAGTGTACACTTAGCACGCTTATCCAATCCAAACTTCATTTTTATGTCACTGGAGAAAGTATGGACAATCCTCAATTGGCATTCCAGGTTTTGGTCAGAGTCTGCGTACAGCTTCAAATCATCCATAAACAGGAGGGGGTTCAGAACACTGTTTGGATTACTTTGCCTAGTTTGATTGAGGTTGTAGCCCTTGTTGTTATTGCGAAGTAATTTGCTAAGGGGGTCCAGGGTGAGGCAGAATAGCAAAGGTGATAAACTGTCCCCCTGGAATATACTACTCATAATCTTGACATGGGGGATGGATATCTTCCCATTTTCATGAGTGAGATTGATGTTTGTCCTCCACTTTGCTATCTGGTTTGTTAAAGTGCTAATAATGGTAGGATGGATTTTGTACATTTTAATGCATTCCAAAATCTGGGAACACTGGTTCCAGTATGTTGTTCTATTTAGTGTGTTATTCACTAGTGTGAATTCTTAAATGTGCCTCAAGAGCAGAACTATATGCTGCACTGTAGGAACAAGTGCTGCATTTAAAAGGCTTTTTACCAGTGTGAATTCTTAAATGTGTCTTAAGAGCAGACCTAAATGATGCACTGTAGGAACAAGTGCCACATTTAAAAGGTTTTTCACCAGTGTGAATTCTTAAATGTGCCTTAAGAGCAGACCTAAATGATGCACTGTACGAACAAGTGTCACATTTAAAAGGCTTTTCACCAGTGTGAATTCTTAAATGTGCCTTAAGATCAGAACTACATGATGCACTGTAGGAACAAGTGCCACATTTAAAAGGTTTTTCACCAGTGTGAATTCTTAAATGTGCCTTAAGATGCCACAAATGTGAAGCACTGTAGGAACAAGTGCCACATTTAAAAGGTTTTTCACCAGTGTGAATTCTTAAATGTTTCTTAAGATGCCAAAAATCTAAAGTACTGTAGGAACAAGTGCCACATTTAAAAGGCTTTTCACCAGTGTGAATTCTTAAATGTGCCTTAAGATTCCCAAATTGTGAAGCACTGTAGGAACAAGTGCCACATTTAAAAGGTTTTTCACCAGTGTGAATTCTTAAATGTGCCTTAAGAGCAGAACTACACGATGTACTGAAGGAACAAGTGCTGCATTTAAAAGGCTTTTCACCAGTGTGATTTCTTAAATGTGCCTTAAGAGCAGAACTATATGATGCACTGTAGGAACAAGTGCCACATTTAAAAGGCTTTTCACCAGTGTGAATTGCTAAATGTGCCTTAAGAGCAGAACTATATGATGCACTGTAGGAACAAGTGCCGCATTTAAAAGGCTTTTCACCAGTGTGAATTCTTAAATGTGCCTTAAGATTAGAACTACATGATGCACTGTAGGAGCAAGTGCCACATTTAAAAGGTTTTTCACCAGTGTGAATTCTTAAATGATTCTTAAGATGCCAAAAATGTAAAGTACTGTAGGAACAAGTGCCACATTTAAAAGATTTTTCACCAGTGTGAATTCTTAAATGTTTCTTAAGATGCCCAAAATGTAAAGTACTGTAGGAACAAGTGCCACATTTAAAAGAAGTGCCACATTTAAAAGGTTTTCGCCAGTGTGAATTCTCAAATGTCTCTTAAGACTCCCAAATTGTGAAGAACTGTAGGAACAAGTGCCACATTTAAAAGGTTTTTCACCAGTGTGAATTCTTGAATGTGCCTTAAAAGCAGAACTACATGATGCACTGTAGGAACAAGTGCTGCATTTAAAAGTCTTTTCACCAGTGTGAATTCTTAAATGTGCCTGAAGATCAGAACTATGTGATGCACTGTAGGAACAAGTGCCACATTTAAAAGGTTTTTCACCAATGTGAATTCTTAAATGTCTCTTAAGATTCCCAAATCGTGAAGCACTGTAGGAACAAGTGCCACATTTAAAAGGTTTCTCACCAGTGTGAGTTCTTAAATGCACCTTAAGAGCAGAACTACATGATGCACTGTAGGAACAAGTGCTGCATTTAAAAGGCTTTTCACCAATGTGGACTCCTACATGAATTATAAGTTCATGATTCACTTTGGTTTGATAAGAACAAAATGAACATTGATACTCTTCCTTTCTCTCTCTGATGCTAACATATTCTTTGTTCATGAAGTCAGCTATAGTCAGTTCCTCCATGTTTGATATTCTTTCTGAATTATTCTTATGTATCTGGAAAACAATAATGACCTCATTCAACTTTTTTCATAAAACTTATGTCAGCACATTAAAATTATTCATTTACCACATAATATGCTTATCAAGTAAACAAAAAAAGGTGATTTAGCTTTAATTAGAACAACTTCAACCTAACCCTTATAAAATACTTCCCTATTGTAAATACCTCCATTATAGATTTGAGTTTCATGGGATAGGCAAACATCATATAAATCTCAATTATTTGAAGTCCAAACTTTTAACTCTTTTTATTTTAAATTTTAACTTTTCATTCAGAATTATGACTGAGAACATAAATATAAATTTTCAGTTTGACCTGCAATGAATATTTATTCTAATCAACAATTCTGACTTTTAAATTTTACTCCCAACATTAATTTTTAAGTTAGAATTAACTCTGATTTTCAAACTCGACTTTGCCCAAATCTGAAATTTATTCTACTTCCAAGTTAAAAAGCAAAATTCGAATTCATAAATAAAAAGTAAATAAAATAGTAGAGTAAATAAATAAATAGTAAAGTACCAAAACTTTGTCTGAATGGATGAGCTGATTGAATTTTGAATTTGACTGAATTTTATTTCTGCCTACTTTTTAACTTGACTAAAATGTTTGCTGAAATAATGTTTAAATTCTGAGATTTGTTTATAGTTGAATTTTGTTTTCTGACTGCCTGCGACTGATGAAACCCAAATTGAATTTTAACTTTTACTTTGAATTTTGAGTAATTTAATTAAGTTTAATTAACTTTCATTTTACTTTCTGACTTTTGAATTTAAATTTAAGATGACAGTTAAGACTGATGTCAGTCAAAGTCAATGACAAAATTCAAACTTCAAGATGACCACTAAAAGCATCAAATAGGAGCAGATTATAGACATCAATCAACCAGGGAAGTACTCTGGAGGGGATGGTAGGCAGAAGAGTGCTGGAACTCCTATTTCTCCTGTCACTGTCCTCCTTAGCTAATCTTTTTCAATGTTTCATGTACCCTGTGAGCAGTCCAGCATGCTCTTAAGTACATACTTTTCTCACTACACAATCTTTTCGAAATAAAAAAACAACAAAATGGTATTGACTTCAAGAGCCTCAAAGCGCCCTGGGGAGGGGACCATAAATGTTCCCACTTCTGGCTCTCCCACTGCCCATACTGGAAATACAGACAGGCAGCAGGGATGGTTCTGTTAATATGCAATGTAGTGTGAGAGAATAGACTGTCAGGTCTGGCACTTATGCATATCCATTATGATATGGAAATTAACTGGGATCAAGTTGTTGATCTCCAGTATTTGCAAAATACCATGGGGACAAATTATGGAAAATGAATTTGCTCTTCAAATTATAATTTTCAGATTGTTTGAATATATATATTTTCTTTGAATGACAAATGTTGGTTAAGTATTTTAATGAGGGAATTTAAGAATTTCTTTTATTTTAAGTCTGCTTTTTTATACATTTTCAACCTAGGAATAAATTTTCTTCTTATTAATAGTCAAAAGTAAATACTGCTGGAGATATTTGTGTATAATTACTTCACTTATGACCAAAGTGTGTGTGATGTGATATATAAAAAATAAGATCTGATTCAGGTATGAAGAAAAGTGTTCAGACACCCGACAAGCCCTGACAATCTTTGTGTGTGGCATATTGTTCCCTGGCTTCCTTCTCTGTACCTTCCCACTCCACTTTTGCTACATTACCATAAAATTTGAACAACCCCCATGGGAAAAGCTGCAAGTGATGGAAAATCATGGAGAGAGATCCCATCCATGGCAGAGCCTACACAACATACACCACCATCAATTCAGCACTCCTCCCATACTGAACTCAACTCCAAGAAATGACCAAGCCCAAGCAGACAGATTGATAGTTTTTCTAACTGAAGAGGACTTCTTCTGTAGAACAAGATGAACCAAAACCATCAACTTCAGGGACCTCTTCAAGCTCTCAAAACATGACCAATTACCTGAACTACCAGATGCCTTTATGGAAGGAGACTCTCCTTCCAAACAATAAAACACCACCACCATTTTTCCAGTCAATCTTTCCAGTAAGCCCAGCCAAGTTGCTGTTCTGGTGAGTGTTAGTTTTTTAGTGCATGTTAATTTAATTTAATTAATACAGTACTGTTTTCATTATAATTTAATTCTTTATTTTCAGAAACTGACACATAATAATACTGTACTTAAATACTATTTAATTTAAATTAAAAATATTGGAGGGCCTAAAAAGTTAGATTTTGTGGTGATAAGGGTCAGTTTTTAGTTTTCTGGAACCTGTTAGTCTTATAACAAAGTATGGTCCTGTTAACCAAGGTTCTGCTATCCAACATGTTTTTTTTTGGAATCAATTAATCTTGGATAGTCCACTGTACTTAATTTTGAACCAAAGTGATTTTGATATAGAATTTTCAATTCCAAAAATCAAGAAAGTATGAAATTTTTTTCAAAAATTACATTCACAATATTTTAAGTATTTTCATCTTTCCAACTTCCACTTTGCTTTACCATTTGGCTATTCTTAGTACTGCTGCTACATTTCTTTAAAATAAACTGGGGGAAAAGTTTTCAGCTTACCTGTTCATTTAAAGGTGTTCCAACAGTCCTCATTATATGGTCACTAATGTTCAATTTTTTAAGCTTAACCATTGGGTATTTGGAACACTGAATTCTTCTGAACAGAATATGCTTATTGAATAACATATCAGAAGCTTGTTTCTGATTCTCAAGTTTTGAAATTTCCTCTGAATTTGAATCATCAAAAAGTTTAGGGCTTTCTTTTTCACCAAAATTTTCAGATCTCTGAAACAAATTGTTAAAAATTGTTTTAGACAACTTTACATATAAATATTTGCTATAGATCAAAATTAATACTGAATTTTGATCATTTTATATAGGTACAGCAACAAAGAAGTTACACTACAAGAAAACTTCAGTTACTTCATTATGAGGGAATTTAACTATAACTTAAATAACAAAACTAAGACAAATGACAAATAGTGAACTGAAAAATGAACAAGAATAATGTAATGAATGAAGTGGAAGTGAAAACAAGTAAGAAGTGAGGTTTAAAAGGATAACATAGGAGAGAGGATAAAAGCCTCCTAATTATCTGAGCAAACTTGAAAAATCTTATTACTAAGACAGCATGATTCTGACCCAGCTCTGAAGTGTGTATAAGTACCATCCTCACCTCAGTACTCTGAGAGATGATGCAATCCTAAATTACCAAGACTAGGACAGGAAATCTACAAGGGTAACACAGTCAAAGGCACCATACAATCTCCATAGCAGGGACAAGGGCCCCTCTCAGACAAATACAAGTGGGTAAGGAACATATAGTCTCTCTAAAGGGAAGCAAGTGGAGTTTGCTATCATCAGGACATAGAGAGATAACTCAAGGGCTAGTCTGCATATGTAACTTCACATATCTTGTTGGGACCAAAGAATAGTATTTCAACTTTTGTTGCCAGACAATGCAAACTGCATCCTGAATCCATGGAAAGAAATACAGTACCTCAAAAGCAATATGACATTCACCTGCAAAAATATGGGAAGCAATAGACTTTGGGAAGTGGGCCACCTCTTCATTCCCATTAATGGCAACCAAGGGAGGTAGGTACCCAACAAAACTCAACAGATCATCCACAACAATCAATTAAAAGACTTCACTTTAAAACATCTAAAACTATGAAGCAACTCCAAAACTTGAACACTCTTGGAGTTGTTAAAAATACAGACAGTTAAGAGTCAAGACTTCTTTTTTAACAAATGGCTATTGAAGCTGACATAAAAAGTGTAATCTTTCAACAAGATGGGATGACTTCCCATGATGCCATTGCTGTTCGCAACTTTCTAGATGCAACCTTTCCTCAATGCTAGATAAGCTGTGGTAGACTGATAGCATGGTCACCACAATCACCTGACTTAACCTCTCTGAATTTTTATCTGCGGTAACATTATAACAGTTGTGCATTGTAATAAACTCTGTAGACTGGCAAAACTCCAAAACTCCTTCAAAGAAACAGAGGTCAATAGATCCATTCCACAAAAGCACCTTGCTAATGCCCTAATGGAGTTTGAGTGGTCATCTTGTAAAACGTTTTCTAAACTTTTATAGTTTGGAAATGTAAATAACCATATACATATGATTATGATTAACAATAAGAAAAATGACCAATTATTCTTGCACCATTATTTCTTGGACACACTATATTCAACAACAAGAATTAATGATCCTTAGCCAAGTCAAAAGGTTTTTTTTTTTTAAAACATTACTTAATAATTTCATCACTTGTGGATTTATATTTTAAAAAATAAAATTACTTTTGAGGAACAATTAAAAAAAGTTGAATTTATTTTTGTAAAAATAATAAAAAAAGACCCTCTCCAAAAAACAATATGTTGCATCACTAACCCCCCCCCCCCCCCCCCATGTTGGCAAGGGTGTTTTAACAGGCCTGGATAAAACTTGGTAAAAACCTGGTTAAATGATTGAGTAAAACCCTGTCAAAACCCATTAGCACTATTTTGATTTTTTGAAGTAGTAATTAAATTTATAAATCACAATTTTTATTCCAAGTAAAAAAAAAATGGCACTTGCCTGAGATAGTATTGAGTTAGTTGAGCATAAAAAATGATAAAAAATAAAAATTCTTTTCAAATTTTTAATCCATGCAAAAAAAGAAAAAAGTACAAAAAAGGATAAAAAAGAGAAAAATTCAAGCACTATCATCCAAGGCAAATCCTGGTTAGTGACAATTTCATATACATGTTAGGTATGGTTTGGGTAGAACCCTGTAGCATTTACTGATGGTTGTCAGTAGAGAAGCACTTGTGAACAAGGTGCACCCAGAAAATGATATGATACCTCTGTTATAAATGCAGCTTTTATATTTACAGTAATTTCACTTTTCATTAATTAATAAAGTCATATTCATGTTTTCAGTAACAAATACCTTGTATATTTCATTCTGATTTCTGGGGGTTGTCTGGGGATAGGTGATGTGGGATTTAACCTATTGGGGACTGCAAACTGAGGAACTCATTTCCCTTAACTTCGCATATAAGCCAAAGGGTGATTTTCAGAGACATTTTTCAGGAAAAAAGTCTCTTATATCATGGCAGAAAATATGTGTAAATATGAATTTCATGTTAAACCTATCCATACCTCTCCTAGCTCCCTTACCACCCTGCTGCATAGTTTACCAGGAAGCAACCCTGGAGCCAACAGTGATGGGAGGGTGAACAGGACACTGGTTGGACTCTCCCAGGGAGAACAGGCCATGACCTGAGCAAGAAGGAAAGCAATAGGGCATACAACACCCAAATATCAAAGCATTTCCCATGGCTGGAGAATACAGGACAGGCATGACCTATGAACATACCCATGAGGAGAACCAAATATCCATGGAGGATAAAGACAAAATACCAGTAGCAAGGAGTGTGGTTGATGACCACAACACATCATAGGCCAGAGGTAGCAAGGCCTCTGGTTGGAAAGTATGATTCCTCAAATTAATATGTAGCCCTGATCATTCATTAGGTGATCATTAGGTTTTACCATGGTTTTACCATCATATGGATAAAACCCTGGTAAAACAATCAAAAGGTTTTACCCACCCAACCCTGACACACACACATATTTACCTTAACTTCAAGTTTACAATCAGTGAAGTCCATATTTTCTTCAACAGGAATGTCTTCCATCCATTCATCTTTGATCTGATCACTCTGAAATTGGTTTTCTTTTCATCACATTCAATAATTAATTTCTTATTTCAATTTATTTCTTAGTTTAATAAAATTGTCTTATAATCTATAAAAGCTTTAAAAATTAATTCATCAGCTTAATGCTTCCATGAATGTATTATTATATAAATTACTAATCTCAGTCAATAATCTCTAGTTGTTAGAACTTAGAAGAATGAAAAAGGTCTTTATATTTGTTTTCATTTTGCCATGAATAGTAATCCACTTAAATTACATAAGAAAATAAATTTTGTATATTTATTCTTTACCTCCCATTTATCACAAATGTTTCTGTGGCCAATTGAATTTTTCTTGAAGTAATTTGTTTCACAGAAAATTACTTCTTTTTTAATATCAGTTTCATCTTTAATGTTCCAATAATCTTTCAAATTACATTTGCTTTCACCTTTTTCCATTTTGAATTTCAAGACATCAAATGAGTCTTCCATCCATTCATCTTTGATCTGATCACTCTGAAATTAGTTTTCTTTTCATCACATTCAATAATTAATTTCTTAGTTTAATAAAATTACCTTATAATCTATGAAAACTTAAAAAAATTAATTCATCAGCTTAATGCTTTCATCATGAATGTATACCTTTGGTAACCTTTGGTTAGCTTCCACATGAATTGTTCATTCTGATGAAGGTCAAGCTTTTCACTCCACCTTAGACCTTCAGTTTAATGTGGAATCTGAACCACACCCCACCAGCAGCACAGCATCTTAACCACTGGGCCACCCAGGGTACCCATTTTCTTTATTGTGTGGAAGAATGAACAACTGGGTTTTGCTGCACACTGGCTGCCATCATCAGGTCTCAATCCTGGGGTTGATGGATTCGTAGTGAGTGACACTAACCACTACACACACCACTGAGGTGCATATAATGAATCATTCTCAGCAGGATTATAGTATTATTAAATAAATTACTAATCTCAGTCAATAATCTCTAGTCATTAGAACTTAGAAGAATGAAAATAATCTTTATATTTGTTTTCATTATGCCATGAATAGTAATCCACTTAAACTACATAAGAAAATAAATTTTTCATATTTATTCTTTACCTCCCATTTATCACAAATGTTTCTGTGGCCAATTGAATTTTTCTTGAAGTAATTTGTTTCACAGAAAATTACTTCTTTTTCAATATCAGCTTCATCTTTAATGTTCCAATAATCTTTCAAATTACACTCGCTTTCACCTTTTTCCATTTTGAATTTCAAGACATCAAATGAGTGATAGAAAAAAATTAATTTCCTCAGTAAAAGTGGCTCACTTTAGTTACAGATCATTATTTTTAAGAACAAAATATTCCTTTTACTGAGAACAAAATTTTAAGTTAAAAAGTTCATATTTTGCTTTAATAGTTTCTTTCAAAGAAGTGTACCTGAAGAAATAATTTAGGAATGAAGACAGGTTTGTGCAATGGTAACTCAGCACCAAATCTATTATTAAGACAACATTAAGAGAAAAAGAGGCTCTTTTGTAGTAGAGCCAATAAACCTAACCAACACATGTCTAGAATTTATTTTTTCAAACTAGTCACAAAAATCAATATTCATGGCAGAAGTTCAGATTATTATTTTAGTCTTCAAACATAAAATCAAACAATTTTAGTTATCTCAATAGGAATCAAAACCAGTATACAGAATCTGTAAAATCTGACACCCAAACTTTTAACACTTTTGATACCAAAAATATGAAACCATATACATGTACATGAAGTTTTAAGGTGTCACTGATGTTGAGACTGATGCCCATGTTTAAGGGCTGGGAGAGTCATCAGAGAAAACTCTCAACAAAAGCTGTCTAATGCTTAACACTATAATATATTCACATGTACAGAAAATAATTAGGATAGAAAGATCAGAAATTACAATTTTCAAAATTTTTTGGACACCTTACAACACACTACATTAAAATTTATGCTAAGTATGGATCAGAAGATCTCAGTTTATGTGATGATTTACCATGAATTTTTTTTGGTGTGTGTGAAGGCTTTCTTTTAACTTCCATCAAGAAGGTGGATAAAAGAAAAGAAACTGAGTAATGAATGATGTATAGGCTGAGAAAATACTCAATATGTATTACCCAGCTTATTATAGAAAGCTTACTAAAAACAAGAATATATCAAATGATGATAATGAACATAAATATAAATGGTAAATGAAATAACACAATTAGCAAACAATGAAACCATATTCACACCAAATTGACATCTAACATCATGGGGTTTGTCCCAATAGGATAGAGCATGGACTCATTTCTGGTAAATGATTTCACATTGCCATCAGTGATAATATACTTGATCTTAAACTCATGTGATCTTTCACTACAAAAGGAACCCATATAAAGGAAGTTCTAATGAAGTAGATTAATACTAAAAACCATACTCCCTCCAATTTTGATGAAACTTGGTACCCAGGGTAGTTTTTGACCCAAATGCCTCATTTTCCAAATTTCAATTCAATCTGAATGATTGTTCAAAAGTTACAGGTCAAGGTCACTGCAGGGTCAGATGATGACCTTGGTCATTTTGAAGGCCCATGGCATCAGCAATAATACGTACTTGTATACTTTGAAATTACAAAGGGTTTCGATTTATCCATGTTTGGCTTATGTGAATTTGCTTATATGTGAGGAACCTATTTCTACCAACAATTCAATTTATGCAAAAAAAATTTGCAGTTATGCAAGTTGTGCAACACTGGTGTTTTTGTGTGCAAAGCGATGCGAGCTGCCACGCATGGTGTATTGTGAATGCAGAGTTGGAACCCATGCTACCTGTCTCCCTCCCACCAAACCACACTATCTCGCATACACCGCGCTAGTACAAGACAACCCAACATCATCCACATCTACCATGTAAACTCACCCACTACTGCAACATCCATTTGTCCCCTGGAGCCTCCACACCTGCCATCTCTTTAGTGAGTACATCCCTATCTTATGTCTTATTAGGCTTATTATATCTTTTAATATTTATATTGATGTAATATAGTATTACTGTTGTCTTGTAGTATCACATTGGTGTGTTTTTGGTTTGAAAAAGTGGCAGAATTAACGTTGGGGAAGTCCAAAGTAGGTTGTGGAACTCATCACTATTTTCCCTATTTTTCCTATTTTCGCAGTCTAATGTAACCCCTGCATATATCAAAATCCTGGTGTATATATTTTTTTGAATGATGAGTGGCTGAGGATTCCAAATATTAAAGTTTTACTCTTTTTTTTAATTTGGGATAATTGTAAAACCATTGCACATTTGACCCTAAATGAGTGCAGTTCACTTAAATATATAAAGGGATCCAAAAACACAAAAAGAGGTACACAAAAAAATCTTGTAAAACTGTGTGTATGACAAAAAAAATTACAATAAAATTACTACAGGCTGGAATGACTGTTACTGGTATTATATTTTTTCTTTTTAAGAAGAAACTGACACAATGAATGCACATGACTCTCTTTTTTGGAAACAGTATCTGACCCAATCAGTGGGTCAAATGGATTTTGACCAGTCAATGAAGGTTTGACCATTTTTGGGTGCCTGAAAAATAAAGTTGAACAGTATAAATCATAATTCCCATATTTCTGGAACTACAAAGGAAACCAAGATATTCTTATAAGCAAAGGAGTTATTTTTCTGCACTCAGTGACCTTCACCAAATGACACAACTCACATTTTCAACAACTATGTGGGAATAGGTTCCCCAGTCCCTGGGCAATGTTATGGGAAAACTGGAGTACCCACCTGGATTCAGCTCTGGAAACACTTCTTCCTATTGTAGGAAGCCAATTCTACTGCCAGCCACAAAGTATGTGTAGATTAAGTAGACTGGAAGGAAGGAGATGAAACCATGGTCAAAAATCTTCTCCCGAGCAGTGCACTAGATATCAAGTGAGCAAGGACCATTCCCAAAAATGTTGCGTAGGAAGAGCAGGACCAGCACAGTGCATTCAAGCAATGGAAAGCAAACAGTATATGCTGGGGTGTTAAGGAGTGGGTACAGGGCCGTAACTAGGGTTTAGAAATTAGTGAGGTCCAGATTTTTTTCGAGTGCGGCGGGACGAGCAAAATTCAGACCAAAATGACATCTACAAACACAACCCAAGCTATACACTAAACACAAAACACAAAATGCTCGACGCTCCCTCGTTTCAAAAGAAAAGCGGTAATATGCGTTTCATACACGGAGAACAGTTCAGTCTCTTTTTTTTTTTTAGGAAATAATTACCGAGGTCCGGACCTCGGTGACCTCATAGGTAGTTATGGCCATGAGTGGGTACAAGGAAAACATGTTCAGGCAGAAAAAGGAAGAGAAAGAGGACTTCAGGATAAACATGAACAGGAATAAAAAGCACAGTACAGGCAAGAACTATGCTACTGAAAATTAATCCAAGAATTTTCCCTTGACTTGAAATTATTACCAAATTTAGTAAACCTTATTCCAGTGTATGACTTTTTATCTTGTCTTATTCCCTGTGATGAACAAATGTGGAAAACCTTTATAGAGCAATCTAATCAGCTTCACTAGAAATAAATTCTTGAAGATGACTTTAAAACTCAACTTTTGCCTGAGAATGTTAAGCTTGAACTGACACTGGATCCTAATGGGTTACTATGCCTGATATTTTTTTATTTTAGTCCCAACTGTTTGAGAACATACTTTTGAGTATTACTAAATATATTTCTTCAAGCTAACACTGATCTTCCCATCATGTCCCATGACTTATATTTAATGATTTATGGAAAGCAAACTAGAAAATTAAGTTTGTTTTATTTATAATTTGATTTAATAGAACAACTTCAAACCTCCCATTTTTAGACTTGAAAGAAAACCTTAACAGTAATTATTTACAATTTATTCTGGAGGTTCTATACAATAAGGAACTTTCATCTTAAATTAAATGATGATGGAGTTAATAGGTTAGTTATGATAATGAGCATAGAGATGATTTATGTACAAAACACTAGAATTCTAAATAACTATCTTAAACTTTGCAGGGTCTTAACTTCCTACATTTTGACTATTGTATTCGCTGGAATTCTTCTCATTTGTTTATTTCTTAATTTATTTGGACAAGACAACATGTGTAGGAACTTAATGAACTCACATGCAGTAGTTTAATTAAAAGTTTGTAAACCAAAGCTGCAAGAAAATGGTACATGCTGGCAATGCTTCAAATAATTTGGACTTGTTTGCACAATACTGGATTGTCTGACTTGAAGGAACACTAAGTTCTGGATCCTTAGTGCTAAACTTCAAAAACATACTTTCTGGCTTCAGTAATGGACTATGATCTTGCCTCTCATTGAGGCTAACAGGGACTATTAGGGCTAAATGCTAGACTAGGTTTTAACACTAGCTCTAGAGCTGTTTCTAGCAAGATGCCCTATTAAACTGATTTGAGTACTTTTGCATTAACTACAGTACCTGCCTATACTTGACTAGATGGACTTAATTAACATTCTTAACTTGAGGCTGTGAAAGCTGAGTGGCTAGAAAAAGAAAATTTAAAAATAAAGACTCAAGAAATGAGAATCAGCAAAACCTTACAGCAAAATATGTTAGAAAAATAAAACTGGGCAATGCAGCGGTACCATATCAGGAATATTAGCCATAATGTATTGTACCATGCCATCTAGAAGCTGTTCTCAGAGCAAACCTTCCCTGTTTACTTCCATTCTTCTTTCTCATATCTGTGTCACAGTCTTTATGCATTTCTAAATGTTATGCTATTAAATTTACCACAATCTTTTGTCACAATTATTTATACGTAGTACTGAAAGAATATTATGGGTAAACAAATTAATTTGTCTAGCTATGTTATTTATTCATGAATAACCTTAAGTTAAAATCTTCACTGTACAGTGCCCGCGAAAAGTATCCGATCACCCTTAAAATTTGTATTTTTTACATAAAAAACAATGTTTAAATGTATACTAACCTTATATTAGTATTTTGTCATCTGTCCTTTGGTTTGGATGACTTGTTCTAGACGTTTTGGCATGGATTTAATCAAGTTTTGACAAACTTCCACTGAATTTCCTTGCACCATACCTTTTTGATGGCCTCTTGTAATTTTCGACTGAGCCAGTGTCGTGGCATTCAACCTTATTTTTTATTATTAGCCACAGATTTTCTATCGGATTGAGATCTGGACTATTACCAGGCCAATCCAAAATATCAAATTTATTGTCAGTAATCCATTTTGTCACTATTTTGGCCCTGTGACATGGTGCACCATCATGCATGTATGTTTTTGTCCTTTGGATTGCCATTGCCATTGGAAGTTTATCCTGTAGCATTGCTAAATACCGTGCACCATTCATAGTTGTGTTCTTCGGAGAAAATATAAGTTTCCACGCCCATAGTAACCGAAACAACCCAAACCATCACACTTGGAGGGTGTTTCATTGTCTTTAGGGTTATTTAGGGTCCATCCTATTTTAGCCAATAGGCCGGTGAACCTTTTTTGGACAACTTCTGAATGTCAAAAATGTCGACTCATCGCTAAATAAAACCTTCTTCCAGTCATCAACAGTCCAATGAATGTATTTTTTACAAAATGCGACACGTTTTTTACGCATTTTTTCATTAATGAACGGTTTCTTAGCAGCATGGCGAGGGTAATCCGAGTTCTTTTTGGAGCCGCTCCTGGATAGTTCGTTCAGAAACACCAGATAACAAATTATTCATATTAAATTTTATTTCTTTCGCAGTTATTGTTGGGTTTTTCAATACTAAACGTTTCATAAGTTTGTCTGTTCGCGAATTTGTTTTTCTCGGTCTGCCAGATCGTTTTTTAGGGACTGGCGTGGTTAGGCCACCATTGTTCTCAGCCCGTGAAACCCATAAATTAACGGTACTTTGGGATATGTTTAATTCCTTAGCTATCTGTCTCTGTGATTTCCCACATGCATGCAAAGCAACAATAGCACCTCGACAATCACTCTTAAGTTGTTTTTTAGCACACATTATATATAAATTTTATTACACCACTTTCTGTAAAAAAAAAAAAAAATATCAAGAAATTTACACAAACAGTGAAATCTGACAAATTTGAGACACAGCCACCCGCAACGAAGGCTACCAGAACACTAATTTGAGAATGCGTTGGATAGCTCTCATATCAGCGAGCAACCTCAAAGTTACCAGATGTCGCTAGAACAAATAGAAAGTGAATTACGTGTCTCTGAATATCAAGGGAAAATATTGTATTTTCTTGAGTGATCGGATACTTTTCGCGGGCACTGTACATTTCTTTATTTGCTGCTGCCACATGAAGACAAGATAGAAAACTTCTGTCAGTAAAGATTTGTCATGTTTATGGCAGCAACTGGTACCTTCATAGACCTTTAACATTTGGCCTATTAAATGTTCAAGCCTCTTCTTCACAATTCCAGGGCCTGAAATGATTTGAACAGGGGTTCCTGATAATTAATTCAAATTATGAAATCGTTAATATCTGGAACCAACTTCCCTCAGAGGTTATTTCAAGCCAAAGTGTAAATGTTTTAAAAATAAGCTAGACAAAGTACTGAATACTCTTATTGTTTAAGATTAAAACATAACATCACTCTGCAGGAATAGTTGAAAGAAAAATAAACTTGTTTAATAACAGGAACCTCCCAGAGTGGAATGGAAGGTTTTAAAGGCTCTCTCTCCAGGGATGACACCCGCATCATCCTCGAGCCAGGCATCAGGCATGAAGGTGCTGGCCTTGATAATGTTCGGTGTACTGCAACAGTCATTGCTGATAGAATAGACAAACTGAGCTCATTTAAGGCTCCTGGGCCAGACCAGTTCCTCCCCAGAGTCTTGTGGGAAGTGCATGACCAGGTAGCTCCCCACCTGGCTACAATCTTCAACAAATTGTTGGAGACTGGCCAGGTGTCTGGTGACTGGAGGGAAGCCAACATGACCCCTATCTTTAAGAAGGGGGATCACGAATGTCCAGGGAACTATTGTCCCATTAGTCTCACTTCTGTTGTAGGTAAATTATTAGAGGAGATAATAGCAGATCAGATTGTCGACCATTTGGATTCCGACAAGCTGCTTGGAGACTTCCAACATGGGTTTGGGCAGCATAGGTCATCTCTCACCAACTTGCTTGAGTTTTTTCATGTCATGTGGAGTGAGTGCAATGAGTAGGGCAACTGATATATTTTATCTCAACTTTCAGAAAGCCTTTGATAAGGTAACTCACCACTGGCTAATGGCTAAAGTGCATGCGCTGGGTATCAGTGGGGAAGTAGGTAGGTGGATTGAAAACTGGCTGAAGAATAGGCAGCAGAGGGTTGTAATTAAAGGGGCTAGCTCAGGTTGGACCTCAGTCACTAGCGGGGTTCCTCAGAGTTCCATTTTGGGGCCACTGTTGTTTATCACTTACATAAATGGTATCAACGCTGGCACTGTCAGTAGGATCACCAAATTTGCTGATGATACCAAGCTTGGGGCCAATGTTGGGATGCCCGAAGTGATCAAGCAACTGCATATGGACCTACATAGGATAGGAGAGTGGTCCAAAAAATGGCAAATGCTGTTTAACTTGGGTAAATACAAGGTCATGCACATTGGCTATGCCAATCCCAAACCAAACTACTCCATGATGGGGAGTAATATCGAGGTCACTGATTTGGAAAAGGACTTGGGTGTGCTAATTACATAGTTACATAGTAATAGGCCAAGAAAGACCCAAAATACACTCTGGGCTAACCCATGAAGGAAGTAGAAAAGTTAGAATTAAAAATGAAAAAAAGGAATACTCAAAACTTATACCATACTTACACTTTTAGACATGTAAAGCTTTCACACAGCAACAGTAATGTATAGAATAGACAAGGCTCTCTCTTTCCACCAGCTACTGCTCACAGAAAGTAGTGATGAGGTGAAAGAAGATTAAGAGGAAAGTAGGAAAAAGTATAATGAAGAGTATAGCTTCTGAGTTCATTCACACCATGTTTACACTTATCTCCTGTACTGTACTCAATTATGCACTAGAAAACAGCACAAAATAAAGGATAGTACGAGTACTAAATTATTTAATGTAATCCACACAGTGGATTTTTTTTTAAGCCATTTTTTTATTCATTTATTATGTACAAGAAGTCCTCATTTCATTGTTGCATCATTTCTCTGTAGCCTACCATACCCACTATAATGAAGACTTCTCATGTAGTAATTTATACTGCATTCTTCCCCATGCACGATGGGAAATAATAACAGAAAATATGCAGAATTTTTTCTCTTCAAAACTTTTAACAACACTATTTAAAACTAAAGTTCCGCTCTAACTAGGTAGCCTCCCTGAAGATGAGTATGACTATTCAGAGGGTTTAATTCCAAAGCTAGCAAGTTAGAAGTCCACAATTTACCTAAAAAGTACTCACATTCCTACACTATAAAGTATAAACTCAAATAGCATCCCTAAAATTCAAAAGGTCTATTCAGAGGTTTTGGCAACCAACAGAACACATCAAGCCTCCCTTCTCTATCAATGTAATATCATTTGTCATGCATTTACTTAGAAAGCCAAACAACTACTGTTTGTATATGATTTTGTATTTGAATATAAATTTTATTACAGTGAGGCCTTGCATAACGAATGCCTTAAATAGCGAATTTTTGCTTAACGAATTACCTCCATAAGGCTCCATTGATTTAAATAACAATTTTACCTTGCAGAACGAATTTGGTATCAAAAAATGTAATAACACGTTTTCTGTTTAGTTGGAGTGATTTATCATTATAATATCATTAATTAATAGTGAATAAATAATAATTAATGCTTTTAAGCATTATTAGTGCTAAATAAAGTTAATTACAGTGCACATAATAAAGATAAAAAGTGAATTACAGTGAACCAAGTGGGCTTACGATAACACGTGTTGTTACAATAATACAACACAATTGCTCACTATTAAATTTTAATTTATTAGCTTTATAAGTGTATAAAACGTGTAGTCATGGCCCTTAAAAGACCTTCATCATCTGCTAATGCTCCAAAGAAATCCAGGAAAACTATCAGTCTCCAGATGAAGCAGGACATTATTAAAAAAAGTGAATCTGGAACGAGC
Source organism: Bathynomus jamesi (assembly GCA_023014485.1). Classification (NCBI taxonomy): domain Eukaryota; kingdom Metazoa; phylum Arthropoda; class Malacostraca; order Isopoda; family Cirolanidae; genus Bathynomus; species Bathynomus jamesi. The sequence goes on along the minus strand of JAJOZX010004333.1, from coordinate 158,230 downwards.
ACCAAAGATCTTGCTGCTGAATATGGATTGTCTGCCAGTACAGTTTCGACGATTTTTAAGAAGAAAGAAATTATGAAAACTAAAGTAAGTGATGCTACAAGTAGACTTATTAAAGGAAGGGAAGCTATTGCTGAAATGGAGAGAGTTTTACTGATATGGATTAGATAAAAGGAAATGAAGGGGGAATCCATTACTAAGGCATTCATTAGTGACAAGGCAGTGCAAATATATGAACAAATTAAGGAATCCCTTCCAGCATCAGTTGAAAGATATGAATCATTCAATGCAAGTCGTGGGTGGTTTGAAAATTTCAAGAGAAGGTCAGGAATTAAGAACATTATAAGGCATGGTGAGGCTGCAAGTGCTGATACTGAGGGAGCAAAGGAATTTAAAATAGAATTTGCAGAACTTATTGAGGAGGAGGATTATTTGCCTCAAGTTTTTAACACCGATGAAACTGGCCTATTTTGGAAAAAGCTACCAAACAGGACCTACATTACTAGAGAAGAGTCCAAACTGCCTGGCCATAAACCAATGAAAGACCAGTTTACTTTACTTATTGCTGGGAATGCATCAGGGGACCTGAAGATTAAACCTATGCTTGTGTATCATTCCCAAAATCCCAGGATATTCAAGCAGAAGAAGGTGAAACCCATCTACTCTTGGGGTGTTTTGGCGACACAATAAAAGGCATGGGTGACAAGAACCCTATTTAATCAGTGGATTGTGGAAGTTTTTGGCCCTGCAGTGCAAAAATACCTGGAGACCAATAAACTTCCTTTAAAGGTCTTATTGCTTCTTGACAATGCTAAGGCCCATGACCCAGATCTGGACAAAATTGTCAAGACAAGTTTCAGCTTCATTACTGTGAAATATCTGCCTCCAAACACAACATCACTGCTCCAGCCTATGGACCAGCAGGTTATTTCAAACTTCAAGAAGCTATACACGAAGTTCATGTTTGCTCAGTGCCATAATGCAACCTCCAGTGAGGATTCTGTAACCTTAACACAGTTCTGGAAGCAGCATTACAACATTTGGAGGCTGTCAAGAATGTTGTGAGAGCATGGAGAGAAGTCTCAACAATTTGCATGAACTCTGCCTGGAAGAAGTTGTGGCCATCTGCTATGCATGATTTTGAAGGTTTTCAAACAGATGAACCAAATGTAGAGGCTGAAATTGTCCAGTTGGGTCAAGACATGGGCCTTGAAGTCAATCAAGAGGACGTTGAAGAACTTCTTGCAGACCATGGAAAGGAGTTGACTGCACAAGATCTTCTGGAGTTGGCCAAGGAATCAGAGTCAGGGTCAGATGCTGGTGAGGATGATGATGAAACAGAAGAGAAAATAACTTCTGCTGAAGTTAAAGAATTAATATTACATTGGGGCAAGGTGAAGGCCATTGCAAGCAAGCACCCTAATGTTGAAGTTACTGAGCTTGCTATCTGTCATTTCGAAGACAAAGTCCTGCCATATCTCAGGGAATTTGCAGAAAGCAAAAAGAAACAGAGAAAAATTGACAGCTACTTCAAGACTACAACAGCCCCCACTGCTTCAACTTCAACATCTTCTGTGGATGTGGTTGATCCTGATGACCCTCAACCAGGTCCAACTGGCAATAGGACACCCAGGAGAGAATCATTTGACCTCCCAGATGTCCTAATGGAAGGAGATTCTCCTTCCAGAAACCATTAATTCCCATCCTCCTCCAAGCCTCATCTCCAGCCCACTCAAGCTCATCACCTCCAAGACCAAGGTAAATAAAAATATTTTGTTTTAACTGTGTTTAATTTATTTATTTAGCATGTTTATTTAAAATATATACATAGAATAACATTAATATAACAATAAGAACACATTACACTAAAAAACCTTTAAAAAATGGGTAAACAAGCGCAAAAAGGGTCAAAATTTGGGCTCTGGAACGAATTACTGAAAATCCTATTGAACTAATGCATTGCATAACGAATTTTTCAGTTAACGAATGACCTTCTGGAATGAATTAAATTCGTTATGCAAGGCCTCACTGTATTTGATTATATATTACTCTTTCATATAGTTTACTAACAGTTGGGAAGATGGAAATTGGTCTGTAGTTTGAGGGGGGAAGTTTTATCAACCAATTTATAGATAGGGCATACACTATATATTAGTTTTAGAGGCTATTTTGGAAGACACCATTTGAATGGATAGGTTTATGAGCTTTGAAAGCATGGCCACAATTAAGTTTGCATGTTCTCTAAATTTTATTTAGGATTATGTCTAACATACAACTTTTATTCTTTAATTGTTTCATGGCTGTCATTAGAATCAGGGGCATCATGAAACAAACATTTTTTGGGGTACTGTCAGAGAAATAATTTTTAATCAGGTGTAAGAAATCATTAATTCAGTGCTTTAACTACATTTAAAGATAAGAAAAGTCAACAGTATATATAGGTACGCCCATTGCCAAGGGCGGGCCAGGTGGTGCCAGGCCCCCCAATAAAAAATAGTAGGTACTGTGATAATATGATGTTATTTTATTTGAAATGTTTGTACTAAATGATGTCGCTTAAGAAGTGACTTATACCAAGTATCTCCAATGACTAGCAATTCAGCCACTTCCTGTAATTTACTTTTGTATTTGTATTTGTATACCCATTCTAAAGGCTATGATCATACTAACGTAGGCTAAAGCAGCTAGGTTTATAGCTTACATTTCTTTCTAGCCTAGCCTAGATAAAGTTAATGCTCGGATACCCTAGACCAGAATCATAAGTCTAAGACAAATGTAGAACACAACAAAGACAAAGCGTCTGGTGATTCTGTCATTTCTCTCTTCATACACTAAACAGCTAAATATGAATGAACTGCTCTGTGTATTTTCTGAAGCCAAAAACAGGCATCTTGAACTGTATTGATACTTGTGTTATCTTGTGTATTCCACTGCCTACCTATAAGTACCTAGTACTGAATAAAAATTATTTGATTATGATCTTTTTGTGTTTGGTTATAGAGGTGGTGGCCCCCCTAATAAACACAGGTGCCCCTCCAAAATTTTTAGCTGGTGATGGGCCCAGACACATGCCTACCCAATGTCTGTGGGCATGATGCCTCTGCATTAGATCATATGTCACAACTAGAGATAAAGAGAAAGTGTGTAGTAATGGAGGGCCTAGGTACGTATCAAAAGACCACACTGTGGGTGGTATTTTTTAAGTAAGGTTGGCTCCCACTTCACTGAAATAACAGTGGTCAACAAAGTCTTTGTCACAGAGATATTTTCACTTGAACAATATTTAATTTTTTATGTTGATTATGGAAATGAAAACAGAATTTTTCTATCACCTGCAGTTTTAGACTGACACACAAATTTACATTACTTAGGATTTGAGTCAGAATAGGAAGTGAGTGGGGTCTGTCCCTTGCTCCTCCTCTACTTATAAGTTGCTGCATGTCACTGTTGACTTTCATTTGTCAGTTACTCACTTGATTTCATTCAGTGAACATCATGCATTTTATTTGTGGTTTACCTTAATCATTTTTTGTCAGTGCATTTGTATTGCTTTATGACAGAATGCCACCTAAGTGTGTCAACTATCCAAACTGTTTCTGTTGTGTGTCTGGAGAGTTAACTTTTAAATCTCAAAGGCAAAATTTCACCCCTCTCATCACAAAAGCATACAAACTTCATTTTGGTTGCAAGGTAGGGAATCAGGAGAAGATGTAGGCACCTCTTATATGCTGTATTACGTGTTTAAGACTTCTGACAAGGTGGCTAAGTGGGTTTCACCAAATGCCATTTGCTGTTCCAATGATATGGAGAGAGCCAAAAGAACAGTTAATGGATTGTTATTTCTGCTTAATGAATATACTAGGCATTACTGCAAAATCTAAACATACGGTACAATACCCAAATTTACCATCAGCCATAAGGCCTGTTTTATACAGGGTGTCCCAGAATTAACTATCTATTTCAATGAAATCGGACAAATTTTTTAAAAACACTTTTATTTATGTTTATCATGTTTAATATGTATTAAAAATGTATAAATTTCTAAATTTTTTTCATAATTTTATTTTCATAATTTTTTCATAGTTTTATTTTCATTCTCTTTCAGAACCCTATTAATAATGAATACACAAGAACGCATCTTTGTTGTAACATCCCGTATCAAAGGAATGCAATGTAATGAAATCAGAGAAAAATTTACAAGAAGATTCCACAGAACCGGTCCTACAGACAAAGCGATTCGTGAACTTGTGAACAAACTTAAAAGAACTGGATCCATACACGACGAGGTGGGAAGAGAACGCCCAAGGACAGCATGTAACAGTACCGAACAGGTACGACAATTGTTTGAGGATGAACCAACAACTTCGGTTAGGGAGGCCGGTCGAAGACTCAACATATCCAAGACAACAGTTCATAGAATCTTGCATTCAACACTGATGAAAAAGGCTTATCACATTCAAGTACTGCATGCCCTAAATGAAGAGGATTATCCAAATCGAGCAGCAAGGTGTGCAGAAATTGTGGATCAAATCGAAAATTAAAGTTTATTGGATAACATCTTATTCAGTGATGAGGCGACTTTCCACACGTGTGGTAAAGTCAATCGACACAACTGTCGTATCTGGTCCAATGAAAGACCGTCTGAAGTCATAGAATGGCAAAGAGACTCTCCAAAAGTTAACGTGTGGCTTGGAATGACCAAATCCAAAATTTATGGCCCATTCTTCTTTGCGGAAGCAACTGTAACAGGTACCGTCTACCTTGATATGCTTCAGCAGTTTCTCGAACCACAGCTTCTTGATGATGGCATTCTTGATAATGTTGTGTTTCAACAAGATGGAGCACCATGTAATTATGCTCTAATTGTTCGAGAATACCCCAACAGACGCCTTCCGAATCGGTGGATTGGACGTGGAGGACCTCGACCTTGGCCTCCGCATTCTCTGGATTTGACACCCCTGGATTTCTTTGCATGGGGTTTCATAAAAACAAAGGTTTATCGCCAAAAGATCAATAGTTTAGCTGAACTTAAAGAACGCATCCAGTTGGCAGTGCGGGAGATAACACCTGAAATGCTTCAAAATGTGTTTCGCAGCGCTGAGGATAGATTTGAAATTTGCAGAGATACAGATGGTGCACATGTTGAAACTTCTCAATAAAGTTTTGACTTATGATTTAGAAATCTTTTGTTTTTGTATCATAATTTAGTAATAAACACAAAATTATGTCAGTTTTTATTAAATTTGTCCGATTTCATTGAAATAGATAGTTAATTCTGGGACACCCTGTATAATAAACATTTGCCAGTACCAATGCCACTGGAAACATGGAGTTTAGATGAAGAAAATGAAATTGATGCACAATGTAATGATGAAGCTCAACATGGGTTTACTGTTGGATGATGTTGATCCAATGTTTGAACCATCTTGTTCATTGACAGAGCCTCACTTAATATCTCAAGCAGACCTGAGTTATCTTGTCTGTGATCTGAAATTGTCAAAAGATTAATCTGAACTTTTGGCTTTCAGATTGAAAGGTTGGAATCTTCTAGAAAAAGGCACTAATGTATCTTTTTACTGCAAGTGTCAAAGAGAGTTTCTACCCTTTTGTTTTCTCAGAAAGGCAATTAGTATACTGTAATAATGTGGACTCTCTCATGGAAACCTTTGGCCTACAACATGATCCAAATGAATGGCACCTATTTATTGATTCCTCAAAGCTGAGTTCCAGTAGCACATGCCATTCATATGATGGAATCATACAACAATATGCACATGCTTGTGAAACATATCCAATATGATAAATACTCTTGGCATATATGTGGAGACTTAAAAGTGATTGCATTTCTCCTTGGTTTACAACTGGGTTACATGAAATTCTGTTGTTTCCTCTGTGAATGTGACAGCTGAACACAGGAAAGCCACAACTCAAAAGAAACAATGACCACCTTGATAAGCGTTGATTCCATGGCATAAAAATATCACCAGTCCACCTCTACTTAATCCAAAAAAAGTTTTTTTTTTGCCACCACTAATGAAAAAATTTGTTAAGGCTATGGGATCAAAATGGCAGTGGGTTTCTCTACTTGAAACAGAAATTTCCAAGGATCAGTGTGGTCAAAATCAAAGAAGGGATATTTGTGGGCCTGCAAATTAGAGAAATTGTGAGAGACAGTGCATCTGATGAAACTTTAAGCGAAGTTGACGGAGCAGCTTAGAGAGCATTTAACCCTTCAACTTGGAGTTAAAGTTAAAACTCATAAGAAATAATGTGAATAAGGTTTAACTGGGACCTTAACACAATAAATGGCACTCAAAATTATGGTTAAACATTTGTAAAATACACTTTAAACCCTTTTATGTACCTTACCTTATAAAATATATTAATAAAGTATGTTAAACAACAAATTTTTGGTCTTACCTTGAAAAGTAAGTCATGGCTCAACAATAGCGCAAAAAATTGACAAAATCAGAACACCAGAAAACTGCGAATGGGTTCAGCACTGGCAATGGTTAGCAAGAGACCAAGAGTGCATGGCATCGGGGTTGGGTGTGGAATGTGGTGGGGGTGGAGTGTTGGAGGTAGGGGAAAACGAGTGAGACAGCGAGTCTGACTGGGGGAAATTTAAGTGGTTTTCCATCGTTCTTCTGCGATCCACGTACATTATCCACGGAAACCTCTTAAGTGCAGGGAATTTATTCATATGGTTCGACAATTATTTGGCCACATAAATGCGGGAACTCGGATAACGAGGTCCCCTGTATATACGGTACTTTTTGGCAGGCTAGAGAGTAAAAACTTCTACAAATTTCCTCAGAAACTTCAAGGCTGAAAATTATGAGTTACTTGAAGAACTTCTCAAGGATTACAAAGTCATGGTGATGCAACATGTCAGTGAAAATTCATTTTCTTGACTCACATCTTGACTTCTTACCAACAGACTTAGGTGATGTTAGTGATGAACACAGGGAATGCTTTCATCAACAAATATCCATGATGGAGAAGCGATACCAGTGGAAGTGGAGCCCCAGCATGTTGTCTGACTACTGCTGGACATTGTCAAGGGCTGGCCCAGAGACAAAATACAAGCATAACTATAATCAGTAGCTACATTTTAGGTGAGTTCAATATGCATTTTCTACTTTCATATTGCTATAATGTCGATAAATTAGTACAAATTTCATTTTCTATTCACTCAATATCAGTGGGTGATAGACAAATTTTGAGGTCATTTTTGAACTTGGTGGTAAAAAACCTACAAGATCCACCCATTTTTGCTCATGTGACCAAAAAAAAAGTTCTTTTTCATCCAGTGGAATTATTGAAAATATTTGAAATATTTATTTTGTCAATTATGGGCTCATTATTTACTAATAGCTTTACTGGGGCAGAGTGTTTTCTTAGTTTTTTTATTAATTGTTTTAACAAGGTCCCGGTATTGTTTGGGATTGCCTTTGTATTTTCTAAACTTATGTTTATAGTATAGTAATTAGCTTTAGCTTTATGTATTAATAATAATGACTTAAGTCTGTTTCTAAAGTGAGTGTAGACTTCCTTTGAGATTAGATTTTCCTTCACATTTTCATATAGTTTGGGTATGAGAAGGAATGAAAATGTGTAAAAAGTCTGGTACTGCATGCTCTCCTTAAAGGAGGCATGCAGTTATAGACTTCAGAAGAGCAGTGTCCATTATAATAGCAACAGTAAAGTGAGAGTGAGGCAATACTGCAGCAAAGAGAGAAGGATTAAAGACAGTCAGTAAGATGTGGGGAAATGACGAGATGAAAAGCCTTTGATTCTATCCAGTCAAGTAGAGCTCTGTGGGTTAAGCCACCTAACACATGACATGAGAAGTATAGCACTCCATACAACAATGACAAGACCCCTGTACAGAGACAGCAATACACCTCTTAGAGGCTGTTTTGGAAAGAGCATATATATGATCATACCAGGAAAGATCATGAGAAAAGGAAATGCCAAGAGTGTTAAGAGGAAGGAGTGAGTTCTGTTTTGTTGAGGGTAAAGGGGATAGTCATGTGGAAGATTGGAATGAGCAAACAGATGGAGGAACTCTGTTTTTGAGGCATTGAAAGCAACAAGGTTCTCTCTGCACCATTCAGAGGTTAGGTGTAACACAGCCATCCTACGCAAATCATGGAGTAACTGTTGAGGGGGATGTTTTGTGAGGTGGGTGGAGAAGTGAAGTGTGGAATCATCAGCATAGGAGTGGATAAGACAGGAAGTGCAATGTAATAAATCATGATAAATAAGAGTGGGTGACAGGAAATAACCCTGAGGAATAACACTGTTAATCGGTTTAGGAGAACAACAGTGGCCATCTACAGCTGCATCTATAGATCAGCCAGAAAGGAAATCAGAAATGAAGGCACAAATAGGATAGGAACCAAAGGAGGGCAGTTTGGAGATTAAAGATTTGTGCCAGACTCTGTCAAAAGCTTATGAAATGTCCAGTGCTATAGCAAAGGTTTCACTGAAATCCTGAAAGGATGTCCAAGAGGCAGAAAGATATACGAGAAGATCAGCAGTAGAGCATCCCTTTTGGAACCCATACTGACAATCTGAAAGAAGATTGTGAGAAGCGAGGTGTTTATGAATCTTGCTATTAAGGATAGATTAAAAAACTTTAGAAAGGGAAGAAATCAAAGCAGTTGGATGATAGTTGAGAGCAGTTGCCTTTCTTTGGGACAGGCTGAATGAAAGAACTTCCAACAGGAAGGAAAAGTACCAAATGAAAGACAAAAAAGTTTGCCTAGGCAGGATGTCAGCACAGAAGCACAGTTCTTAAAAACAACAGGAGGAACACCATCAGGACTATACCTATGCCTTCTTAGAGCTGACCCCAGATTGGGCAGAAAGAATATCTTTGGAAGAGATTCTAATTTCAGACAAAGTCAACTCTGGAATCATCCATGGTTGAAGTGGAGGCAAAAGTTTGAGTGGAGAGTTCAGCTTCAAAAAATGTCAGGAAAAAAAACTGCAACTGAGCTATCAGAATGGAAAAGAGGACTGAAAGACTAGGAAGTGAAGTTGTTAGAGAGGTTCTTAGCTAGATACCAGAAAGAGAGAGAATTAGAATTGGATAGGTTTTTAAATTTTTTGTTGGCTGAAGGTATTTTTTAGGGGGTCAAAGAACAGTTTTTGAACAATTCTGGGCAGATATGATCTATTAAGTCACACTTCCTGTCCTATCCACTCCTCCACTTGACTGGGTGGAATCAAAGGCTTTTCATTTCCTCACTTCCCTGCCTCTTACTGACTATCATCACTCACTCCCCACCACAATGTTGCCTCACTCTCTCTTTATTTTCACTATTATAAGACACTGCTCTTCTGAACACTCTAACTGCATGCCCCCTTTAAGGAGAGCACACTCATATTCTCATTCCTTTTTTGTACAGCTATCTAATGCAAGAGTTAATCAGTATTTTCAATCATTTTTTCACTTCCAATCTTTCAAACACAGGCATTTCAAAAATCCTGGACCTTGATTTTTGATCATCTTTTTCTTTGGAGAGGGGTGGGGGAGGGCAGCTTTTGCAAGCATTTACCCTTGGCCCCTTCTCCCTGCATAAAAAAAATGGCAGATGAAATTCGATGTTCAAAAATGCCAAGTCATCCATTTTGGAAGAAATAATGAAAACTTTAGTTATGAGCTGCAAGGAAAATGGTTAGAGGATATTAGGAAAAGGATCTTGAAATTATAGTTAGCAGTGATCTAAAATTTTCTAAGCAGTGCTTAGAGGCTAGAAATAAAGCAAATAAAATTATGCTGTAACTAAACTAACTATTAAATTGTAAATGAAACAAAACTGAAAAACTGGAAAGTTGGCATGTCTTTGAATATCAACTTGAAGATAACTGAAATATTTCACTGTAATACTGAGAGCAACAAGGGTAGAGAGATACTGTTGTTCATAAACAAAGAGCTTAAGCCTTCCCCCTAGAGTTGCAATCTAATAGAGGAATTTAAGGAATTAGTATGGGTAGAGATTGGAATTAACGAGGATGACAAACTATTAGTTGGATGTTTGTAAATAAGCCCAAACAGTTCTCTTGAGAACAATGACAAGCTGCACAATTTTTGAGGAATGTTGCTAATTTAAAGTTTAAGCATATACTAGTGATGGTACATTTTAATTATCCTGAAATAAATTGGAGTACATGGAGCACTGGAAATGGTAATCCCACCCATGACTAATATATTCATTGAAAGCATCAGAGAGAGTTTTATGTATCAGTATATTACTGAACCAACACGTTTTAGAATAAATAATGAACCTCATATTTTGGATTTGGTACCTATTACACTGGTCTATAGCCAAAATGCTTCAGAAATAAAAGTAGTCAATCTTTACTAATTTTGGGTCACTGAATATGAAAATGATGTCTAAAATTGCCAATTAGCTCTATTTATAAAGATATCAGACAACCCTGCACCCTACTAACTGGACTGCATCTGTCGCATAATATGTAGACACCTGTGACACATTGACGCATTGACTCTACTGCGCATGCGCAGTTACATTTTTTTATTTTAATAAATTAATGTAAATATATACAATAAAATGTAATTTTAAATTTACCTATTACATTATGTATTTGTAAATTATTTATTAAAAAATAGATTGGATCATTTTAACATATTGCTTCCCATAATGTTTTTGATATTAATATAAATGGAATACTAACCTAACTTAACCTTACCTAATTTAAAATTATTAAAATGCAATGTAATTACATTAATTTATTAAAATTAAAAAAAATATAACTGCGCATGCGCAGTAGAGTCAAGGCATCGATGTGTCACAGGCATCTACATATTACGCCACAGCATCAGTTCATTCGCGGAAGTCATACAGTGCACCCTTGTCAAACTCTTTTTAGTGTTTGCTCTGAATTTTTTCCAGCCTAATTTGAACAAAGATGTCTCGTAATTGCGTGAACAGTGTAGATAACTTCTGTTATGTTTATGGAGTTGACTTTTGCATCACAAAAGCGTGCTATAACTGCCGTGATTAGGAAAGCCTATCACCTTTATTTTGGCTATAAGATGGAGATCAGGACAAGAGCTGGACCCCACACATAGCTGCAATATTTGTGCAACAAACCTTCACCAGTGGTTGAATCGGAAAAGGAAATCTATGCCTTTTGCAGTGCCAATGGTGTGGAGGGAACCAACAGATCATGTCAGCAATTGTTACTTCTGCATGGTGCCTCAGTCAAGAAAGGTATTTGCAAGAAAAAGAAGTGGATTTTACAATATCCAAATATACCCTCTGCTATACACCCGGTACCTCACGGCGAAGGACTACCGTTCTGAGCCCCCACACTCATTCTCCCTGGAGTCAGAGGATGAGGAGAATGAGGAACCTGCGAAACTTGTGAGCCTTCAACTTCACAAGACCCTGAATTGTTTATAACTTGATATCTTCTAACCGCACATGATAACTCAGAATGAATTAAAGGACCTTATCAGAGATTTAGAATTGCCAAAGAGTAAGGCAGAGCTGTGGGCTCCAGATTGCAGCAGTGGAATCTCCTCGCTGAAAATGTTAGTGTGTGTAAGTTTCGTGACTGTCAAAAAGATTTTGTCCCATTCTTCATCATGGAAGGTGACCTTGTAGCTTGCAACGACATTGATAGTCTGATGGCAGAGAAAAATTTGTATGTTATAGATTACATTTTTTTACAAACTGTGTGTTTTAAACCATGTGAAATGGATTAAAAAGAATGAAGTAAGAATTTAGAAAGAGAAAGGTTACTTAAGACCTACAGTGCCCGCGAAAAGTATCCGATCACCCTTGAAATTTGTATTTTTTACATAAAAAACAATGTTTAAATGTATACTAACCTTATATTAGTATTTTGTCATCTGTCCTTTGGTTTGGATGACTTGTTCTAGACGTTTTGGCATGGATTTAATCAAGTTTTGACAAACTTCCACTGATATTTCCTTGCACCATACCTTTTTGATGGCCTCTTATAATTTTTCGACTGAGCCAGTGTCGTGGCATTCAACCTTATTTTTTATTATTAGCCACAGATTTTCTATCGGATTGAGATCTGGACTATTACCAGGCCAATCCAAAATATCAAATTTATTGTCAGTAATCCATTTTGTCACTATTTTGGCCCTGTGACATGGTGCACCATCATGCATGTATGTTTTTGGTCCTTTGGATTGCCATTGCCATTAGAAGTTTATCCTTAGCATTGCTAAATACCGTGCACATTCATAGTTGTGTTCTTCGGAAGAAAATATAAGTTTCCACGCGCCATAGTAACCGAAACAACCCCAAACCATCACACTTGGAGGGTGTTTCATTGTCTTTAGGGTGTATTTAGGGTCATCCTATTTGAGCCAATAGGCCGGCGAACCTTTTTGGACAACTTCTGAATGTCAAAAATGTCGACTCATCGCTAAATAAAACCTTCTTCCGTCATCAACAGTCCAATGAATGTATTTTTACAAAATGCGACACGTTTTTTACGCATTTTTCATTAATGAACGGTTTCTTAGCAGCATGGCGAGATGGTAACCGAGTTCTTTTTGGAGCCGCTCCTGGATAGTTCGTTCAGAACACCCAATAACAAATTATTCATATTAAATTTTATTTCTTTTCGCAGTTATTGTTGGGTTTTTCAATACTAAACGTTTCATAAGTTTGTCTGTTCGCGAATTTGTTTTTCTCGGTCTGCCAGATCGTTTTTTAGGGACTGGCGTGGTTAGGCCACCATTGTTTCTTAGCCGTGAAACCCATAAATTAACGGTACTTTGGGATATGTTTAATTCCTTAGCTATCTGTCTCTGTGATTCCCACATGCATGCAAGCAACAATAGCACCTCGACAATCACTCTTAAGTTGTTTTTTAGCACACATTATATATAAATTTTATTTACACCACTTTCTGTAAAAAAAAAAAAAATATCAAGAAATTTACACAAACAGTGAAATCTGACAAATTTGAGACACAGCCACCCGCAACGAAGGCTACCAGAACACAATTTGAGAATGCATTGGATAGCTCTCATATCAGCGAGCAACCTCAAAGTTACCAGATGTCGCTAGAACAAATAGAAAGTGAATTACGTGTCTCTGAATATTAAGGGAAAATATTGTATTTTCTTGAGTGATCGGATACTTTTCGCGGGCACTGTATTTAAATATAAAAGTTCAAGAGGCTAACTTCAAGTTTGGTTAAAGTTGTCAATCAGTTTGACTCCCCGTAGGTATAGGAAATTTATGGAATTAAAGTAAAGTTATTAGACATTTTAACTTTGCTCATTATTTGGGTAAGTTTTATATAGGTCACCAGTTTTTAAATGCTGGTTTACTAATGTTGTTTTGGAGTTATGTTTTGTTTTGTTAACGATTTATGTTTTGAAGTGACTTCTACGTTGGTGAGTTAATTGAAATGTACTGTACTTCCATGTTGTGGTGTTTGGTTAAAAGAGTTTGTACTGTATTCAAACCTCCTACCACTTCAGACTAGTCAATACCCGTAAGTTTTAGTAGAATATATGTTACTCCTCCACAGGTAGATCTGGAGGGCTTGGGGGTTTGAAACCTGTACTGTTTTTGTGTTGTTTGGTCTCTGGCCAAGGGAGGCCACAAGACCCCTTTTGTAGTTTGGTCTCTGGCCAAGGGAGGCCACAAGACCCCTTTTGTAGTTTGGTCTCTGGCCAAGGGAGGCCACAAGACCCCTTTTGTAGTTTGGTCTCTGGCCAAGGGAGGCCACAAGACCCCTTTTGTAGTTTGGTCTCTGGCCAAGGGAGGCCACAAGACCCCTTTTGTAGTTTGGTCTCTGGCCAAGGGAGGCCACAAGACCCCTTTTTAGTTTGGTCTCTGGCCAAGGGAGGCCACAAAGACCCCTTTTGTAGTTTGGTCTCTGGCCAAGGGAGGCCACAAAACCTTGTAATAGTTTTGCCCTATGGCCAAGATAGGCCATAAGGGCCTTGTTGATAGTTTGGCTATGGCCAAGGTAAGCCATCAGCCCCTTATTGAATAATTTTGGTTATGGGCCAAGGTAGCCCATAAAACCCTTGAGGAGTTTTGTATGTGCCACTAACCATATAATTTTGGCACAAAATCTATGTCCACAGAATGAGTGCAGCAATAAAAGCTTCTACTCTCTGATCCTTGGTTATGTTCAGACAGGTTGTTGTGTTTGTGATGTGTAAAGAGTACAGTGTGTGTGTGTGTGTGTGTGTGTGTGTGTGTGTGGTGTGTGTGTGTGTGTATTTTTTTTTTCATTCCTCTGAATCCAGTTGGTCTTCAAAACTTGGATTCACCACTCCAGTGAAGTCAATACCCATAGTTATGATTGAGTAAATGTTGTGTGTCCTACAGGTAGGTCTGGAAGGTTTGAGGTTTTGAAGGAATCCAATCTATTTGCAAGGAATGTGTGTGTCTTTTGATGAAGTATGTTGAGTGATTCTTCTTTAAAAGAAGAATTGGATGCTTGGAGTTGTATGTATATATTTATATACTGTATGTATGTGTGTGTGTGTAAATATATATTTTGTTGTAGGGTCTTATTTTTGAGTTTTGTGTGAGGTTAACCAATTTGTCTGAGTAAAGATCCTCAAATGTTGCATTTGAGACCCTTATATCAAGCCTTGTCTGTTTTATGCCTATATGTGAAATAGGACTTAGAATAGGTTGCACCTATATGTCAAATAGGACTTAGAATGTGTTACGCCTATGTCAAACTACTTAGAATGGTGTCAGGTGGGTGTAGGTTTGAATTCGTGCAATTGATTTAGGTCTTTGTGATGTTAAAGTTCTGAGTTGAATTTTTTTATATTAAAGTTCTGAGTTGAATTTTTTTATATTAAAGTTCTGAGTTGAATTTTTTTATATTAAAGTTCTGAGTTGAATTTTTTTATATTAAAGTTCTGAGTTGAATTTTTTTATATTAAAGTTCTGAGTTGAATTTTTTTATATTAAAGTTCTGAGTTGAATTTTTTTATATTAAAGTTCTGAGTTGAATTTTTTTTATTAAAGTTCTGAGTTGAATTTTTTTATATTAAAGTTCTGAGTTGAATTTTTTTATATTAAAGTTCTGAGTTGAATTTTTTTATATTAAAGTTCTGAGTTGAATTTTTTTATATTAAAGTTCTGAGTTGAATTTTTTTATATTAAAGTTCTGAGTTGAATTTTTTTATATTAAAGTTCTGAGTTGAATTTTTTTATATTAAAGTTCTGAGTTGAATTTTTTTATATTAAAGTTCTGAGTTGAATTTTTTTATATTAAAGTTCTGAGTTGAATTTTTTTATATTAAAGTCTGAGTTGAATTTTTTTTATTTAAAGTTCTGAGTTGAATTTTTTTATATTAAAGTTCTGAGTTGAATTTTTTATATTAAAGTTCTGAGTTGAATTTTTTTATATTAAAGTTCTGAGTTGAATTTTTTTATATTAAAGTTCTGAGTTGAATTTTTTTATATTAAAGTTCTGAGTTGAATTTTTTATATTAAAGTTCTGAGTTGAATTTTTTATATTAAAGTTCTGAGTTGAATTTCTTTATATTAAAGTTCCGAGTTGAATTTCTTTATATTAAAGTTCCGAGTTGAATTTTTTTATATTAAAGTTCTGAGTTGAATTTTTTTATATTAAAGTTCTGAGTTGAATTTTTTTATATTAACCCTTTCAGTGCGTGTGGTAAACTATGTTTACCATAAAAAAGCCCGACTCAGGACGCATGGTAAACTATGTTTACCATTAAAAATCTTCTCTCAGGACGCATAGTAAACATTGTTTTCCACGTTTAATAAACATTCCACGTTTAATAAACAGTCTATGAACCCCCTCATTCCTATTAGAACAACGTAGTTAGTTCCCTGACTAATATTAGACATCAATATGGTGGTATTTGGCATCTTTTTTTATTTTCTGACTCTCAGCTCACCAGAGGGGGGGAGTGAAATAGACTCCCCCAATCAGTTCAGCATGGCATCCACAAGCAGTAATAAGCGTAAAAAATCCTCTCTAGATGAGAATGAGATAAATGAATATCTCTCAATGTGTTCTGAAAGTGATATAGAATGTGAAAGTGAGGATGACTGGGCGCAAGATAATGTACGGGATATTATACAAAACCGATCAAGTAGTGACGATGATGAAGAAAATGTGGTACTTTTGGAAAGAGATCTGCCTAAAGCAACAAAATCGAGCGAGAATTTTGAATGGCAGAATTTGGTGAAAATATAGGCTGTACCAGAGGTGGGTGGCAGTTTTACTGGTGAAAATAAAGTGCTCTTCAATGGTCAAACTCATACGATGTATGATGTTTTTTGTGAAGTTTTCCCAAAGAAGTAATTGAGCTAATGGTTACAGAAACAAACAAATATGCAACTCAATTTCTGGCTGCTACACACTAATCTGAAATCAACATCTCGGTATAGTGCATGGGTCCCAACTACGTTTACAGAAATGAAGCAATTTATAGGACTTCTCATGGGTATTATATAAAAACCCAAGATAGGTATGTATTGGTCAACCGACAGTTTTTATGCTACTCCAGTATTTACAGCAATCATGAAGAGAGACAGATTTACCAACATTCTTTCTTTTTGCATTTTGCTGATAATGCAGATGAGACGTTGAAGGAAAGAGGGGGGAATGGTGAAATTGCATGACTTTATTGAGTTGATGACATCTGCTCTTGAATCAAAATATTCAACTTCTCAGAATCTAAGTTTGGATGAATCTTTGTTGCTGTGGAAGGGCAGACTCAGTTTCCGGCAATACATAAAAACAAAAAGATCACATTTTGGGATAAAAAATTTCAAACTTGTGGATGAAAATTGTGTTACTTTGAAATATAAAATATATACCGGGACCATGGAAACTGTTGCTGATTTTTCTAAGACTGAAAGTATTGTAGTAAGTATGATGGAAAAATATTTAGGAAAAGGTCACAACATCTTCACTGATAACTTCTATACATCAGCAAAACTATACAAATACCTTAGTGATAATAAAACTGGTGCCGCAGGGACTGTTAGAAGTAATCATAAGGGCTTATGCCATGCTATGAAAACTATGAATGTGGCAAAAGGAAAGAAACTTGCCTTTGAGACTCCTGAACTGCTTTCCCTTGTGTTTCATGACAAGAGAAGAGTTTGCATGCTCTCCAATTACCATTCGAACAGTGATGTGACAGTAACACGTAGATCAAAGGAAGGTCGAGTCAAAAAAACCATTCCAGCTTGCGTATATGAATACAACAAACATATGGGATATGTAGACCGAACAGACCAAATACTGCATTATTACTCTGTCCCAAGAAAGTCTCTAAAATGGTATAAGAAGCTGGCAATGCATTTGATTCAGGTCCGAGTACTAGATGCTTGTGGAATTTATAATCTCATAAAAAAGGGAAAAGTTCCCTTTCTAGACTTTTGCCATGAGATTATAAAAGGACTGACATCTGCAGATGAACCTAACTTGAAGAACTCAGTAGTTCCAAGACTAGTTGGAAAACATTTTACCAAGAAAATTACATCAAATTCTGAATGTACCCCAAGACCAACAAAGAGATGCAGGGTATGTTATGCCCATGGGATAGAAAAACGAGTACGTTTTCAATGCGAGACATGCCCCAATACCCCAGGGCATGACTCCAGATTTGAAAAAATTTACTGGAGCACAGCTCTGAATTTACTTTTTTTCCCCTTACACCACTAGATAGGTTAATGATAGTAAACTCTTGAATTGACGACATACCAATTACAAATTGTTTTAGCTAAACATAATAATACAATAATGTACAGTTTATAACTCGCCTTAAGTTTATTTATTCATTGCAGCAGCAACAGTGGACGATGTTAGACCTTGCATGTAGGCATTTGTTGTGAATTTACCGCCATGTATGCTTGGCCACTGATCAATGGCTTTCTGTGTGATCATTACAGCAGATCTAGTGCCTGGAGCTGGACCCTCCTTCACAATTCTGCACAGCTTAGTCAAATGAGATGGCTTAATGGATCCTTTGTGTTCAACAATGTAACCAAGAATGGAGAATGTCCCTTCAGCTGGTGCTTCACTCCAGGCAGTTGATCCATCTTTATCAAATGCTTTAATCTCTCTGTGATTCCTTTCCACAGCTGTTCTATATATTCTGTCAGCCAATTTATCACTGAGTCTTTTGTAAAACTACTTTCAGATCTGGTTCTGGATGGTCTAGCAACTTCAGCAACCTGGTAGTAAACAGAACGTTTCTTGATGTATTTGTAAACTTCATTTAGGA
Source organism: Bathynomus jamesi (assembly GCA_023014485.1). Classification (NCBI taxonomy): domain Eukaryota; kingdom Metazoa; phylum Arthropoda; class Malacostraca; order Isopoda; family Cirolanidae; genus Bathynomus; species Bathynomus jamesi. The sequence goes on along the minus strand of JAJOZX010004333.1, from coordinate 139,959 downwards.
TGTAATCCTCAGCTGTTAGTTCCTTTTGCTGCCCTGTGGTATCGTGCTTAAATTCAGAAACTACATCATTTGCATTTCCTCCATTAGCTAATTTGGAAATTGTTTCCATCACTCTTAACATAACAGTTTCCCTCTCTTTTTATAAAATATATTTTCTACAAATTCTGCACTAACTGTGGTTTTTTGAGCTACTTGCAACATAATCTTTGTTACATAGGAAATCAATACATAGAACTTGGCACTAATTTCTTTCTCTTGTGGATGATAAAAAAAAACACAATTTTCCACAAATCTGTCAAATTGATCAAATTCGTAATTAACCATGCGAGTATCAGATTTGAGTTTTAGTCTCTTAAAACCAATGATATTGTCAAGAACCATATTAGTATAGTCAAGGCCTGATCTCAGATTTGAAGAGTGATTCTGAATAAAGTCTAAAAGCTCACTTAGTTTACAAATTTTCTTCAATGCATCAACGTGGGCTCTGTTCACAAGATGCATTAAGTCCCATCGAAATTTGAAATTTTCTCCAAACAACTTTTTCATTTCGTTTTTAAATGGCTTGTTGTCCTTAAAAAAGCCCCATCTCCAACCATTCCAGATACCTTGTATTTAATTGCTTCTTCAGATAGTTTCAAGTGATTAGGAGACTTCAACACATCAAAAATTTCATTGGCCAAATAAACTCCTGATTTGCTGCGTACTAAATTTATCCCAGCAAGTTTTACAGTCTTATCTTCTTCACTCATAACTAATACAACTAGCATGCTTAATCCCAAAACTGTTTCAATGTCAGCTGTTATTGTTACTGAAGTTTGTTCTAAGAACCACTTTACAGTTTGTTCTTTAAGTTGATTATCTAATAGCTCACAAATTGTCTCGCACGCATGTGTGCTATGATTCAAATTTCCAACCTCACAACCTGACCTATGTAATACAGCTAGAAGTACTGGATATAGAGCCCATGCAGTGTTTGTTTTCATTATGTAGTATAAGATGTTGCCACATAAGTCTTCTATGCGTTTAGTAGTGTTCCGAGAAGATGTTTTCATCACTTCATAAACAGCAGCTCTTTGATGATGCTGAAGTTTAATTAAATGTCTCTTCAGGTGGGTTTTCAGATTTCTAAACCATCTCTCTTGATTTTCTCCTTGTTTGCATACATAGGTTAAATCTTTAACATTGAAGTAACCTTTTATGTTAGAATGTTTGTCTGAAGCACATGCTTTGGGGTCTGTGCAAGCTATGCAATATAATGTAAACATTTTATCATCAGAAGCATCATCAATATCTTCTTGATTATCATCATCTTCATCCTCAACAGCTATATCTACATCAGGCATATTAGTGTCACTATTTGCAATGTTTTCCATTATATCACTTGGTACTGAAAATGAATCATCAGCATGCCCTAGATCCTTCTTTTCCACCAATTTGAATGTAGATTTGATCAAATCATTGTTCAGGATTTCTTGTATTGATTTACACTTGCTTAAATGGGCTATGGAAATGTCAAATTTGTTGCTTTTTGCTTTATTAGATTTGGATGCAACACTTGAACTTGAAGGCATATTTTGACTCTTCTCTTTATTAACCACAACAGCTTGGTGAGTTTCTTTTGTTAGGCGCAAAATTGCATTCAATGTCTTCTGGATTTGGGAATTTTCAAATTCCTCTAAAGCAGTTTTGTTAGTCTGATGCACAGATTCCTCACTTACCTTTTGTTTCTTAGGTGGAGGAGAAGCACTTTCTTGTCTGTGAAACATCTAGTGAAAAAGTTTCATTTTCTAGATTAGCAGTTGATGAAGTTGGTTCATTTTTCTGAGGTCTAGCACTAGCACATTTTGTGAACAAACTAAATGACTGCTTTGCCGTATCTCTTTGCTGCACTTCATCCTGGTATTTCTTTACTGCAATATCTAAGCTGTGGGCCCAAACTCTGGGACCTCTTGTATTGTAACAAATATTTTTTTTGGAATTAAAATGTTCCTCCCAGTTTTGCTTCTTTGAATATTTGTTCTTGCATTGACCACAAAAGTAACCCCTTTTAACACCCTCACTTTTCTCTCCAACTTCATCAATATTAGGATCCATTATTGATTATTGACTACCTGAAAAAATACAAAATAAGTAAAAGTTAGTAAATATAGTATGGTAAAAGTGAGTAAAAGTAAGTAAATATAGTACAATGAAAGTAAGTAAAAGTAAGTGCTTTAAACTTAGTAAAAGTAAGGAAGAGTAAGTAAAAGTAGGTAAGTTAAAGTAAGTAAAAGTAAGTTTAAACTTAACTAAACTTAACTAAACTTTTCAATTCTAGAGTCATGGTGGATTACTTAAAAATGCACAAGTAATTATCTGGCCAATTTATCAAACCTGGCCGAGATCAATGGAACATAGTCCAATCCTGATAATTTTATATTAAAAAAATATACGTTTTAATAAAATTTTAATTATCAAAACATTGAAGCTTAACAAAAAATAAAAATAATTGTTAAATATCGAATTACCAACTAAACTTAAAATAACTAAATTTGTAATTTAAAAAAATTGGTTTGTACAAGAACGTATACGCAAAAAAATTGCATAACGTCTAGCGGATGAACAAAACCCAAACCCAAATTTACTTTTTCTCATGGTCAAATTTACTGGAGCAATGCTCCCAAGATCCCAGGAATCTGGAGTCATGCCCCAGGGTTATGCGCCGAACCATGTTTCAAAATTTATCACTCAGCATTTAACTTTTAGTTAACTAAATAAAGATAATATCTCTATTTTATTTCATTTTAACCTTTATTTTTTTGTTACCCATGAAAAAATTGAAAATATTATTGATAGAAAACCTATTTTAAAGGCAAACAAAAGACGAAGCAAAAAAATAATTCAAGTTTATTTTCTGGCACATTTATACACGCAGCTTTCGTTCTGGGGTATTAGCGTGACACGCACAGGGCGTATCAGAATGGGACGCAGCGAAAGGGTTAAAGTTCTGAGTTGAATTTTTTTATATTAAAGTTCTGAGTTGAATTTTTTTATATTAAAGTTCTGAGTTGAATTTTTTTATATTAAAGTTCTGAGTTGAATTTTTTTATATTAAAGTTCTGAGTTGAATTTTTTTATATTAAAGTTCTGAGTTGAATTTTTTTATATTAAAGTTCTGAGTTGAATTTTTTTATATTAAAGTTCTGAGTTGAATTTTTTTATATTAAAGTTCTGAGTTGAATTTTGTGATGTTACAGTTCTGAGTTGAATTTTGTGATGTTAATGAGTCTTATGAGTAAGTTAAATTGCTGAAATAAGCAGAGAGTTTGGTGAGGGAGAAGGGAGTGCTTTCAACTCCTAATCCATGTTTGGGGAAATGCCTGAATAGTGAAACTGCTATCAAAGTAATTGACTTCTATCATTTGCCAGATGTGAGTAGACAAATGCCAGGGTTGAAAGACTATGTTTCTGTTAAAAGAGTTTATGGTAGGCGGGAAAGAAAACAAAAATTGGTAATCTTATGCAACCTAAAAGAAGCATTTGAGCTTTTTAAAACAAACCATCCAACAATTAAAATAGGATTTTCAAAATTTGCAGAGCTTCAGCCAAAAGAATGTGTGTTGCCAGGTGCCAGTGGAACACAGTTGCCACAAATGGCAGGACATACACTTTGACCCAGTCAGAAATGAAGGTGGCCACATCTATGCTTGAGCATTTATTAATGTAACAGCCAACAGGTAATCTTTTTTGCCTCATCGATGTGATATTTTTTTTACCAGCCTGTTTTTTTTCATTGATAATATTAGGTACACATATTTCATATGAAATGTCTAAGTTAGTTCAGTGGTATTTAAATTTTTTATCATCATTGTTTATTAAAACTATTATGTTTATTGTACCATTTATTATCTATTAATTATATTTTGGATTTAGGTTAGTGTCTTAGCATTCCTAATTATGGGTCATTCCAGCTCAACTGGTACAGATTTCAGAAAGTTGGTCGGGTGACCATCTCCGATTTTCTTCAAATTTTCAGGGTTGATTCATACACCATTCAATAGCTTAAATCTAAAATTTTAGCTTCCTCAGTCAAAAACTTTTAATTTTATGGTCGCTTAAATGGCCCCCACCTTCGACAAAAAATGCCCATGTTGGGCTTGATTGGCCAATGCCTTCATTTTGAGAGGCCTTGAAAAGTGTCTTCTAATAGGAGTAGAAGTTTCAAATTTGTCATGCCAATACAACTTCTGGTGGGCTTTTCAATTTTGCAAGCTAAAAGGCTGTGGAACAAATAGTTTCTGAGTTACAAGGGCTTAAACATGGCTCCATTTTGAAGCTTGCATCAATTCCTCCCACTTTTACGACTCTACCATTTTAGTTCTACATCAATCACAGCTGTTTTAATACTTTTAATAGTCTCTATGGGTTGTAAATTTATGAGCGAAATAAAAAAATAACCAAAAAAGGATTTATTTCTATTTTTAAAAATCTCCAAAAGTTGATATTTTCACAAAATTTGCAAAATTAACATCAACTTTGGGGCTTAATATAAAGGTGTCTGAAATTAGTCAGGGAGTTGATACTTCTAGTAAAGAAAGATACATATGTGTACAAAAACATATATTAAGGAATAGATCTCAACTCAACTCCTTCATATAGTTTTGGCTATTCAAAGAAAAGTACTTTTTGTGAAAAATTCTGAATTTTTTCAAAATTTTGAAATGTTTAAATTTCTTTTTACAACATTGAATTGTAATTTTACTTCCATTTTATTACTTGGTAAGTTAATTCACAAATGTTAAATTATCTAAAGTTTTACTCATAAAAAAGACATATACCTAGATTATTACTACATTTACAGTTAACACAACAGATGGACCAGCTTGTAGGCTCAATACTTGGATCTACCTAAGTAAATCATGTAGAACCATGTTCTACTGCTCTTTAAGCACTTCCTAGTAATTTAAATTATGCAGTTAGTACAGATAAACTAGCAGTAACCACCATTTTCAGTACAAAACCTTAAATTTAAGTAGCTTTGTTGTATTACTTCCCTTAATACAAGTGTACAGTACTTAGCTATATACAATAAGCAGTGGCTTTAAGCAGTGGCTTCATACAGACTATACCCAACTGGTCACAATGACAAAAAGTGTTTCGAATGTAGTAGAAGACATGTGAAAGTACAAAAAAGTTGAAAGTACACCATTTCATAGCAAAAGCCCAATCAAAATATTTGTCCGACTGTAAAGAAAACCTCAATGATTCTACAGCATTAGTGCTTGTTGACTTCTCTGAAAACTATAGTTTTATAATTCAGGATGCAGTACGAGGGCATCACTGGGACAATACCCAGGCTACCTTGCATCCGGTAGTCTGCAATCAAAACGTTAATGGTGAACTAAAAGTTACAAATTTTTGTGTAATATCAGATTCACTTACACACAACACAACTGCAGTTCATTCTTTTTTATGTGAAGCCTTGAAATTACTTAAAAGTCAGAATCCTAAACTAAAACATATTTGTTACTTTAGCGATGGCGCAGCAAGTCAATATAAAAACTATAAAAACATCATTAATTCAGTGTTACATGAAAAAGATTTCCAACTAACATGTGAATGGAACTTTTTTGCCGCCTCTCACGGAAAGAGCCCCTGTGATGGTATTGGTGGCACCGTCAAAAGGTTAGTTGCCCAGGCAAGTCTACAAGCAACAAGTAAAGGTCACATCACCAATCCAAAAGAGATGTTCGATTGGTGCAAATCTAATATTAATGGTATACAATTTCTGTACATTGATTCAGCTAAAATTGAGGAAAATGCTAATTTATTTGAGTTAGAAAAAAGGTATTCCTTAATTAAGACAATCCCAGGAACCCGTTCATATCACTGCTTTAGACCTTCATCAACAGGCATTAAACTGTACAAAATTTCTAGTGATGAAAATTTCTTTAACGTACAACTTTCCTTCCTCAATGCTACACAAGAAAATGTGGCTTACCAATATAAACCTGGTACATATGTGGCCTGTTTCTATGAAGGTGACTGGTTTGTTGGAAACATAGTTGAAGTGTGTGATACTGAGAAGGATCTATTAGTAAATTTCATGAAAAAGAATCCTTTTAAATGGCCTGAACAAGAGGACATTTGCTGGATTCCATTCCAACATGTTTTGTGGGGAGACAGTACAAGTTATCAAATGATTGTTTATCTAAAATTGAGGAGTATTTTAAAAAAAGCCTAAGTAACTACAGACCTGTATCAAGCTGAATAATAAATTGCCAATTTATGGCTGTGAGGCCATGGAGTGTTGAAGACAATTAGACTTAAAGCCTGAGTCAGTGTCTAAACATAAGTGTTATTAGCTATATATAAGTTTACATACGAATTTACTTAAAACAACACACATTAAAAAAAGAATATGAACTTATAGCCAATAATTCACATGCTTAAAAACTCAGGAATTCATTATTGTATATAGCTAAGTACTGTACACTTGTATTAAGGGAAGTAATACAACAAAGCTACTTAAATTTAAGGTTTTGTACTGAAAATGGTGGTTACTGCTAGTTTATCTGTACTAACTGCATAATTTAAATTACTAGGAAGTGCTTAAAGAGCAGTAGAACACGGTTCTACATGATTTACTTAGGTAGATCCAAGTATTGAGCCTACAAGCTGGTCCATCTGTTGTGTTAACTGCAAATGTAGTAATAATCTAGGTGTATATAGTCTTTTTTATGAGTAAAACTTATTTAGATAATTTAACATTTGTGAATTAACTTAACAAGTAATAAAATGGAAGTAAAATTACAATTCAATGTTGTAAAAAGAAATTTAAACATTTCAAAATTTTGAAAAAATTCAGAATTTTTCACAAAAGTACTTTTCTTTGAATAGCCAAAACTACATGGAGTTGAGTTGAGATCTATTCCTTAATATATGTTTTTGTACACATATGTATCTTTCTTTACTAGAAGTATCAACTCCCTGACTAATTTCGGACACCTTTATATTAAGCCCCAAAGTTGATGTTAATTTTGCAAATTTTGTGAAAATATCAACTTGGGAAATTTTTAAAAATAGAAATAAATCCTTTTTTGGTTATTTTTTTATTTCACTCATAAATTTACAACCCATAGAGACTATTATGAGTATTAAAACAGCTGTGATTGATGTAGAACTAAAATGGTAGAGTCGTAAAAGTGGGAGGAATGATGCAAGCTTCAAAATGGAGCCATGTTTAAGCCCTTGTAACTCAGAAACTATTTGTTCCACAGCCTTTAGCTTGCAAAATTGAAAAGCCCACCAGAAGTTGTATTGGCATGACAAATTTGAAGCTTCTACTCCTATTAGAAGACACTTTTCAAGGCCTCTCAAAATGAAGGCGTTGGCCGATCAAGCCCAACATGGGCATTTTTTGTCGAAGGTGGGGGCCATTTAAGCAACCATAAAATTAAAAGTTTTTGACTGAGGAAGCTAAAATTTTAGATTTAAGCTATGAATGGTGTATGAATCAACCCTGAAAATTTGAAGAAAATCGGAGATGGTCACCCAACCACCACTGTACCAATTGAGCTGGAATGACCCTATAATTAAATTTGAGTCTTATTAGGCAGGACTAAAGTCTCTTACTATAGGTTTTTCTTTCTTTCTGTTTGCTGTAGAATAATGATCTCAGTTTTTGTCTGAGGTCAAATCTTTGGTAGGATAAATAATTACCTTGAAAGGCGTATACAAATACTTTATTATTATAAATGTAACAATAATGGCTTCCATAAAATATATTGTAAATACCTAATAACTGCTTTTTAAATATAAAGTTATGTTGATGCCTCTTTTTTCATGGTTTCACCCAGCTAGACAAGAATCAGTTCTTATAACTCAATTGGTAAAAATAAAGGAATAGGTTGTTTTAATATACATATTAAAAGGCAAATTGTCTTTAAAATAGCAGACATTATAGATCTCAATGAGACAAATCTAATGGTACTTTTCTCAACACTCTAGCTCAAACAGTTCCAAAGAAATGGCGCTCCAAAGTTTAGTGGAAAAAGGTACTTGGTCAAAATGGAGGTAGGTATGGTCCACTGAAATGGCTGTAGCATCTATACTAACTTAATCAACACTAAAAATCTTGTTCTAGGTTAAGGTAGACATGTGTACCCAAAATTGGGTGAAAGGAGAAAAAATCGGTTGTGACATCAAATGACCTACACAAGGTCAAACGTCAAAAATAAGATCAACTTTTTTTTTGACTACTGAGGTAAAATATGAATAGGAACAAAGTTGTAGATCTGCTTAAAAGCTTTAAAATAGTGTTTAAATAGTCTCTCTACATGCAATAGGAGCTGAGATATTTCATGTTGAAATATGGTATGACCTTGGAAATTGACCTTTTTTACAAAATTTGAATGGCCATATCTCTGGAACCATATGACCTAGTGTTGAAACAAGTACCATTCTGTTTTTCTCACTGAGATCTATAAGTGTGCCAATTTTCAAAAAGATCGGTGATGGTCACGTTTTTTTTACCCAAAATTCCATTGAACTGACATGGAATGACCTGTATGCCTATATACTGTAACTAACTATATTTTAATAATTACACTTATAAATACAGTTCTAAGTATTAGTCTATCTTAAATTGTACAGCTTCCTAATATTAAATTATTATTAAATAGCAGAAATCCCTCTAACCCTCTAATCATTACAGCCTGTGACTATGAATAAATGGTCCTGAGTTAGAATCCTAGTAGCTTAGAGGTTAGAAAATTTATTTTCTCCACAAGCATGTGCCCAATACCTATGCTTGTTTCTGCCATACAATAGAATATATAAGATCTCTAAACTAATACAGAATGAAAAAAAACCTGTTTTGGCACCCTGCATAGTATCTAGGCCTAGGTCCTTCAGAAGTTGGAACAAGGTACACACCTAGGCCTTGGGAGGTAACTAAGGGGCTTAACTACCTACCTTGCTAATTAATTTTTTAAACAACTCCTTATCATGATAATTTTACTTAAATTTTTAATAGGTATAAAATTTATATTCTTCAGGTTCAGCACAGCAATATGAAGTGTTAACTCATCAGAAATACCTGTACAAGTTAGTCATTGTTCACTGTTCAAACTTCAAACACCTAAATTTCAAGTTATTTTTAACTGCAAAAATTATGGTTAATATTCGTCTTTTAACCTGTTCACGCATGGTTAAAACAGAATAATATATTGAATTGCCATTCAAAACTGACTAAGAAAATATATATCTTATGTTGTGCAAATTTGTTGAAATATACTTTTTTTTAATAAAATATATTTCCTGTTTTGGCTATAATGTACTTTTTTCATAAAGTATTTTTACTGATTGGGCTATTTTTTCGCTACTCTGCGACTTAATTAGTTGGTTGGGTTTTGTTCCGGCTATTTTTTTTTTCAAATTGGATTCAGTTTAGTGGTGTTTGTGATAGAAAATTTTATGACATGCCATTCGTGTGATTTTGACTTTGAGAACTTGATTCGTCATGTGCTCTAGATGAAGACAAAAGATTGGATGTTTTTATCAATTACGGTGTTATTCTCTCATCCTTAACTTGCCCGAAATGTGACAGTGAGTGCCTAATATGGAAAGATCACAAGATATTTAGGTGAAATAACCAATATTAACCTGTTAAGTTAATTGAATGCCCAGTTAGGTTAATTGAATGCCCAGTTAGGTTAATTGAATGCCCAGTTAGGTTAATTGAATGCCCGGTTAGGTCAACTGAATGCCTGGTTAGATCAACTGAAGAACTGGTTAGGTTAACTGAATGCCCAGTTAGGTCAACTATACACCCTTGATGATTGGTTAAGTAGTGATATTTTCATTAGTTTAAATGAAAATGAAGAGAGTGAACTTTTCTCGTTAATTGTTAGGTGTTTTGTACAAAATGGCCATCCATTTCCTATGCAAATGCGTAGTTTTCAAGATGACAATATCTCGAAAATTATGCATTTGCACAGGAAATGGATGGCAGATTCGTGCAAAACACCTCAAAATTGACCAGAAAGTTTCTTCTCATCATAAAAACAGAGTGGGTGTAAAAACGAATAATTACCAACATTATATAGGATTTGTGATAAAAATTATTGATACTTTTAGAGAACTAAATAATTTGTTCGTAAAAATCTTGATGCTTACCTATAGGTATATATCAAATCATGTATGTAGCTATATTATAATATGTACAGTGCCCGCGAAAAGTATCCGATCACCCTTGAAATTTGTATTTTTTACATAAAAAACAATGTTTAAATGTATACTAACCTTATATTAGTATTTTGTCATCTGTCCTTTGGTTTGGATGACTTGTTCTAGACGTTTTGGCATGGATTTAATCAAGTTTTGACAAACTTCCACTGATATTTCCTTGCACCATACCTTTTTGATGGCCTCTTGTAATTTTTCGACTGAGCCAGTGTCGTGGCATTCAACCTTATTTTTTATTATTAGCCACAGATTTTCTATCGGATTGAGATCTGGACTATTACCAGGCCAATCCAAAATATCAAATTTATTGTCAGTAATCCATTTTGTCACTATTTTGGCCCTGTGACATGGTGCACCATCATGCATGTATGTTTTTGTCCTTTGGATTGCCATTGCCATTGGAAGTTTATCCTGTAGCATTGCTAAATACCGTGCACCATTCATAGTTGTGTTCTTCGGAAGAAAATATAAGTTTCCACGCCCATAGTAACCGAAACAACCCCAAACCATCACACTTGGAGGGTGTTTCATTGTCTTTAGGGTGTATTTAGGGTCCATCCTATTTGAGCCAATAGGCCGGTGAACCTTTTTTGGACAACTTCTGAATGTCAAAAATGTCGACTCATCGCTAAATAAAACCTTCTTCCAGTCATCAACAGTCCAATGAATGTATTTTTTACAAAATGCGACACGTTTTTACGCATTTTTCATTAATGAACGGTTTCTTAGCAGCATGGCGAGATGGTAATCCGAGTTCTTTTTGGAGCCGCTCCTGGATAGTTCGTTCAGAAACACCAGATAACAAATTATTCATATTAAATTTTATTTCTTTCGCAGTTATTGTTGGGTTTTTCAATACTAAACGTTTCATAAGTTTGTCTGTTCGCGAATTTGTTTTTCTCGGTCTGCCAGATCGTTTTTTAGGGACTGGCGTGGTTAGGCCACCATTGTTCTCAGCCCGTGAAACCCATAAATTAACGGTACTTTGGGATATGTTTAATTCCTTAGCTATCTGTCTCTGTGATTTCCCACATGCATGCAAAGCAACAATAGCACCTCGACAATCACTCTTAAGTTGTTTTTTAGCACACATTATATATAAATTTTATTTACACCACTTTCTGTAAAAAAAAAAAAAATATCAAGAAATTTACACAAACAGTGAAATCTGACAAATTTGAGACACAGCCACCCGCAACGAAGGCTACCAGAACACTAATTTGAGAATGCGTTGGATAGCTCTCATATCAGCGAGCAACCTCAAAGTTACCAGATGTCGCTAGAACAAATAGAAAGTGAATTACGTGTCTCTGAATATCAAGGGAAAATATTGTATTTTCTTGAGTGATCGGATACTTTTCGCGGGCACTGTATATATATGAACTATTTGTTATCTTAAATAAAATGCTCAAAATTTTCAACATACACAATTTCAAATGCTTGTGGAAAGCAAACCCATGGAGATCCCACTCCAATTTTTTGCTTGAATATGCTTCATCTAAAGGTCTTTACGTATGCTAATTTTCATGACCTTGAATTTTGAACTCTGACCTGAGGTCAAGGTCAAGGTGAAATATAAATGCAACTTTTTTTTAATGGAATGTATGCACTCTGTGCATAAAATTAAAGTTATTCTGCTGTCTGTTCTGAGCATTTTGACACCAAGATCATTAAAATCCATCCATTAGATCCTGAGTTATGACCTTTCAAAATCATGAGGTTATGCTGCTGACCCCAAATTTGGGGGAGGTCATTACTCCGAAACTATTTGACCTAAGTGGCTAAAATTTGGTCATGCTTCATTACTCATTATACCCAACTACCACACCAAAAATCATTAAAATTGGTGAGAATGGCAGAAATCACCAAAAAGTGTGTACACTTGACATGGAATGCCTCTATTAGATAGAGGTAGGGGGTAAAATGGCATGTTGTCAAAAACAAGTGATCATAGCCTCATTTTGTGTGAAAATACATGAATATGAAGTTTTGAAAAGGTTTTTTACTGAAAATTGTGTATACAAAAATTGCATCACAATTTACTGATTTTTAGCGTCAAAACAGCATTAGGGGGGTCAAAATTATGATTTTTGTAAATACTCACTGTGTGCTTGGGAATGATTAGAGTTCTTGATATATATCTTTGGTAGCAAATAGAATTGTCATTTATATTATATTTTTGGTAAATTTATGCTAGAATTTTAGTCACGCTTGAGTGATTTTGGAGAAAAATTGGCCTGTTCGAGCTCAAAATCCAGACATTTTGTGGTTTTCCAATCATTTATTGACAGAAAATGCAAATTAAAAGCACAACGTTCTTATGACTGATTTTCTATTCCATTTTTTGCACTGTATGCTTGAAAGTTGTCACAATATCATTAATGTTAGTCAAGGCAAATCGGTTGATATGGGAATCAAACTTCCATTCACCTTCAACAACGACATCAAGAATTTGTTCATGCTGAACTGTCTGAACGTCTTCTTGTGCTGGGTACCACCACCACTTGTTCATGCCCTTCTTCTCACGGCATAAGTGGTCCAAAGTCATTGACTTGTCTGCAATGAACTTGTTATAGGCAATGAACCAGTTGTACTCTCCATTTTTCTCTTCATCCTGCCAAATGACAGCACATAGCTGATTCACCTCCAAGCACATGATTTTGTTGGTGGCAGGGGTGGTGGATGAAGACTTTGAAATAAGTTCCAGCGTTTGGCAGTTAGATGCCAAGTTTGCAACTGTAGCAGTTGATACCTCATTGGCATTTGAGTCATCTTCACTCAGCAATATGAGAAGGTTCTCAAGTTTTTCATCGTGAGATATACTGTTTTGACAATATAATTCTGGGTGCTGCAGTTTGTCACTCTTGTGGGTGTGTGAATAGTATGCCACCTCAGTTTTCACTATAAATTCTGCTTGACTTGGCCTCATCTGAAGAGTTTGCATTAACTCTTCAGGTGTTGTACATGGCCCTGACCAAGTTTTGCAGTTTGTGAGAAGCTTTTTTGTGTGGTCACTGGCATTTCTCTTTTTAGCCATTTTGAGCTCAATTCGAGCCTTTAGCTTTGTTTTTTGAGCGTTGTTCCAGCTTTTTTCTCGATCCAGTAACACTTTCATGATTCTTTTAGTGCTGCTTTGCACTGGGCCCTGCCATGCTTTATACAGGCACAAATTGTTTCTCAATGATTTAGCAGTGAATTTTTTGTTTCGACACTTTGCAGCTTTTGCTGCCCTCTTGTCGAACACAGCCAGGTTTTGTTCAGCAGCAAGATTGTTCGTTGGTAAAACCAAGAGTTGCGAGTCTGGCAAGCTGGAGATATCGCTTGCTCGTAAGCTTTGGTTGACATGTGCAAATCCATATTCTCTCCCACATTGAAGCTTAATGCCTTCAGCTGCTGCTACACACATTTTCTCAAGTATGTGGAGACTTAAGGCATCCTGCGGTTTCTGTACCTGTATGCCACGTACATTAATGACATATGCTTGGAGTGTGGATAGCTTTCCTTGGCAGAGCTCTTCATAAAGTCTAGGCAAAATGCAAACCAGGTCAGATTGTGTACTTATTTCTACCATGTGCAGAAATGGGAAAGTAACATGGTGGTTGAAGTAGGCCAGACATTGCAATTCTGTGTAGAAGAGCTCACTTGCCATGTACAAGCAGCAGGCTTCCACAAGCTGGTTGGTGCTGTTGCTTTCATCCAGAAGCATTTGCAAAATGGCATAAGCTTCCACGATTGCTGCTGCTGCTTTACCAAGCTTGGCAAATCTCCGCTGTTGGTACAGAAACATACGCTTCGCACAGCCTTCTCTTTCGCATATATAATCAAACTCATCTGCTAATGAGCATGCCTTGCCTGATTTGTCTCTTGAGACGAGTGTGACAAAAGCAGTGATCCCGCATTCGAAAGTGGTCTTTTTCCCTCAGAAAAAAGATTTCAGCGAAGGATTGATGTTCTCAAATGTCTCTTTGTTTCACAGAGACCTCAATCTTGCTGAGTACATCCAAATTTGTCGCATCAAGTTTTTCCACAGTGTGGCTCTTGCATAGAAGATGGATGGGCTGATAGTTGCTCTGAATCGCTGCTGCAATGCATTCGGTGATCCTCAAGTTTTTTGCAACAGCATCAGTCATAAATGAGTCAATTTTTTCCCACAGATTGTTTATTGTCACTTCCCTATCAGTCTCGATTGATGCTGCATTTGCCAGTCATGTCAGGCTTTCGATTAGTAAGTCAGAAATTTGCTGACGATCTTCATAGGCAAAGAACATTGGTCTTAGCACAAACTCAGTACCATCAGAGAAGTTCAACAAAATGGCCGGCCATTCACCATCAATGCTGTTTCGGGATGTTGTATCATAATGAAGTACTGACTTAACAGACAAAGGTTTGTTAAGTAGATACATTGAAGCATCTCTTTCAACTTGCGATGCTTGCATTTGCTTGTAATCTGATATTGTTCTGGTGGAAGGGATCACATACAAATAGTTCTTGTATTCTGAAACAGTTAAGGGTATACAAGACTTCTTTTCTGGTGGTTCTTGACCATCTTCAAGCGTATCTACACTTTCCATGGAAACATCTTCTGTTGGATTACTTAAATACAGCTCATGATTGTACAAATACTTGCAAACAATTTGTACAGCAAGTCAAGAAGTTTCAACTGAAATTCCACACATTGTAGATAGGTTAGCACACGTAGATTTGATTTCATCTGTGCACACTTTAATATTTTTCCTCAGTTTTGGTCGATTCACAAATATGTCAACTGTTTGTGTGGTGGCTGAAACCATTGTCATGGTTGAACGAACTAGCCCAGAGCGATTCAAACTTTGATAAGTTCCAGCTGAAGGTGAGTGATTGTCATCTTGGTCATCCTCATTCGAATGAACATCAGCCATTGCAAAATCAATCTCAGCTGCTACCCTTTGTTCTTGTTCTAATTGTGCCATGTGTAATTGAGCCTTTTCCTGTATGTATTCAATGTCAATTTCTTCACTGATTCATGCTATTCGAGTGGATTTTTGATCTTCATAGAATGCTTTTTCATCACCAGTAAGTTCTTCAGTTTGTTTTCCAATGTCCAAAAGGCTATCTGGACATATCCCTGCGAAATAGAATGATGGTGTAAGTATGTTTGTATAGAAATAGATAAGCTAGGCTTATTTACTGCACATTGTTAAATTTCTCACCAGATCCTGCTTTAGGTGTGAAACTTCTCCACGCTTTATTTAGTTGTTGCAAGGATTTAGGTTAACTTGGACCCAGATTTTTCTTCTTCCCTTTTTGCGCTGGGCTATAAAAACAAATAAAATTAATAATAATATAGTGATGAAGTGATCCTACTTTATTACCAGCGAAACATAAGAAAGGAAAATAGAATGTACCTCGGATGTAGACTTGTGAGTGATAAATCTCAACCAATTTTGTCAGTTTTCTTTTAATAGAATTTATAGTCAGAACATGTTCTTCACCAAATGACTTGATCCAGATTTGTCGTAGAGCTACACTGCATGCATGAATTGTTGCACTCCTACAATAAAAAAGACAGTCATGAGCTTTAGTTATTAACATATCAATATTGCACTTACGTTGTAAGACCATATAGACTTCAAAAACTTACATTTTTGAGCTTTTTGATTGTGTCGCCTCTGAAAATATTGCGATTGCTGCATCATATACCAAGTAGGTAGCTTGTCACCAAAAATGAACACTAGCTTTTGTGCCATTGCTAGGCGTGGTTGCTACTGATCGGCTGATTTTAAAGCGTTGCTTTTCCAAACTTTTATCACATTATTTCACAAAAAGTGCTAAAAGTAAAACAATCACCAATTTCTGTATTCTAAACAAAAAAGATAGAATAAATATGTAAATTATCTGAAATATAGAAATGTACAAAGGTTAATATCTCATGTGAAGAGCAGCAGAACATTCAATAATATGTTATTAAATAAGTTTTTATGTTATAAGACTTAGTTTTGAAGCGGTTTAGCTATAAAATTGCAAACATACTAAAAAATGGTGGTTTTCGAGTAAATTTGAGAGCAATTTTTGTAGTATATAAGCCAAAACCAATTTTTTTTGCTTGAATCATGTTATTGGCATGAAAAGCTGTCATTTGAGCCTATGATCACTCAAATCTGAGCACATGACCCTCAGACCCCCCTCTACCCCCTACCTCTAGTATTACCATATTTTCATTACCCATTTTTCCTAAATTGTCTTCTATTTCTATTTTTAGTGCCGCTTTTCTTCTCTTATCCTCCTCCTCTCCTCCACTAGGTAGGTATACAAGCATTATTATAAATTGAAAAGTCCCTATTTGGCACTTAGACACCAAGATATCTTTATTTACTGATGGTAAGTGGTTTATATTTATATATTCTACAGTGTGATACAATATCATTAATCCTTCTCCTTTTTTGTCTTCAGCAGATCTCATACTTTGTATTTTGGACAGTCCTTTACTTTCTATAATTTTATCAACCTTCCATTGTGTTTCTGTAAGACATAGTATGGGTCATTCTCTGTCAGATCAACCAAAAAAAATTGAAATTAACACCCTCATCTCTCATATTTTGCTGAAATTTGGTTTATAGGGAGTTTGTGAGCCCTGAATCCATTTCTGAAATTATAAGGTCAATCCGACCAACGGTTCAAGAGATATGACCTCGGGCAATTTGAGGTCACTCGCGAGGTTACTAACATTTGGCGAGCCATAACGTGGGTAATAATTGTCATAATTATATAAAAGTATATATATTTAGAATCAGAAAACGACAAGGAATCCAAATATGCAAGTTTTAGAACTCTAGGTTGAAAAATAAAAAGGTTACACTGTAACCAAAATTTGAGGTCACGATTTGACCTCTGGGGTATCAAATGAGAATTTTTTTTTAAATGTAAAAAATGAAGGCATAGGCATTGGCTATTAGAATCAGCAAAAAAAGGTTTGTTTATGTTAGTATTTTTCATGTAACTAACATATAAGTGAACACCATATTCATAAGTTGTGCGTCAATTCTACCTATTTTTTCACACTTAAGCTCATAATTTGACCTATAGAAATTAAAATTACATTTTTTATAGATATAAAAAACAAAGTCAGAGTTCTTGACTAATAGAAACAATCATAAAAAGTTTGTTTATGTTGGTACTTTTCATGTAACTAACTTATAAGTGAACACCATATTTATAAATTGCTTGTCATTTCAAGGAATTTTTATATCTTAGCTATCAATTTGACCTCAAGCTCCAAGAATTTAATAAAAATTGTATTTCACTGCTAATCTACACTGGCAATAATAGTTATAATAGTGAAAGGGGAAGACTAAGCTCACATGTAGCCTAAACAAACCTGTTGAAACATGTTGCTACTTGTCTAAGTGCAGAATCAACACAGATAGTTGCAAAATTCCTTGTCTACAGGTCAGTACAGTTCCAGCCAGCACTGTGGGTGGCTGGTGGGTATGGTGTTTTAATGAGCCTCAGAGACTATCAAGGCCTAAAATATTAAGTGTGTATAGCTATATATTTTCTAAAAAATATATATTACCTAATTGTAAATCCTATATCTTTACAGATCAAAATACAATAGTTCGGCACTTGAAATACTGCCAGGACCCTATTCAAAAACACAAGAAACGCATAACAATCAATCTTAGAAAAGTGACTGATGTACTTGTTGAAAAATGTGCTGGAAGAGTGAAAAGAGACTCATTGTTGTGTGTGAACTGCTGGACACTGATAATGAAAAACCCCACTATACTTAGTACCACTGAAAACAACGAGTCTGAGCAGGATTCAAATGAATCATCTACTATCAGTGGCTTGAGTAACATCTCTTCAATTCAAGATCTGGACAATGACAGTGATTGCTTGATAAAGGAAAATCCTTCAACTTCAGTTGAACCAGTTCTAGCATTTCTGGACCAAACACCAGTTAAAAAAAGTAAGTAATAAATTAATATAATAACTTATACTTTACTACAAGGTCTGTTTGATCTACTATATAGCCAATTATATAGCATTTAAGGTACTATAATTAATATTTAATTACTAATATTCAGGTGTGTGAAACCTTTTTTTCTGTTCTTTTCAGAAGGGCTGTCATTAAGCCAGAAAAAGCGCAAGGCTCGTGGTAAGCTATCATCTGCTCAGAAACACCTGAAGGAGAGGCTAGAACTCAGTTATGGTGTTCAAATTACCGAGGAGGTAAGTGATACTTCAAAACCTGAAACTAAATCTGAAAAGCATCTAGACAAATTAATGAATGAATTGAAACAGTCATTCCTGGAGAGCAAATGTCACCATCACAAACTACAAATATTGACACTCTCACCATACACAATTGAAAAAACAGCTAGTTTCTTTCAAACTACAACATACATGGTGAAAAGAAGCTGTTCACTTAAATCATAACATGGAATCCTTCCGAAGATTCCACTAATGAGCAAAGGAAAAGTGATATCTGAAGAACACAAAGATATAGTTAGAAGATTCTATGAGTCAGAAGAGGTTAGTCGTATGTGTCCTGGCCAAAAGGATTGCGTGAAAGTTATCAGTGCTGAAGGTGCAATGAAGGTGCAAAAACGATTGGTCCTCGGGAATTTAAGAGAGAGGTTTGAACTATATAAAAATGATGAAAAGAATCCCAAAATAGGATTTTCCACATTTGCAAAATTACGGCCATCATATTGTGTGCTTGCCGGTAGTGGTGGGACTCATTCTGTCTGTGTCTGCACATACCATCAAAATCCAAAATTGCAGCTGGCTGCATTGGGAGAAAGAGGTCTTTCATACAAGGATCTTATGGATTACAGTGTCTGCAGTACAGAAAGAGAGACTTGCATGATGCAACTTTGCAATGATTGCCCAAGAGAAGAGGGTGTCCTGGATTTTCTTGAGTTACTTGACAGTGTGAAATCAGCTCCAAATGAAATATCTTACAAGCAATGGGTGACTGTTGACCGTTGTACAATGGTTGATAAGGTGGAGCCACTTCATGAATACTTATCATCCCTAAGCATGAAAATATCCCGCATGGTTCATCATCACTTTGTTGCTCAGCAACAATCACAGTACTTCAAGCAGTTGAAAGAAACACTACCACCTCAGAGCGAGGTAGTTATAGTAGGTGATTTCTCTGAGAATTATTCTTTCATTGTCCAGGATGCTGCCCAAGTGTTTCACTGGGACAATTCACAGTGTACAGTTCACCCTTTTGTCATCTATTACACTAGGCAACAAATTTCAACTTTTTTTTTGTTACAGACACGTGAACTACTGATTCCTACTAAAGTGGTGATGCTGATTTCAGATCTGATATCAAAATTTCTCTATCACGTCCAGATTTTGTGTAACCGAAAACCCCTATTTTTCATTTTTTTTCTCACCCACTTCTATTACGAAAGCCGTCTAAGCTACTTTTCCGTGCCACGTTTTATGTTAAGCATACTTAAATAATTAGTGAACAGGGATGTCTTTCCTCCTTTATTCTGGCTTAAGACAGACAGCGGAATTCCGCTGGCGGAGTTACCACCCCTGCGCCCAACCATCCACCCAAAGCGCGTTAGTATTTTGTTGTTACTACTGAAAGGCAAATTCCTGTTCTTAAGTGAAACTTTGGTGTGTCCTCTTCCTTTGTCGCTTGTAGGATGATGAGCTCTCCTTCTGCAGGAACCAACAATAATCTCCCATCATATTTGGGTTGAAATTACCTTGGTATCTGTTTTCCGTAACTGAGATCTGTTGGTGGAAGCGCTCACCATGCTCGTCACTTACAGCCCCAAGGTTGGCCGGGAAGAAGTCAAGATGAGAATGTAAAAAATGAATTTTCAAAGACATTCTGCATCCCATTGTTTCATAAGATTTAAGCATGTTTTCTACGAGTTTACGGTGGTTTTCAGCTTTGTGGTTTCCAAGAAAATTTTTGACAACTTCAACGAAAGATGTCCATGCTCCTAGTTCATTCTCATTTAGGTTAGATGGAAATGATGAGTCGTGGATGACACTGCGGATCTGTGGTCCAGTGAAAACTCCAGCTTCTAGCTTAGCATCTGTCAATATTCCTTTGAATTTATCCTTTAAATATTGGAAACCACTACCTTGATGATCCATACCCTTCACGAAATTTTCCATAAGGCCAAGTTTAATGTGAAGTGGTGGAAGATGTACTTTCTGAGGGTCAATAAGTGCTGGGTGTTTCACATTGTATTTACCAACAACATGTTCAATTCTAGATGGCCAATCATGTTTTTTGTAGTGGTTCTTGTCATCTCTGCTGTTCCATAGACACAAAAAGCACATATGCTTTGTGTAGCCCAACTGTAACCCAAGAAGTAATGATACAACTTTAAGGTCGCCACAAATATTCCATGTGTGGTCCTTATATTTGATGAGTCTTAGCAGCAGTTTCATCGATTCATAAGTCTCATTAAGGCCAGTGGCATGTGCTACAGGTATTGAAGGTTTTTCATTGCCGTTGTGCAGTAATACAGCTTTAAGGCTAGCTTTACTAGAGTCAATGAACAGTCTCCATTCTTTTGGATCATAGCGACAGCCAATCCCTTGCATCAGACCACTGATATCGTGGCAGAAACAAACGTTTTCTTCCTGTAAGTAAAATGATGAAAACTGCAAATGGCGATGGCGGAAATGGGAAACTTTGGTGTTTGGTTGGAGAAGATTAAATTCTTGAAGTCTTGAACCAAGCAACTCTGCCTTTTCTTTTGGTAATTCCAAATCGCGCACTAAGTCATTTAACTCCGCTTGACTTAAATGTGGGGAAATATTTGCATCTGGAACATATATGCCATTTCCCTGTTTCTATATCACTAGCAGAATCTTCAGATGAACTGCTGTCTGTTATCGTTGCTGGTGGAACTGGTGGTGGATTTGTTTCATCATGTGGTACTGGTTTCATTGCTGATTCGCAGTTTGGGTACGTGATCTTTGATTTGTTTTTCTTTGTGAAACCAGCAATCTTTGTCAAACAAAAATAACAATCATTGAAGTGATTTTTCGGCTCACGCCAAACCTTGGGGACTGAGAACGGCATAGCTTTTCTTTTACCATTCATCCAAGCTATTAACATTGCATTGCACTGTGCAGAGCAAATATGTGGTGCCCAGTCCCTCTGTTTGTCTCCTAACTTACAGTCAAAATAACACTTGTAGGCAAGTTTAATCTTTGTTGTTATGTTTCTACGTTGTGGCTTAGGTGTATATTGTCCACAGACAAAGCAGAAGTTGTCTGGGTGATTTACACAAGCACGTCTATTTGATGCCATTTTGAATTACCATACAATATCTGAAAAAATGTAGAAAGTAATTATTACGATGTGCAAAATAAAAAGAAATACACACCGTAGTACAAAACAAATGCTATAAAAACACACAAGTCACCACAACCTGTCACTTGCTCATCAGCAGAGAGCTTCAACAACCGTTCTGCTTGACTGTCACGTAGCGACTGACCATTGGGCCATTGCCCGTTACTATGCTTTTGACTCAGTGTTGCCAACTCGGGATAAATTTTATTTATCAAAATTGTTCGAATTTGTATATAGTTGGCAAAAAAAATTGCTTTAACCTTGAAAAGCAAGTTTCATATTACTGGCATTAAGCCGATTAAAACCAAAATCTGGACGTGGTAGAAAATTTTACTAAAAGTGATTTGCATTTTACACAAAATCTAGACGTGATAGAAAAAATCTAATTATAGATTTGAAATCAGCATACCAAAATTAGCTAGGAGCACCTATTTGGTCTTCTGTAACAAAATCTTTGTTGCCTAGTGTTATAGATCATCTGCAGACCAGGAACTTAGCCATTTTAGTGTCTGTTTCTTATCTGCATCACTAAAACACAACACTATAATGGTTTACTCATTCATATTGAAGCTTATGACATATGTTAAATTCAGATGCCCACAATTGAAGAAGGTGCACTATTTCTCAGATGGATGTGCTGGCCAATATAAGAACAGATACAACTTCACAAATCTCTGTTACCATGAAGAGGATTTTGGTCTGTCTTGTGAATGGCACTTCTTTGCTACATCCCATGGCAAAAATGCATGTGATGGGATTGGAGGAACAGTGAAAAGAGCTACTGCTCGTGCCAGTTTGCAGAGAACTACAGAGAGGCAAATTCTTACACCAGAACACATGTTTCAGTTTTGTGAAGAAAACTTGAGCAAGAAGATAAATTTTTTCTTTGTAACTACAGCTGATTTGAAAGATGCAGAAGAATGGTTGGAACATCGATTCAAGGATAGTAGGGCTATTCCTGGAACTCAGAAATATCATAGATTTGTTCCCCTAAACAAGGAAGAACTGATGGTGTATCCCATTTCAAGTGGCATTGGAGAAAAGAAAAGAATAAGGAAAAGTCATTTTGCTAATGAACCTGCAATGCTTGGTAACCTAAAATGTGTCAAACCAGGAGAGTATGTTGGCTACATTTATGACATGCAAGTTTGGTATGGAATTGTGGAGGAATATTGTGAAGAGTTTGATGATTTCACTGTGAACTTTCTACATCCCTCTGGGTCATCAGGATCAAGTGCATATTATTATCCATCAAACAAGGATTCATGTGCAGTGCCAGGACATCATATATTAACTGTAATGAGTTGTCCTACCCTAAGAGGAGGCAGCAGAATTCAATACATTTTTCCACAAAAAGAAATTGATGAGAGCATCGAGCATGCAAAAATTGTATTAGGCTAGCACATGAATCCTCTAAGTAGGTCTTCCCCTTTCACTATTATAACTATTATTGCCAGTGTAGATTAGCAGTGAAATACAATTTTACATTTTTTGCCTTTGTTTTTATATCTATAAAAAAATGTAATTTTAATTTCTATAGGTCAAATTATGAGCTTAAGTGTGAAAAAATAGGTAGAATTGACGCACAACTTATGAATATGGTGTTCACTTATATGTTAGTTACATGAAAAATACTAACATAGACAAACCTTTTTTTGCTGATTCTAATAGCCAATGCCTATGCCTTCATTTTTTACATTTAAAAAAAAAATTCTCATTTGATACCCCAGAGGTCAAATCGTGACCTCAAATTTTGGTTACAGTGTAACTTTTTTATTTTTCAACCTAGAGTTCTAAACCTTGCATATTTGGATTCCTTGTCGTTTTCTGATTCTAAATATATATACTTTTATATAATTGTGACCATTATTACCCAAGTTATGGGTCGCCAAATGTTAGTGACCTCGCAAGTGACCTCAAATTTCCCGAGGTCATATCTCTTGAACCATTGGTCGGATTGACCTTATAATTTCAGAAATGGATTCAGGGCCCACAAACTCCCTATAAACCAAATTTCAGCAAAATCTGAGAGATGAGGGTGTTAGGCACTGGTTGATCTGACAGAGAATGACCCGTATATCACTTTCCTCATCTAGTAATTTTTCCATTTCTACCATCTTAACTTTTGTTAATCCTTGAATATTGATTAGCTTTATCCTAAATAGGTTGCTTTTCTTATCTACATACGACTTTTCCCTCCTTCATTCAGAGGTGTCAGCTTCTCTTTTTATTAGTTTTCCCTCCCTTATAAACCATCCTCTTTCGCTCCTCTCACTTTTCATTCAGTTGCTCCCTCAGATTTTTAGTTTTCTCTCTTCTTTTGTTAACTCTAAAGAGATGCCTATCCTTTTCTTTCTCATATTGTGGCAACCCTCCTCTTTTATCCAGGCTTGGGACCGGCATGGGATTCCAGATGTCAATCCCCATGGCAAAGTTTTATATTTATAATGAATTAAAAACTAACCATAGGTGATAATTTGTCTTCTACAAAATTGTACATTATCTAATACTTGTCTCAATCTGTCTTTAAAAGATTAAAGTTACGATATGATACAATGAAATGTCGGAGGCCTAAGCCTTTTCAACAGCGCCTCCTGATGTCTTCATCCTCTGTGCTCTGCTCTAACCATTTGATATTGTATTTTCCAGAATTTATATATTATCTGTTTTTTGTGGTCTATATTTTCCTTCCCAAAGATAAACCCCCCAATAATCTCCTCTTTGTCTGCCTTAAACGGCTGTTGTAATTCGATGGCTTTTACTCTCTCCTCCCTGTATGCACTACAGTCCAACAAGAAATGCTCCAGGTCTTCTTTTTCGTATGCACACATGGGGCATTTGGTGTCCCCTCCCATATATCTATTTCTGTCATTAAGTTCCAAATTATTTGCCTTACATCTGTACAATACAGTTGAGGCTGAGGTGTTATCATATATGTCCTCCATGCCTCCAATGCTTCTTTTCCATTTCCTATATAATTTTAAACTTTCCTTTCCATCCATATCTTTCCTCCATTGGTCTTCATCCCAGGTAAGGTACATATTTGGTTTGCCAGTTCCTGTTTTTTGCAATATTTTAGGTATTTTATATTTATTCTCAAGTCAATCATATATCCCTCAACCTCCTTCATCCACTTCCCTCTTGTTTCTTCTTTTACTTTACTAAATATTTCACCTACCAACCTTCCTGTGCCATTTTTCAAGATACTTTCTACATAGTTGAGCTTTCCTTTCATTATTCTTGTTCTCATCATTGATGCCCCTATTTCTCCCCTCAAACCACTCACAGCCATGCTTCTTCCTGCTGATAGTATTGTTCTGTATACTCCATTCTCATATTTCTGTAGCTGTTAAATTTCTGTTTTGTTTAGTTCTATAATATTTGTTCCATATAGTATTGATGGCAGCACCAAGCCTTTCCAGAACACCTTACCTACAACCAGTTTGTGACAACTCTTTTCTATTAATGAGTAGGTCATATTTACCATTTTCTGTGCCTTTTGGAATATCAGTTCTTTTTGCTTTTGGAAATAATTCGTGGTCTTATTAATTGTTATGCCCAGATATTTTATTGAATCTACCACTTTAATTCCCTCTATCTGCTCTGGTGCTTCTTTTTTGTTGAATATCATAAAATTACTCTTATTTTTGTTAATCAACAGGCCATATGTCATAGTTGTATAATGCTTTAAAGGCACTTGGAAAGAACCCCACTATTTTTTTATAACTAATGTAACTATGAAGAAACTATATAGGGCTATGGGTTGATTGCCTGATACCCTCATCCATTAGAAATTTCCAACAGACTTCAGTGGAGAGTTACTGACAAAAGCCCTATGTTTTTTCATTAGTTTATGTATGTGTAGGTCTTTAAAGGACCTCTTTATATTTAATTGTCTATGGTAACTCTAG
Source organism: Bathynomus jamesi (assembly GCA_023014485.1). NCBI lineage: Eukaryota > Metazoa > Arthropoda > Malacostraca > Isopoda > Cirolanidae > Bathynomus > Bathynomus jamesi. The sequence goes on along the minus strand of JAJOZX010004333.1, from coordinate 114,492 downwards.
CATTAGGATTTTAGATGCCTATATGTGAATGAAAGAGTGTCCCACCTTATTTTCGCTGGGCCTTAGTTTGCTTCGATGTAGGGCCATTATGATGGAGCCTACACTGTGAATTGACACTTTGTAACGAATATAAGCAGTCACTAATTAAACACCTGAAGGTATAGGCCTATCCTTTTTATAGTTATTAGGTTTTATATTATAAGGAATTCACTCAGAACTTTAGGGAAGACAAAAGCACATCTTCCCTGTTTAAAGCAATCGCTGTAATATAAAGAGCTCTGAGCAAGCCGATATAATATAATTGGTAATTCTTACTTTTCAGCCCAGACTGCTATTTCCTATGAAACCTAGGTTTTTCTCATGGTTTTTGATGTGATTCATGCAAATCTAACCTTCATTTCTATCGGAAATTACCAGTTGTTAAGATATACAGCATCCCCTACCCCATCAATATTGGGGAACCTGTGGGGAATAATTTTTTTGGGGGGTGAAAAACTCGTCATTTTCAATGAAAATGAAGGTAAGAATATCATGAAACATCAAAAACCATGAGAAAAATATAGGTTTCATGGGAAACCAAACCTTACCTAACCAAATGCCATAATTACAGAGTTTCTTACTCTTTGGGATAACCTAGCTACCACTACACTGCCACTGATGTCTGTTTTTTCGCAAAATACACTCACGGCCACAGGTTGGACACACTACATTTAAAGGGAGAACACCATGCAAGCAAAGAAAATTGAGGCTTGCTTCATTATTTTTTTAAAAAAGTGTGAAAATACGAGCTGGAATAGGAGGGCACTAGTTACACTGGACAGCCATGTTGATTCTGAATTTGAACTGAAAACAGGAGATGAAGGAGGAAGCAGATCAGTCAGTGATTTGCTGGATTAGATTAGGTCACGTGACAAAATAAAGGCTTGTGATTGGCTACCTCAAAAATGTTTACATAGTTCGTCGCTAGATGGTACCACTTCCTGTTATGGCGGCAATAGAATGCCCCTTCAAAAAAATTTTTGGTTAATATTCATTTTAATGCTTTGTTCGTTTTTGATAGGAGACATTCTATGACAATTTAACATATAAATTCGTATTCAGGACACCTTGAAACCTCAGGGAAACTGATAAAAATCAAGGAAATGTAATTATTATTTTTTATGGAAAAAAAAAAAATTTAGATATAAATAGATATAAAAAGTAGCCATTATAGGCCATTGACCGAGTATTTAGCTCTTAACGCTGTTAAAATTTTAACGAACCTCGCCCTCTCCAGTTTTATCGGGAGACATCTCGTGGCAAAATTAGGAAACATAGGTCAAATCAACCAATTAAATCTGGTTTTTGTTTCACATGACCTTATTCGACCAATCAGAGACGTACATTTTGAATCTCTCATAATGCATACTCATTCAAGAATGCTTTTTCAGTCTGGTTTTCATTATGGTTTGCGGAGGTTGTGATTTGGATTACTATCAATTAATACCTACCCACCTCAAACTGTGGCAAAACTTATTGTACGTTGGGTTATTCTTGACAAAGCTAGATGCACAGCTCTATTTAGCGTTGGCTTCCGAAAGTGCAGTTAATTGGAGGAGTTTTTGCTTCGATGTCTGTGAGCATTGGCTAGGGCGGCCTAGGCCAACGAGTTCAAATTTGTGGGCCTGGCGAAATCGTCTATTTATTCCTATTGGTCGCCGCTCATTTGTATAAACACCCCAACGCTGCTATTGAAGGTTAGAAATTCCGAAAAAACGCGGGTTAGGTTGTTAAGTTAGGTTAAGTTAACTCATCACATCTTCGCATCGCGGAAAATGACGCTTCGGTCGTTCCATAGATCTTCGCATCGCTGTAAGAGACGCGTAACTTCATTAACACGTAATTCACAAATTATGCCATAATTGGTTAATTTTGAATATGTAGGCGTGTCTCCCACCATTTCTGACCAATTGTAAGTAAGAATTAATCAGTTGAAACGAGTAGAATCTAAGAAAACTGACTCCCAATTGGTTTAGGGTCGTGAAATCCGCAGAGTATAATAAAAATGGCCGCTAATTGGTTCAGGGTCACGCGGTCTATTTTGCCTTTTTTTTTTTTGTTTCACTACAGATTTGTTTGTGGGTACTTCTTTTATTTATTTCTTGTAGTACTTGTGTTACCTTATTTCTATACAATAATGTCTTGAAGTGAAAGTGATATTGACATCGTGTGTAATGATTCAAGTATATCAGGGTGTAGGTATCAATTCTAAAAATAGGCCAATAGCGATAGCGCTCACAAAAAACATTAATTTATATTCATTGAGGCAGTGAAACTCGTTTTCTTTTCAGATATGCAAGTTACCCATAAAATTTGGAGCTAAAGTAAGTAAAGAAAACTAATTTTGATGGGAGACTTGTCTTGTTAAGAGGCCTCCAAGACTAAACTTCTCTCTACTTTTTTTTTTCTTCCGTCAGACCATTACTTTGGTCTTATATAATTATTTTAGGAGACTTTAATAAACATAATATTAAAGTACATTTCTTTCTCTCTCATTAAAATGATGCATAATAATATATATCTAGCAAGAACAATCCAATCATTGCAAAAAAAAAAACTGGAAAGGTATGCAATTCCAGGAATTTCCAGGAACATTTATGCATCGTTTGCATAACATGTGATGGGTTGTTAGGTTAGGTTAGGTTAGGTTAAGTTAGGTTGTTAGGTTGTCTGAACCAAAACACATCTTTCTCGTGTTTTTTGGTGTGATTTGCTCAAATCTGAACTTCGTTTCTTTGGGAAATGAGCCATTTTTGAGAAATTTTCAATTTTAAAATTTCTCAAAAACGGCTCATTTCCCAAAGAAACGAAGTTCAGATTTGAACAAATCACACCAAAAAACACCAGAAAAATGTGTTTTGGTTCAGAAAGGAGAAAAAGCACTAAAACGAATAATTACCAAATTTTTTTTCAACAAAATAACTACCGTATCTCGTAAACTAAACATTTGCGACGGAAATGTTATTGATAAATGTTTTGTACCTGTTGAGACAGTAATGTACAACACCTCAAAATTGTCGGGAAACATTCTGGGCTGAAAAGTAACTAATACCATATAATCTTCATATTTTAGTATAAACTGCTGATTTGGCGAAGGTTGTTGACCCTTGCAATGGAAAATTTTGATCACGCGAAATAATAAGTCTCTCGTGGTTATGTAGGCCCGATGCCTACATACGGGTTCTATGTATGTATGGCAATCATTTCATTCCCATTAGACTATGTCGCCAATCCCGAGGCAATTTTGTAGATATTTAATTCAATTAATTAATAATTTATATTTAATTATGAAATAAAGGTACCACCTACGATACCATGTTGTAAGCGTGTATAGTTTTTCCATAGTAACGTTGGTGTATTTGTGCTGTGTAATTTTGTATGTGGAGTGTTTTATGTGATGTAACAAACAAACATCTTTATTGCGGATCATTTACAATCCATAGCCACTTAACCTAACGGTCCTAACATAAAATACAATCTTACGTATACACGGAACTTTACAAAAATAAGGCTGGTGCTGGTTGAGTGTGCGGTCTACCTACGATTCGGCGGTCTACCTTTTAATTATAGCTTCTTATCTTGTTTACCAATTGTTTGTTTACATCCCATTGTCAATCGCCCTTGACGATTGGTTAGGTTTAGTCATGATATTTTCGTTAGTTTCAACGAAAATATCATGATTAAACCTAACCAATCGTAGGTAGACCGCACACTTAACCAGCACCAATAAGGCCAACATTGCCACTTAACCTAGCATACTGGCATACTGTTTGATTATTTATCTGACAATTTTATGTATATTGTTATTACATGAGACATCTTATAACACTAAAACACTTATTATAACAGAGCCACTTATTTCACACAACTTAATATGCATATATAATCTTTGCTACATTACAAAAATAAGGTATTGTAAACAGTGGCGTACTAAGAGGGGTGCGAGGGGGGCGGTCCGCTCCGGTGACAGCCAGGAGGGGGGTGCCATCGGGAGAGTTGAAATACCAGTACAAGTTTTCAAACCAAATGAAAAATTCGCCAAAGTAAGAAAAAAAATTAAAAATGTTCAAACTATTACAACAGCTTAATATTAATTTCCACTATAAAATAAATTTTTATTTTTATTGGCAATACAGAATTTACCTTTCAGTGCAGTTCAAAGACAAGGAGAGAAATCCAAAGGGAAGAGTCGACAGCTGACCACTGCATGGTTCTACAAGGCTCTGCCAAATGGCGAGAAAGTTTTGAGAACATGGATGGTTTACTCTCCATCAAAAGAAAGTTTGCTTTGTTTTTGCTGCAGACTGTTTGCTCTTGATGACAAAGGAATTGGAACATCCAGCTTTGTCACTGGGTTTCAAGCATGGGGGAAGCTAAACCCAAACGTGTCTGACCATAAGGCTTCTGAACAGCATCTCTCATGCCTGGAGAAATGGAAGACCTTGGGAGCAGGGTTGAAGCTTCAAAAAACCATTGATCAATAGGGCGGATCGAAAATGAGGTTTTTAAACTTTTTTCGAAATTCAAATATGGCTAGTGCGGAAAATATGTGGATGCTATAGATAATGACTGTGCATAAATATTAGTCCTGCGAAATTATATCTTCAGGTGCCACAAAGCCGTCGAAAAAAGTGAAATATAATGATTTTCTTATATTCTGCATTAGTACAATAACTGAAACTTACTTGTTATTATTATATATTAAGTGTTCCAATTATCAAAATAGTTACTGAATTACACAGCTCTTAGTTTATTTAGATCAATGTTCTTTTGATTAATGATCTAAATAATCCAGAACTCACCACGAGGAGGTGGCTGCGTGTCGAGCTCCACCCATGCCCTCCCAACCACCCATCCTTGCGCATGTTTTTTTCTATTAACGTTTTATTTAAACTTTATATTCAGCTTTACTTTCGAATGATGGCATTCTTTTACGTGACTGAAGTGTTGATCTTATGAAGCCATCTCGCGCGTTCAATCCAAATACTTTTGATGATGCTTCAGTCACTAATTTTACCATTCTTTCTACTACTTGTGTATGACAAGGGAATTTCTCGAATGGAGGGGTACTCTTGTTTTCTATGAATTCTTCAATCTCATTTTCTGTCAGGTGTCTTGTCACAGGTGGTTCAGTGACAATGCATTTTTGCCAATTAATTAAATCAGTATAATCAGTAGCTTCAAATTGAATAACAGGTACTGTGAAACGCCGCACAACCTTTTCCTTGTTTGTTTGCCTTGCTTTCTTTATTCGCCTCCACGCTAATTCTCTTATGGCGCTGCGGTCATCATGAATCATTGATGCTAGAATATTTTCTGGATTTGCAAAAAATGCATTTCTTTGTATGACAGGGTTACAATATCCTTTACTTCGTCATTCAGTGTTCTTGTTAGTTCAAGTTTTGAAAAACATGTTTTGAGCCATTGACAAAAGACGTACTTTGCTTAATAGAAAACCACATTGGGATGTAGACCTTCATTATAAAAGAAGCAATGTTCATGAGGTTCTCAGATGGACTTACAGTTGAAACGTATAGACGAAGCAAACGATTTGCTGTAGTCAGCCATCGTGAATGTGCCATTTTGCCTGGACTACGATGAGCAAGATCTGGAGAGCAATATCCCTTGTTATGGCCTGATGAATATCAATTAGATATTTTTGGTCGGTGCTAAGATCTTCACAGTCTACAGTTGGTTCCTCAGCATCAATCCTTTCAAACTCGACAATAGGAAGACTCTCACAGTTCTCTAATTCCCTGCCAATAGGACCGGTGAATCCGCGGGGGCCAGATGTTTTTCCATCCAGCTTTGCAACTAAATGGCGTAATGGCAATTCATTGGCATGGAGCTGGCACACTAAATGTTGAACTGGCTTCTTCAGCTTCAATTCTATAAGCCTTATAACGCCTCCCTTTTCTCCAGTGTTGACTGCTGCACCATCGCATCCAATGGCAACAAGGTTTTCCAGGTTCATGTCATTATTTCCAATATACTCAAACATTCCTTTACATATTTCTTCAGCTGATCCAGAATTCACAGAATAATGGCCCAAATAATCTGAACCAGGTTCTCTCACTAAAGTGATATGTTCTTCTGTTACCTTCTTCTGATATACTTTGGACTCTTTTTTTCTTGGAAGAGTGTAGAATCTTTTCGACCATCAAAATAGATTCCTCTGATTGGGACCTGATTTTGATCTTTCATAATTTCTGATCTCTTCTTTTGTCTTTCTCTTCTGATTTTACTCCTATCCACTACTTCAGATGTATTGTCAATAGAAACTTCTCCAATATCTTGCAATACTGCACTAACAATGAATGCTGCAGCTCGATCTGAAACTGCAGTCCTGTCACAAGCAGTAGCCACTGAAGGTAGATTTGTAGTTTTCCTTTTCTTGAATAATTGTTCTTCAGGTTGTTCGAGCTTTCTCTTCGAGCTAACTGGCTCTGGAAATGTATCGTCTGATATTTCGCCAGATTCACTTTCACTATTTGATGTCGATGATGATAATTCAACATTTGTATCCTGCAATTTCTCCTGTGAAGATTCTTTGGTGAGCCTCACAGCTTCTTTTTGCTTTCTTAGCAACGTAGATGCTTTTTTCTTTGAGAGTGTAATATCTACTCTATCAATAAACAGTTTTCTTTCACTCCTTTGATCTAAGAGGAACGTCACTTCTTCCTTTGGAACCGTTTTTTCTTTGGGACAAGAACATTGTGTTAGTACTTTGCACTTGCACGCTGCAATGTCAAAAAGTTTCGTGTGTGCTTCTTTTTTGAAATATCAATCTTTGCTTTGTAAGCTTCAGAATTTTTTCTGCTTTGGTATGGCTTCATAATGACACGATACTTTTCGTGGTAGCTTCTGAATATTGTTTCAATTCGCCTGTCTGACAGAATTGGGACGGAAGCACTTTCCCAAATTGTTTTCAATTTATCAACAACTTGTTCTAATATTGAGATATTGAAGGATTTTATTAGTATTCTGTTTCAAATCGTTTCTTACAAACAAGTAATATTTAAAAACTCCTTCGTATGTAGGAAGATTCCTGTGCCACAAATCTTCCCCCATACCAAACATGGGGCACTCAGTTGAGGCCCTGGTTGATTTTGCACAAACTCGAGACATTTTGAAAGTATACAAATCTGAAAAAGAAAGAGCTAATATCAATTATACGTTAATTTCAGTTAATAGTACATGGCAAACTTAGGGCAACACAATACAGAAATGCAAAATATATAAGAAATATAGTTTAGACAATCTGAGTAACGCCAACAACAGAACACCCACCTGCTACGAGAGCGACAGCTACACTGAACCGAGGTACTCACGTGACAGCTGAGTGAGCTGACTATAGAAAACTGTTTTTAGAGAATAGAAACTTTTTTTAAAGGTTGACTGAGCTATTTTTATACAAGTGTGAATAAATTCTTGTCTATTGTGCATCGTGGACTCTTCTGTAATTATTGGTTAAAACTGCTTTTTTCAATTTTTTTCAATATTGAAGGTCATTGTGGCACCTGAAGATATTAATGTTATGATTTTAAATTTATACCAGCTTATTTCCTCACTACTCCACACATTTTCCATACTAGCCAATCTGAAAATTCGAAAAATGAGTTTTTCACTCCGCCCTATTGATCAAGTTCATCAAGCAACAATGGACAAGGAGAGAAAGAAATGGAGGGATATTTTACATCGCCTCTTGGACGTAACCTTGTTTCTGGCTCACCAGAATCTTCCTTTTCGCGGTCACAAAGAGGACATGTCATCAGGAAACAAAGGAAACTTCATGGAATTGGTAGAGTTGCTATCAAATTATGATCCAGTTTTGAAAGAACATTTTGTAAAGATTAAAAATTCTATTTCATCTGGAAGGAGAGTGGCTTCGTATTATCTCCAAAGATTCAGAATGAGTTCATTTGCCTTTTGGGGAATTACGTCAAAGAGAAAATAGTGGCTGATATTAAGAAAGCAAAGTATTTTGGGATTCTTTTTGACAGCACTCCTAATATGTCCCACACTGATCAGATGTGTGAAGTGATCAAATACGTCCATATTGAATGTGACAAAGTTGAAGTAAAGGAATCATTCTTGGGCTTCTTCTCTTGCTGATGGAGAATGTAGGCATGACAGTCAAAAGACTTTCCCAGACAAGATGGAGTGCTCCATTATGATGCTGTGAAACCAGTGAAGGCAAATTTTGAAAAGCTGACCTCAACCCTTGAAGTACTGTGCGATCCCAAAGAAATGTGGACACAAGAGGATCAGCTCAGATTTTGCTGTCTGCTGTATGTGATTTCTCTTTTTTGTTACCTCTCTTTCTGGTGTGAAGTCCTGGAAGAAATTAATCTCACCCAAAAGTATTTGCAAACAGTTGGAATCAGCCTTGAAAAGTGCATTGTGAAGCTCCAAGCTCTAAAACTGTTTCTTGAAGATCAGCGCAATTAGAGGACAATGATTATGTTTATGTTTACGTTTTATTCAAGTGATTACTTATTATGCTTATTCCTTTTTCAGAAGACCGTTGTCATTGTTTGACTTTATATAAATAAATGATCACAAAGAGTTGGTTCTCATGTATGACAACGGTCTTAGGTACAAATGACTGATTAATTAAATAAATAATAAAATAAGTCTACATACGTGGTAAATTCAAGCAACTGTCAACCACCCCAACCTAATTAAGCAACTTCAACAAACGCTATCCACAATGCCTGCCGTAGAATGTCCTATCACAGGTTGTACCTATGTCACAGCAGACCTGGACCCAGCCATTGTAGCCGCACTTATAACAGCCCACTGCACGACCCATGTCCCAAGCCCGACAGTCTCTGCAAAGGTTGAGAAAGTAAGACGGCCAACCATTTCGGCTGCAGGTACCAGTGAAGACTGGGCATATTTTACGTCGCGTTGGACAGATTATGCGGAAGCTACAAAAATCACTGGTAGGGACAAAGTGGTACAACTACTTGAATGCTGCGACGATTCACTCCGCAAAGATTTGACAAGATCCGCAGGTGGAAGCCTAACAAACAAAACCGAAGATGAAGTCCTTGCTGCAATCAAGAAACTAGCTGTCCGAGAGGAGAACACCATGGTAGCCAGGGTTACCCTACACAATATGCGACAAGACCGCGACGAAACTGTGCGCAGTTTTGGAGCCCGTCTTCGTGGTCAGGCCGGAGTCTGCAAATTTCTTGTTGAATGCCCAAGCTGCAACAACAACGTAAATTACACTGACCCCATCCTTCGCGACGTCCTTACCCGCGGAATTGCTGACCCGGAAATACAACTGGAACTCCTCGGCAACAGTAACCAGGAGATGACCCTGGAAGACGTCTTTCAGTTTGTCGAGGCGAAGGAAGCAGGCAAGCGCTCAGCATCACGACTGCTGGACTCCCATGCCGTGGAGGCCGCAGGCAGCACATACAGGAGAAGTAAGCAAATACCCCCACAAGACAAAAATGCCCCTGTTCATATTGTGGTAAAAAAGGACACGGCAGAAGAGCCCCAGTCCACATACGCAAGAAGGATTGCCCTGCGTACAACCACAAATGCAAAATTTGCAAGCGCGACAGCCATTGGGAATCCGTATGCAGGAGCAAAGACAAGGACAAGAGCCTTTCAGCCACTCCTAATAAAGCTGATGAGTGCGAAGGTGCGGTATTTGATCTTCTCTGCGCCACAAGCAACACTTCCGAGCCACATAAGAAAAGAGCAATCGCCCTCGACCATCACATTTACAATGAACTATCGGACATGTGGATCAAGGAGAACTCACAACCACAGCCACACATCAACCTGACAGTCAGGACTCTCCCCGAAGACTACGAGGCGCTTGGGGCAACCCTCAATGCCCACCCAAAAACCGTGGTACTGCCTGCCATGGCAGACACAGGCTGTCAGAGCTGCCTCACCGGTATCAAGGTTATCCACCGCCTCGGGCTTCTCCAGTCTGACCTCATCCCTGTGACCATGAAGATGCACGCCGCCAACAACAAGGGCATCAAAATCCTTGGCGCAGCCATACTTCGCCTCACTGGCAAGGATGAACAGGGCCAACAAGTAGAAACGAGACAGGTAACATATGTGACAGATTCTTCTGACAAGTTCTTCATCAGCAGAGAGGCATGCGTTTCACTCGGCATTATCTCGGGAAGATTCCTACAGTGGGGGAAGTCCAACTGGATCCAGCACAATACTGTAACAACAGTGCCAGCACGCCACACAGTGACAGCGTTGTAACTAACTGTGACTGTCCAAGACGCCAACATCCTCCATCACCTCCAATCGAGCTACCGCTACCCGCTGTTGCGGCGAACCAGCAAAAGCTCAAGGAATACCTGCTGGACTATTACAAATCAAGCACCTTCAACACTTGTGACCACCAAGCGCTGCCCATGATGGACGGCCCCCCAATGAAATTGATGGTGGACCCCAATGCCAAACCAGTCGCACATCACACCCCCGTCCCAGTACCAATCCACTGGCAGGAGGACGTGAAGGCTGGCCTCGACCAAGATGTCAGACTGGGTGTCCTTGAACCAGTACCCGTTGGTGAGCCCGTAACCTGGTGTCACAGAATGGTGGTGTGCGCCAAAAAGAACGGAAAACCAAGGCGTACCGTTGACTTTCAACCCCTCAACGCTCACGCCACCCGCGAAACACACCACACTCAATCGCCATTCCACCAGGCCAGATCAGTACCGCAAGGCAAAAAGAAAACAGTGTTTGATGCATGGAATGGATATCACAGCGTACCAATCTGTGAAGAAGACCGCCACTTGACCACCTTCATAACGCCCTGGGGTCGCTACCGTTACAAAACCGCTCCCCAGGGTTACATTGCATCTGGTGACGGTTACACAAGAAGGTACGACGAAATTGTATCGAGCATCCCTAACAATACAAAGTGCATTGACGACGTCTTGCTCTGGTCAGACACAGTGGAGGAGAGCTTCTTCCAGGCCACCCAGTGGCTTGACACCTGCGGCAGACACGGAATCACACTGAACCCCGACAAGTTTGTGTTCTGTCAGGACAAGGTTGAATTTGCAGGCTTCGAGATCACATCTGACAGTGTCCGACCCTGTAAAAAATACCTCAAAGCAATCCTAGAGTTTCCATCTCCAAAGAACATCACCGACGTTCGATCATGGTTCGGGCTCATCAACCAGGTGTCGTATGCCTTCAGCATGGCCAAGAGGATGCAGCCGTTCCGCCTACTTCTGAAGCCAGGAACACCTTTCAAGTGGGATGACGAATTGGAAACCATCTTCGAAGAATCAAAGGATGTCATCATCACAGAAATAGAGGAGGGTGTTAAAATTTTTGACAAAACCAAGCCCACATGCCTCGCCACAGACTGGTCGAAAACAGGCATCGGCTACTGGCTACTTCAGAAACACTGCACCTGTACACGAGTCGAACCCTTCTGCTGCCATACTGGATGGCGTGTCACATTGGTCGGCAGTAGATTCACTACCTCAGCTGAGTCCCGCTATGCACCAGTAGAAGGAGAAGCACTTGCTGTCGCCGATGCCCTTGACAAGGCGAGGTACTTCGTGCTGGGATGCGAAGACCTAATAATTGCAGTGGACCACAAACCTCTCCTCAAAGTGTTTGGTGACAGATCCCTAGAGGACATATCTAATACACGCCTCAGAAACTTGAAGGAAAAAACCCTCAGGTACCGCTTCCGGATGATCCACGTACCAGGCGCGAAACACAAAGCTGCTGACGGGGTGTCACGATACCCCACTGGCGACCCCATACCACTGACACTCCCCGATGACGTAGCAGCCATCCATCAACCATGCGAGGGAACGGCGTTCTTTCCCCCCCCCACCTTCCTAGCCGGCATACGGACATCACTGACAGATGGTAATGGCATGGAAGCCTGCGTCATTTCTGCAGCCGCATCAACACTCAACTCGCTGAGCCTGGCATCAGTGACATGGGATCGAGTACGCACCGCCACGACCAGCGATGAAGTCATGAATAGTTTAGCCAATGTCATAGAGTCCGGCATGCCTGAATCCCGCCATGCACTCCCTGCACAGCTGCGGGAATATCACCAGTTTCGCGACGACCTCCGCACTGTTGACGGCGTGGTAATGTACAGGAACCGCACGGTTATCCCGCCGGCCCTCAGGCAAGAAGTACTGGCTTCACTCCACTCAGCTCATCAAGGTACTTCATCCATGATCTCCAGAGCAGAAGACTCCATTTTCTGGCCTGGCATCACACCAGCCATCACAGCACTACGGGCTAGCTGCAACCACTGCAACCGCATGGCACCAACCCAGCCCAGCGCTCCACCCACTCCACCAACATCACCAGAATACCCCTTCCAGTGCGTCTGCGCGGACTACTTCCACTACAAAGGAGTAAACTACCTGGTCGTGGTGGACAGATACTCTAACTGGCCAATAGTAGAGAGGTCATCAGATGGTGCTGCTGGACTCATCGCCTGCCTCCGACGGACCTTCGTCACCTTCGGCATCCCCGACGAACTGGCTTCCGATGGGGGCCCTGAATTTACCGCAGCAGCCACACGGCAGTTCCTCAAAAACTGGGGCGTACACCACCGACTCTCATCAGTGGCTTTCCCTCACAGCAACTGTCGGGCAGAAGTTGGTGTCAAGACAACGAAACGCCTAATAACCGACAACACTGGACCAAACGGCGACCTCAACACCGAAAACTTTCAACGGGCCATGCTTCAATACAGAAACACGCCGGATAGAGATACAAAACACTCCCCAGCAATGTGTGTATTCGGCCGCCCTATCCGGGACTTCATTCCAATCCTTCCCGGCCGATATAAACCACACGACACGTGGCGTGAAAACTTGGCCACCCGAGAAGAAGCTCTGAGGAACCGCCACATGAGGGGAGCGGAACGCTGGTCAGAGCACACCAAGAGACTCCCACCACTAGCAGTCGGAGACCTTATACGCATCCAGAACCAGGTCGGTCCACACGCCCGTAAATGGGACAAGACAGGTGTGGTCATCGAAGTCAGGCAGTTTGACCAGTACGTGGTTAGGGTCGATGGATCTGGGAGGGTAACTGTAAGGAACAGGAAATTCCTTAAAAAATATGAACCCTTCAGCACACCTGCTCCAAAGATGACCATAGACCAACATTTGAAGAACTTCCTAGCGGTGCCCACCAACAGCCCACCTGCTGCACCACCTACACCTGCCAGGTCAGCACCAGGACCAAAGACACCCGCTTCACCCCGTAGTCCGACACGGTCCAGCCCACACGTTGAACGCAGGCGCCCGACCCCTGAAGAGACCACACCCCCCACCCAAGAAGACATGTCAACGCCGCCCATCGACATACTACCACCTGCACCCCCTAGGCCAATGGGTACGGCACCCCAAACTGCAACTCCACTAAGGCGTTCGAACCGTACCAGACGCCCCCCTACCTGGCATGAAGACTACCATATGAATCAAGAAGAGTAACCAATCAAGTATGCTTTAAATTAAGGGCACTGACAAAATAAGGTTTAGTCTTTATCCGTAAACATACAAATTTTTTTTTTTTTTTGCCATATTATCCTTAATAATCTTCTTTATAAAATTGCTGGCTCAAAGACTTGGGGGAGAGATAGAGTACAGTACACTTTACACTTTACTTACTAAGAACTTTATATTGTGTTCCCAATACAGCTGTAACCTCATTACTGTACTATTACTTTTGTCAGGAATACCGTTGTACAACCCTTATTTTAATATATGATTCAATCTCTCGCTGAACTCTCTAATTGTATTGTAATATGTTTGATTGGATATAATGTACTGTATAATTCCATAAGTATTTATATTTTAGTTTCTACAGTATCGTATTCATCATGATGTAATAGCAAAGCCTTATGTTCTCATATTACTCTTAAATAAACTAGTATCTATGTTTTCCTATTAAAGTACTATACTGTATTCACTTTATAAAACAATATAAGTCTTTGCACTACTGTACTGCAATTACCTCATATCACATCTAGTATCAAAGACTTGGGAGGAGATAGAGGACAATGATTATGTTTATGTTTATGTTTTATTCAAGTGATTACTTATTATGCTTATTCCTTTTTCAGAAGACCGTTGTCATTGTTTGACTTTATATAAATAAATAAATGATTACAAAGAGTTGGTTCTCATTTAGCAATGAAATTGTGAAGAGGGACATTCATTATGCAACTACAAAGTGTGATGAAATGGACATTTCTATGGAGAGAAGAGGGAGAGTAAAGCAAGCCAGATCTCCAAGAAGCGCGTCGGGCAGCGAGGGAAACGAAATCCCCGCCTTCAACTCCCTCCCTGAAGGTGGGGTGGAAACGCAGCAGGCAGGGGTAGCAGTCAAACCCCCTCCCGTTCAGGAAAGGACCCCTGCTCCCGATCTCACAATGAGGAACAGGGACGTCCAGTGCCGAGAGTCGAGGCATCATTGCCCTCTTCCCTGCCTCCCACTGCAGATGAGAGGTGTTCGATTACGCCTCGCTCGGTGCGCAGTTCCCCCCCCTCCCACCGAAGAAGGAGAGGCACGCGCGGCCGTCAGGGTATAAACACCACTAACAGACCCTCACCAAGCCACAGAGTAAGGGAAGGGCCTCCTATCCCCCAAAGGTTGTGCCACCCATCCCCCAGGCAGGCGAACCCTGCCTCAGGGAGATCGAGGAAGTAGGACGGGTGGGTAACTGTTAATAGGCGCCCGTCCCAAAGGTCTCCTCAACCGGTCTCCGCGGCGAGACCACCGATGGAGAATCTCACCCTATTTGTGTCGCGAATTCAGCTCTCGAACGAGGCAAGCGATATTCGACACATGATAGAAGAAATCAGTGGTGAACACAGTATAGTGATAGTTAATAAACTAAACACGAAATCTCCGTATTATAACTCTTTCAAAGTAATAATTAAAGGTATAAATGCGCATTTCAACCCGTATAATATGAGTCAATGGCCAGACGGTATTATTGTTAAGGAGTTTATTCACTTCTCCAGGAGATTTGATAACAGGCAAAATAATAATAATAATAATAATAATAATATTAATAATAATAATAATAGGCGCCCTAACGGTAATGCCTGAAAGTTGTACTGTGTATAATAATAATCTTACTAATAATAATAATAATCTTACTAATAAATTCTCTATCAGTCATGGCGGATTTGTTGAAAATAGTCTCATATAATGTAAGGTCAGTGAGGAATTCAACTGTAGATGTTCATAAAATCTGCGACAGTGCAGATTTGATACTCCTGCAGGAGCACTGGCTACCTAAGCAAGAGCTAAAATTCCTCTCTACCATCCATGATGATTTTATGTACCATGCGTCATCAGCAGTAGACTTGTCAGATGAATTAATGTACGGTAGGCCTTTTGGTGGTGTTGCTTTCTTATTAAGGAAAAATTTGTCAAAACATATAAAATTTTTAACAAGCGATAATGTAAGGTTGTTGATAATTATATTGGAAGGCCATGCCGACGAGGACGAAGAGAACCCACTTTTAGCATTTCTATTTGGAATATGTACTCAAGAACAATTACAGAACTTCCACGTACAAATAACTCTGTCGAAGGCTGGCATAGACGCTTTGCATCTCTAACAGGATGCTCGCATCCAAACATATGGAAATTTTTAAAAGTTTTAGGGCAAGAAATAAGCTACCAACAGGCATTTATTTCTCAAATTATCGCTGGCTTGCCGACAGAACCGCAAAGGAAGAAGTATAAGTCTTCTTCTCGCATTTTGAAAATTGTACAAGACTATAACAACAGGTCTATTTTTTTTTCTTAAGGGAATTGCTTTTAATTTGTCTTTTTAAATTTTGAATTTTGTTTGACTTTGTGTTTTTAATTTTTCTTCTTCAATAAAGTCAGTCGTATTCTTATTTGTTTGCCCGGTTAGGTAATTGTACGCCCTTGACGATTGGTTAGGTTAAGTCGTGATATTTTTGTTAAAACTTTAATAAAGTCAGTCGTATTCTTATTTTTTTAATAAAGCCTTAGGGGGATTTTGTCCGCGGGGGGATTGTGTCCGGGGGGGTTGTGTCCGGGGGGATTTTGTCCGCGAGGGGATTTTGTCCACGAGGGGATTTTGTCCACGGGGGGATTTTGTCCTAGAAGCATTTCTGATTTGTATGGCGAGAAATTTTTGAGGATTGACATGATTCACAATTTCGGGACCAAGTTCGAATATCCGTATTCATTGAGGGCCAAAAGTATCTTGATTTAATGATACGAAGTGATTGCTTGATGCCTGGATGAGAAATATTATGAAATTGATTGAAGATGGAAGATCGATGCTGCTTGGAAACAAAAGGACGGGGATATGGCGTGGATGTATCGCAATATAAAGTTGTAATTTCTGGAAACGGGAACGGCTTGAGACGTGGGAGAAATTCTTGCGTTTCTTGATCTTTTTGTTGAGATTCCGCGATTGCTGATAAATCGAAAGCGTCGATATGTACTGCGTTTACGTTGCGTGAAAGGCAGTCCGCTACGACGTTTTCGGATCCACAGATATGTATTACATCGCATACGTATTCCGTGATGGCAGACCAATGACGTTGTTGTCGGTCTGTCTTGGCTCGTAAGGGACTCTTGTAGGCAGAAACCATCGGTTTGTGATCCATGAAGAGTATTACTTGACGACCTTCTAAAAATTGACGGAAATGCAGGACGGCTAGGTATGCTGCGAGTAATTCTCTATCGTATGCGGCGTACGCTTGCTGAGTTGTAGTTAATTTCTTGGAAAAGAAGGCGATGGGAACTGGTTTGCTGTCAATTATTTGATGAAGAACTGCTCCAGCTGCTATTTGTGAGCAGTCCGTAACTAAATGAAGGATTGAGCTTAATGGAAGAGGATGACAAAGCATAACGGCGTTCCGTAGTGCATCCTTGACATCTTGAAAGGCTTGAATTGCTTCGTCGTTCCACTGTAGACTTTTGCTTTTGACTTGAGTTCTGACGATTTCACTTAAAGGTGAGACTAAATCGGCGTAACGGGGTATCATATGGCGATAGAATCCCGTTATTCCTAGGAATCTTCTGAGGCTTTGGTAATCTTGCGGTTGGGGAATATCTTGAATTTCGGAGACTTTGTTTACAGGAGGACGAATGCCTGCTGGGGAAACTTCATGACCCAGAAATTCAATTTTGGATTGCTGAAATATGCATTTTTCTAAAGAAATTCTTAAATTGTGTTCTTGAAGGATCTTGAATACGCGTTCTAAGTCTTTCAAATGGTCAACTGCGTTATTTGAATGGACTAAAATATCGTCGAGATACACAAATACGCAGTCAACTCCTCTGAAAATTGTATCCATGAAGCGTTGAAGTGTTGCAGGGGCGTTTCTTAAACCAAATGGCATGTATAAATACTGAAATAAACCAAATGGAGTTGTTACAGCCGTTTTCTCGATATCTTCTGGGTGGACTGGAATTTGGTGATATGCTCTGACTAGATCGATTTTGCTAAAGCATGATTTTCCGTGCAGAGATGTTGACAGACTTCTTATATGAGGAAGTGGATATCTGTCCGGTTTCGTGACAGCGTTTAGGCTTCTATAATCACCACACGCCCGCCATTCGCCTGGTATCTTCTTCGGAACGAGGTGTAACGGTGAGGCCCATGGTGATTTTGAGGGTTCTATAATTCCATCTTGAAGTAAATTGTTGAAAGTAGCCTTAGCTGAGGATAATTTATCGGCTGGAAGACGTCGAGGGCTTGCAAACACTGGTGGTGCGCTGCCAGTGTCGATGGTATGCTTGACAGTGTTGGTGGAAACTTTCTGCGGTTGAGCTGGTTTCAGTAGTGAGGAGTACTTGTCAAGCAGGTTCCTGATTTCTTGAGGTAATTTGTCGGTAGGGTTAATATTGATGAGGTGAAGGTCTTTGGATTGCACAGGTTTAGTAGTGACTTGAAGAGTTGTTGCTCTATCCTTCAAAATGCCATGCTTGCAGTCCACAAGGATGTCATAATGGGATAGAAAATCGGCGCCGAGAAGTGGACTGGAGACTTGGGCGACGACGAATGTCCACCTGAATATTCTTCGTAATTTAGGAATTGATATGTCCAGTGTTACTTCTCCGAATATTTCGAGCGGCTGACCGTTTGCGGTGGAAATCTTTACTGCGGTTAGGTGGAGTTGACAATCATTGACACAAGTTGGTGGTGAAATTGAGATGCTCGCTCCTGTGTCAATGATAAAATTGACCTTCAGACTTGCGATGCGAGCTGCGACTGAGATCAGCGGCAGGCCGGACGTCGCGTTAATCACAGCCTGCTTATCTAGTTTTCCGACGTTTCTCTTGATCGTGAGGAGGATCTTGAATTTGGGCGTGACGAGGGGAGCAGCTTGGCGTCATCTTTATTTGGCCACTTGCACCATGGCCTGCAGGTCCTTGCTTGGGGGCCATAATAAAGGTGCGCGCTGCACACCACCGGCCGCTGATTCTCGCTGAAGGGTTTTAGGCCGATGGGGATATTCGTTCTTGGGCTTGTATTGGCTCGAGTTGACGTTGGCGCCGCGCAGCAGCTTTGTTGAGCGAACGGTATTAACTCATCGGCTAGTTTGCCGAGTGAGTTAGCGTCAGCTCCTTTTGTGCTGCTACGACGCGCGCTATTGAGGATGGGAGCGCCTGGATGAATTTATGCTTCACCAAATCATCGCTGACGCCCACCTTCAGTGCCGTTTGGTGGATATCTTGAAGGAATTGGAAGGGCTTTCCAGTGAGAGGAGTGTTGGAGATGAGTCGTTCGAAGAGTTCTGGCTTCGTCTTTTCGTAATGACTCACGATTTCTTCTTTTAAAATCGGTGTACGACTGTTGGAGAGAGTTGCTGCTGAAATTTGTGAGACGACTTCGGGGGGTAACGAGGCTAGAACATGGAAAAATTTGGTCTCTTCGGATGTTATTCTGGAAATGTGGAATTGTGCCTCCATGATGGAGAACCATCCTGCCACGTTCTCTGAAGCGTCGCGACGCTTCAGAGAACGTGGGTGGCTTGATGGTGACATGGTGCACTCCTGATTCAACAGATTCCATCTTGCGGGAATGTAATTCGGGTCTGCTGCTGCTTCGGTTCCGACCGGCTACTACGGGTGGGTGGCGAAGAGGCGTGGCTTCGGTTTGTTCCGCCCGGCGACTGAAGGAAGAGGCGTGGCTTCGGTTTGTTCCGCCCGGCGACTGAAGGATGCTGCTTCCGCTGGCTGCTTCGGGTCACCAATTGTAGCTGGTTTCTTCTTGCTACTACTTATATTTGCCGGGAAAAATGAAGGATACGAGAGGCAGGCTATCTCTTTGCTGAATTAATTAAAAATATATATATAAATTTATGTACAATACTTATTTACAAAGATTATATATGATTCTTAAAATTACACAATGATAAAATATATACAATTTGGTAACGCGCAAAATTGGTTTGTCGGTAACTAATATAAAAATAATATAAATGCGGAAAATTAACTGCGCGGCCCCACAGTACCACCAGGTGGATTGATCATTGTCTCACTAGTAATAATCTAAAGGATCGAATTGTTAGAGTTCATATTTTGCATGATTTCCTTCTTTCTGAACTCAATAGGTAAGAATAATCGCGTCGATTGGTCCAATGTTAATATGCAGCAGAGAATAGAATACAAAGACAGAACATGTCACCTCTTTAATAATTTAGAAATTTTGCACCTTGCCTGTAATAATCCTTGCTCAAATGAGTCTCACTGTAAACTCATAGATAGGTATTATAGTAAGATAATATCCTGTTAAGAGAAGCAGGAAGCCCCTTGATTAAATCTTACAACTATCATACTAAGGTTATTCCTGGATGGAGTGATTTTATTGTCCCCCTGAAGAGGGAATCGAAAGACGCCTATGATTTGTGGTGCTTTCATGGTAGACCCAGATTAGGACCAGTATACATGAATATGTGTAGAAGTCGGGGTCAGTATAAGGCGGCCATAAGGCGATGTAAACAGGAAGAAGAGTCTATTCGAGCATCAAAAGCCTGTGAAGCTCGCAAAAATAACGATAATAACAAATTTTGGAAATTTGTTAAGAATCAAACGGGTGTCAAAAATATCCTCCCTCCGACAATCGATGTGGTGTCAGGGGAGGATGAAATTGCAAAGCTGTGGAAAAACCACTACTCTAACATTCTTAACAGTGTGAGTGGGGATAATCTTAAGATAGATTGCAGCGAAACGATTGTGGGGGGGACAAGGGAAAATACTTTGATATCATTTTCTGAAGTAAAGAGGTTAATTAAAGAGTTAAAGACTGGTTCTGCGTCAGGGGTAGATGACTTATCGAATGAGCACTTAAAATATGCAAATGACGTAGTATGTCTGCATATATCATTGCTCCTATCAGCCATGCTGGCTCATAGCTATATCCCTGCAGAGTTCATGAGGGTATATATCTTGCCCCTGGTCAAAAATAAGTATGGAGACATTCTGTCCAGCAATAATTACAGGCCTATTGCTGTCGCTTCCTGCTTCTCGAAACTACTAGAGAAACTCTTGTTACTCCGATTAAATGATTTCCTATAGACATCTCCTAATCAGTTTGGCTTTAAAAGGTTCCACTCAACTGACCTGTGTATCTATGTACTTAAAGAAACAATATCTAAATATATTGACAGTAATTCAACCATTTATAGCTGTTTCCTTGATATAAGTAAGGCATATGATAGGGTGAACCACAATATTTTATTTGCAAAACTAGAAGACACGAAGGTTCCCATGTACATATTAAATTTATTGAAATTTTGGTATTCCCACCAATCTTTCACTGTTAGGTGGGCCAATGTACTGTCCGAGTGTTTTGGCTCCTCTTGCGGGGTGAGACAAGGCTCCTTGCTCTCCCTTATGCTGTTTAATGCGTATATTGACGGATTAATTGCTTCACTTAACGAGACAACAGTGGGATGTTGTATAGATAACACAAGGATAAATAACTTAGTTTATGCCGATGATATGGTGTTAATAAGTTCCTCTGTTAAAGGTCTGGATCGGCTACTAAAAGTCTGCGAAGAGTCTTCGCAGAAACATGATATTCTTTTTAATGTTACAAAAACTCAGGTTATGCAATTTCATCCTAAAAGCTGTAATCAGTCAGCTGATATAAGGTTTAAAATGAATGGTGAGGTAATTGAGGAAGTACAAGAGTTTAAGTATTTGGGTCAAACTACTACCAACTCCTTGAGTGATGACTCGGATGTAAGAAAACAATCTCGAAGCCTGTGTGCTAAAGCGAATATGACCATAAGGAACTTTCGATTCTGTACAAGTGAAGCTAAAGACACTCTCTTTCGTACGTTCTGCAGTAATATATACGGACAGCAACTCTGAGTGAATTATAAAAAAGGTTCTGGTAGAAACCTAAATTTGCTGTACAACAAGTCTTTTAGACTCTTACATAAATTACCCCTGAGATGCTCAGCTTCGCAAATGTTTGCTACCCGCAATGTCCAGAGCTTCACGGAGGTAACAAGACGTGCTCAATACAGTCTAATGCAAAGAATTAAAAAATCAACCAACCCGATCATCCAAGCTATCCATGAGTCCTGCCATTTATCCTCTAAGGCCTAAGCTATGGACTCCTTGGTATGAAAACGTCTGTCTGCAGCTCCACTTAACTTCAACATTACAGTATTATTTCCAATCAATTGTATATATTTCTATCCTTAGTATATGAACTGTCATTGTATTAATAATATTTGTCATATGGACTATAGTTTGCCATAAACCTTTTCATTTTCATTTTATATATATATATATATATATATAATATATAATATATATATTATATATATATATTATATAATATATTATATATTATATATATATATAATTTAGTGTGGACCAAAAAAATGAAGGTTTAAAATTCTTTGTTCCACATGAGTAATGTTATTCCCTTTGCTTACCTTAATCAAATTACAAAATTTGAAACCTCGTCAAGTTTTAGGGTCCCGAGAAAATTGCACTTTCCTTTTAATGCTGAAAAAATTAGTTTTTCCTCATTTTCATAAGTTCTGCTTTATTTTTTGTTGGAAATTCTTTACGATTCTTGAAAACTGTTTTGAGCAGGTATTGTTTGTCCTCTTCTTTAGTTGTCACTGCTTGATTAAATTTTTCAATCAATGCAACACCCCGCTCAGCTGTGTCATTTGTCACTCTAGGGCACGAACTCTAGCACAGCCTCTTTGGTACTCAGGATCTATTCCCCATGTTGATGCAGAATTTTCAGTGAAGAGAGAATTGAGATGTGGAGCATCAAAAAGAGATTTAGTCCTTGAAGTAACAAAATCAGAAATCCTTTTTTCTTTAAAAGAAGCTAGGGTTACCTTTGCTTCTAAACGTTTTAGTCCCTTATTTCTTGGAGGCATTTTGATATTATTTCGCATTTGCTCCTTTTCTTCAAGGGATATGCTTTTGTCAAAGAAGCTTAATCCAACAAGTGTTTCTGAGAGGTACCACAGATGTCGTTTAATGGCATTTTGGGCTTGCTTGATAACACTTGATATCAAAGAATTTTCCTCCATTATTGCAAGATCTTGCAAAAATTTAAGATCAACATTTGGGGCTTCCTCTGGTTGAGAAGCTTTTGCCCAAGATTTTGCGTATACCAATGCAACAAATAAACAAATTTCTGTTATTGCATCAAGTTCTTTTTTAGTCATCTTAAATTGATTTTGGAGAAGAAAAAGCTTAAATGCATAAATTCCTTTTGCCATCCATCTTGCATGATGGTACGCTCCAGGTCTCTTCAAGGGAGTATTAGAAATGCTTTCTTCTCCAAAAAACAAGAGAACAAGTTGAAAAAATTCTTATAATCATCTCTTGGCTGTTTAGAGTTGAGTGCCTCCTTCATGATTAAGACTGTTTGATTTTTTAAATCTTGAACTCTTTCAATTATTCTGCAGCTTTGGGAATCAACAGCAGTTATGATTTGAGAATGATCCATAAAATCCCATTGAGTTTTGAATCTTTTGAAGATTGGAATATCAGGTTCAGAGGAATGGCCCATAGAAGTCCGGAAGACTTGAGATAGGACAATCTCATAAATATGGTGTCTGCAGGCTAAATATAAAAGCTCTTTTCCAAGTTCTTGTTCAATTTTAGTGCAAGCTCCAGCATGGATTCCGGTATTGGATGCTGTTGTGTCAAATGACAGCCCAATAATTCTCTGGGTTATATCATGTTCTTGCAGGAGAGAAATGCAAACACGAGCCATCTCCGTACCCGTGCCAGCAGTGACTTTAGGAATTCCCAGCAATTTCTCTTCACCATTCCCACTGACTAACACTGAAATCCTTTCCGTTCTTCCTTCGCCTGCAAGAAAAAGTTCACACTCTAATTCTTCACGATGAAGCCTTCTTTTCTCTCTTTTTGCAAGAATTTGGTCTACTGTACCCATGCTACTTTGTGTAGGATCTTCTTGCTGGCTTAAGTAGAAAAGCTTGTCTTCTTCATTTGACATCATCAAAAGGGCATTAGAGTGACCAATATCAAGAATTTCAGCCTTAATTTCATCTTTAAACATAGCTTCTTCAATACGGCATTTTTCCTCGGGCCTTTTTCTGTTTTTCATCAATTTATCATAACAGCTTATTAAAGAGTCAATCTTTCGGATGGCACTGTCTCTACGCATTGTGGGAATCCTGGCTTTCTCCCAGTAGGTCATCACTTCATCTAAGCAAAGATTAATGGATCTTCTTCGTCCCAATTTTTCCTCTTTTTGATGGAAGAAATATTTTTGCAAAACTTGCAGTTTTGTAGGTAAGCGGCAACAAAGTATATCTTTATATAAATGGCCAATGAGCCAAACTTTAGTTTTAGAACGAGTAGCCATTTTTAGTTTAAAAAATTAAATTTCTGAAATAGTAAAATAAACCAGTTAAATTAGGAGATAAAAAGGATAACTAAAAGGTTCAAGCCAATTAGGCAAAGCCTTTAATTTAGAGTTGACCAATTAAGGATAATATATTTTATCCAAAATTTTTGTTTTCCTTATTAATAATTTTCTCTGAAATAATGATCTAAGATTGTTTTTGTACTCTATTAACACCAAAAATTTCTTAAATAAGAAGAAATTTTTTCATAAGTTGCAACTCAAGAGTTGAGTTGATCATTGATGTTCTAAGCGCGCCTATTCATTGGAAAATTTTTATAAGTCATTAAATCTCGGGACCCCTAAATATTCTCATATTTGACCAAAACTTTGCTGACATGTCTATCTGGTCCAAAGGAACAAGGGCATTAATGTGGAACAAGGATTTCTTCAACTTTATAATTTACCCCCCATTTTGGTCCACACTAAATTATATATATATATATATATATATATAATATATATATAATATATTTAGGGTGATGCAAAAAAGGGGTCAAATTTTTTTTTTTCAATTTTCAGGGAGACACCCTCCTATTTTATTCATATTCCTAAGAAAGCATTGTATGCGAAATTTGGGGTTGAAAAAGAGAAAATTAGAGGTTGCTACCAAGCTTTAAAAATAAATGTATATCAGTTTGTGCTCAAAAATATTGTTTTGTTGATATTTTCGCCGGAGCCGGTTTGATATGTACCTAGTTAACCTAGTTTGAAAAAAACGATGACATTCTAGACTATAGTACGTAGTGAGCTCATAAAATAGTAAATAATAGGCACGCTGATTTCCGCACCACCCTCTGAGGTACAGCGTATAGCGCGTTAACTTTTTTTTATGTGGAAGTTTCCCAGTAGGCATATCATAACCACTTATGTATGTTTATTTTCGTTTTTGTGAAGCAAGAGTAATGTTTTCTTGTTTTTGTTTGAGAGTGACGACCTGTAACTTTTAACAATTTGAAGAAGGTATTGTTTCTGCTCTTCATCATTGGTTATCAGTTTGTTGTATTCCTCCATCAGTCGTACACCTCTTTCCGCAATGTCGTTTACCACTTTGAGTCCATATGCGATATCTCTTGCATTCGCATAACTTTCATCATTCCATTCTTCAGCATCTTTTTCAAGAAAAGTGCAAGGCACCTCTAGGATTTCAAAGAATCTTTTTGTGTTCGCAGTAACGAAATCCTGCAGTTGTTTCTGCCCAGCTGATTCAGGATTTATTGATGCTCGTTTGCTCGGTTTTGAGTCAACTGGTTTCTGCAGAGCATGCTTCATTTGTTTTTTGTCTCATGCGAAACAGCTGAATCAAAAAATGCAAGCGCCACAAGCTCCTCAGAGAGGTACCACAAATGTCTCAAAAACTTATTGAGTGCAGCACTTGCAATTTTGTCATCCTTTTGCTTGTAGAGCTGCAGACTTTGCACAAAATGCAAATCTGAACGGGGGGCGCATGAGGGTATGGGTGCCAGGTACCACGATCTGATGTATATCGCAGCTGAAAAGCAGCAAACATCTCTCAGTCCTTTTTCCTCTCTCCCAGTTAGTTTAAACTGAGATTTAAACATCCAAATTTTAATGCAGTAAATTAGCTTGCCCATCCATCGTGCTCTGTGGTAAGCTCCGGGTGCTTTAAAGCTGATTCCTGACTTGGGGGCACTACCGATGAAAATGAGCGTTAGCTCGAGCAATTCTTTGTAGTCATCACGAGGCTGCTGTTCATCAAGCTGAGCTTGAGCAAATTGAATGAGTTCTTCAGCATCTGAGATTTTCTCTGCAATGTTAGGGTCATCTGTTGCTGTTTGGTAATTGTTCTTGTCAATTTCCACCCACTTTGCTTTGAATCTCTTAAACAGTTGTATGTCAGGGCCACTAGAAGATGGCAAGGAGACAGAAACTGCAGCTTCTAACACTATTTCGAAATATGATGTCGGCAAGCCAGCCACAGCATATCTTTATCCAATCTTTGCTCTAGTAACATACAAGCACCACTCTTAGAACCTGTGTTGGAGGCAGTGGTGTCAAAACACATGCCCTTCACTTGGTCAGATATATTCCACTCCAATACTAACTGATGGACAGCATCTGCAATGTTTTGACCAGTTCCTCTGGCAAGTTTGGGAATACCAAGAAGCTGATCAACTCCTTGGCCGGAAATTAGAACTGGCAGTCGATCAACATTTTCAT
Source organism: Bathynomus jamesi (assembly GCA_023014485.1). NCBI lineage: Eukaryota > Metazoa > Arthropoda > Malacostraca > Isopoda > Cirolanidae > Bathynomus > Bathynomus jamesi. The sequence continues at coordinate 88,358 of JAJOZX010004333.1, read as the reverse complement.
GACCAGTAATATCTTCCAGTAGTTTGCCGTCCCAATGTATTTGGAGAGGGCAATTTGTTTCGAAATCCTGCTTCAAATTTTCTGCCATTGTCTTGCGGTTCCTTTGTCTTGCTCTCCGTATCGATGAATAGCTAACACTGTATTCTTCAGGGTTTTGCCCAAGAGCATTGATTGTTGGGATCAAGATTTCCGAAGCAGCTCTATCACTTACTTTTGCAGCATCAAGAGATACAAGCATTGAAGAATCCATAAGCTTTGCACTCTTAGACTTTGATCTACTTTGTCTCGAAGTTGATGGCTGCTGAGGGTCAGCAACAAATTCTTCTTCTGATTTTGAACTATCTTCATTCAAACTTGAAGGACTTGAACTTGAGAGCACTGCTGCTTCGAAAACGGCTGTTTCCCTCTTTCTTTTCTTTTCAAGCAATGTTTCCTTTTCTCTAGCAATCTCTTCCATTTGTGAAAAAACTTTATCCACTCCAGACATTTTGCCTTTTCTTCCTTTTTGTCGTTGCAGCATCAAAAACTCACGATCTTCATCTATCTTTATCATGTCAAGAGCACTTGCATGTGCAATGTCAAACAGATCTTGCAAGTCATTTTGCCAGCTCTCTTGTTTTTGAAGTAGTGCAGGTGATTGCTTCTTCTTATTATTTCTGTTCTTCTTTAGTTTCTCCCACTCGTTGAAAAGTTTCTTTACTCTCTCCACGACATGACATTTCAACACTGTTGGGATGCGTGCCTTTTCCCACACATCCATAACATCTCTAGCAGTCAACAAAGCCGCTGTTTTCACCTGTTGCTTTTTATTGATCTTGTAGTTCATAAACAATGCTAATGTTTCCCTTTTAGATGGAAGCTGAGTTTCTTTGAAGGACTCTATAGGATGTCCTATGAGCCAAACAACTGTTTTGTGACGCGTATGCCGCTCCATGAGTGCAACTCAGCAACTGCTATACAACCACTCTCAGCGAAGGCAGCAAAGATACTGAGTCAGTGACGCCGCACTTACACTGACGCGGCCGCCACAGTGACGTCACAGCAAAGAAATGATTCTAGAATGTTCGGCCACGGCGTCTATAGCAATGAAAGGGATGAGAAGGTTTACGGAAAGAGGTTCAGAGTCTGTTATGACTGCTATATGTTGCTGACTACCATTTTTGATGAAATCTGCAAAATAAATAAATGTACAATAAATACAAACTGAAAAAATAACAATATACAAAATGTTCAATGGATGGTAGCAACCTCTAAAATGTCTTCAATTGTGCTGAAATTTTGCATGTTCAGTTTTTACACTAAATTAAATAAAATTAGAGGGTGTCTTCAAGTTTTTGAAATGATAAGTTATTTTGCATCACCCTAATATATATATATATATAAAGCTATTGAAGAATAGGGACCCCAGCCTTCTTTAGTTAGCTTTATAAGGCTAACTAACGAAAATATCATGACCTAACCTAACCGATCGTCAAGGGCGTACAGTTAACCTAACGATTGGTTAGGTTAGGTCGTGATATTTTCGTTAGTTAACCTTATAAGCCTAACTAAAGAAGGCTCGGGTCCCTATTCTTCAATAGCTCATATATATATACAGGGTGTCCCATAAGTCCGGCATCATAGGAGAAATTCATATTTTTCTATTTCTACAAACCATAATTCATAATTTTCTCTTTCTACAGGCCATAATGTCTGTGAGCAAGGAAGAACGAATCCAGATAATTCTACTCATAGGAAATCGGAGTCAAAGAGACTTTGCAACAAGTCTGCTAACACAAATCTGTGTTATTGGCTCGCGGTCTGGATGCAGTCTGTTAATTCAGCAGCGGCTTCTCTTTGACTCCGATTTCCTATGAGTAGAATTATCTGGATTCGTTGTTCCTTGCTCACAGACATTATGGCCTGTAGAAAGAGAAAAATATGAATTATAGTTTGTAGAAATAGAAAAATATGAATTTCTCCTATGATGCCGGACTTATGGGACACCCTATATATATATATATATATATATATATATATATATATAACTTATATATATATATATATATATATATATATATATATATATATATATATATATATATATGATAACATTAAACTTGCTTGGTATACATATATATACACTATACACCTTTGTTTTAGTTACTCACACGCTAAAAAATTTACATGCAAATTTTTTAGTTTACAGTATTTATATCTATTAAATATTCAAACTTTCCGCTATTTGTCAAAAAGACGTTATCTGAATTTAAAAACAGTAAAAAATTCGCCAACCCACGACTATAGAATTTTACCCACCAATTAGTCTTAAAACTCTCAGTTGTAATGTCTTGTGTACAATGAAAGCTCAAAAATGTTTCAGTATTCTCTATATTAAATCCTGTCCGTACACAAACAGTAAGGTAACTATCAGTTTTGACTCAGTATTTTTCGAATGAAAAATGTGTGGTAAATCTATTCATTTATCTAATTTAGTTTATACTTGCAGTAAATAAGGCTTTGTTAATACAAGAATATTGGCTCTAGTAAATGTTATACAGTATACTCGTACACACCTTTGTTTTAGTTACTCACACGCCCCCCATCCACTTGACCAAGTCCTGGGTATGCCCCTGGCTCAGGCAGGAATGATTTAATTTTATAATAAAAAAATAAATGTTTAAATTTTCGTAGTGCAATCTGAAGGCCAAGTTCTCCCTCTAGTTGGAGAATCTGCGAATTAATCCATTTTTTTAATAACAAAAATAAAAAATAAAATATAAAAAATCACTACTTGTTCTGGGGGAACAACAGCCCTCCCCTCCCAAGACTAGGGAATTGAGCATTTTTAGGGCAAATACTGAATATTTTCGGGGCAAATTTAGAAATGTTGTAGCAAAATTTTATCTTATTTTTGTAAATTGTAATGTTTTTTTATATAAAAAAGGCTTTAATATATGTTACCCATACTCTAACCTTTGTGTTATTTTATGTTACACATAGTGTTTATGCGGAAATCAGGGCACCCTGAAAATTTTCAGGGCAAATGTTTTCTGCCATCTCCCCAGTAAAGTGCCATCCCATACGCCTATGGACATAATGTCGGGGTTTGTACACTAATACAATATTACAATTTAGTACAACAAGTATTTAACGTCCTATGTACTCACTGGTCGGGTGTTTAAATACATGTTTTTACGAATTACATAATTGTATATGATAACTAATCCTGATTGCATACTTATAATTATTATTTCATTATTATTATAAAAAAAAAAACTACATAGGGTTATGTTTGATTCCTGTTCCCTGGGCCATCCGTTGAAAATTTCCAGCAGATATTGATGCTCAGATAACGGCAAAAACCCTACGTATTTTCGTTAAAAAGTTGTGTTTGAGGAGGTCTTCGAAAGACCTTGTTAAGTAGTATTTGTTTTTAGTTAATGTTTAGTTTATATTTTTTCTGTATTTAGTGTACAATGAATAATAGTGCAATGTCTCTCCCTGCTAATATTGAAAATGTAACTCGAACTGAGAATATAGTCAAATTATGGAAGGAACACTACTCCGTACATAAGAACAATACTGTTAATTGTGATGCTAAAAATAGTCCAGATATAAGAGTTAGTGTATTTGAGACTAAACATGCCATAAAATGTTTAGATTGTAACAAATCATGTGGTATTGATAGTATTTCTGCTGAGCATCTGAAATTTAGTAGTGAGAGATTAGTGCCTCTGTTAGCTTTGAGCTTTACAGGTTTACTCATACATGGTGTTTTGCCAAATACACTGTTATCCGTTGTTTTGATGCCAGTACTAAAAGATAAAAAAGGTAAAATCAACAGTAAAGATAACTATAGGGCAATAGCCTTGGCCAGTATTATGTCTAAGGTGTTTGAATATATACTCATTAAGAGACTTGAATGTTACCTGCATACTAGTGATAACCAATTTGGTTTCAAAAAGAAACACAGTACTGATATGTGTGCGTATGCCTTGAAGGAAATGGTCTGTAAATACCAAACTCTAGATGCTAATGTATTTTTGTGTTTCCAGGATGCCTCTAAAGCATTTGACCGTGTTAATCATGACAAATTATTCATGAAACTTGTAAATCGTAATGTACCTGGTTACTTGGTCCATACATTAATATTCTGGTATAATCACCAGACAATGATTGTAAGACAGGTGGGGGGGGGGGTTAATTCAGAGCCATTCTCTGTGACCAATGGTGTCAGGCAGGGAGGGATATTATCCCCCTACTTATTCAATGTTTATATGGATAATCTATCTGTTGTGCCGAACACCTGTAAAATAGGCTGCTATATATTGGTACAATGATTGTTCATCATCTGATGTATGCAGATGATCTCACTTTTATTTCTCCATCTGTAAAAGGGCTCAGCACACTTTTGAAGGTGTGTGAAAGGTATGGGAAGGATAACGACATAAAATATAATCCTGATAAAAGTCATGTTATAATTATGAGGACTAAGGCCTACAAGTCTGGTGCTAGTGTTTCCGAGCAACTGATACAATGAGCAAACCAACAGTGAGTATATAAAATTTCCTGAATTTCAATTGAATGGTATGGGGCTGTCAGAAGTAACCCAAACTAAGTATCTTGGCCACATACTAACGGATAGTCTTTCAGATGACTGTGAGGCAATGTAGATAATTATATGCTCAGGGAAATACTTTGGTTAGAAAATTTCATGTGTACATTAGATGTTAAGTTGTTTTTGTTCAAAACTTCTTGTATTCCAATGTATACAGCTCATTTGTAATGGAACTACAGGATGTATAATTTGAGGAAATTATATGTTGCATATAATAATATTTTTAGGAGTTTATTAAGGACTCCAAGATTTGTAAATGGTGCTCTTTCTAGTGTCAGTATGCTGTTTGCAGTTAATAAGGTGCCTAACTGTGCCAGTGTCATTCGCAATTTTGAATTTAGATTTATTACTAGGCTTGGTGAGTTAGTCAATAAGATAATAGAAGTCATGGTTAGTGGACTGGTCTCCGATATATTTTATACTGTAAATCTCAAATCTGGAAGCATTGGCGTAGGCAATTGTATGTTCATTATACACAGCGATCCACTGGCCTAGTTAGTCAGTGCTCCAGACAACTATCTCTTAATCTTCTATGGACCTCTTGTATAATGTTTGTACCTGTTGAGTCTGAAATAGTGTTTGTTTGTTTGATACCATGTTGTAGGAGTGTGTAGTTTTTCCATAATTATTATCTAAGTGATGAGGTGTAAAATGAGGAAAGGACGGTAGGATGCTGTTAGAAAATCTAGAAGAGGAAGAGCCATTGTTGTCCCAAGGCGATATGATGACTAAGCTGATTGATACAGCATTGCTTGTATATATTAAATTAAGGTGTATATATATCCATCTCATAATTGTAAGGTTAGTGAAAAATTCACTTGATTTAGAGCTAGCATTTTTAGGTTCTTGTGGCATCATTGTTTGGGCACTCTTGTGGCATCATTTTTTTGGGGCGCTGCGCGTCCTACCTACTCGTTTGTTGAATGTGGCACTTACAGGGCGTGGTCTTATAGAGAGCTCTCTTGCAATTCAGTTTGGTTGTTTAGATACAAGATTGTTGCATCGTGCAATGGGCAGGTTGTGTTGTTGTTGCGAGGTTTAGAAAGAAGACCATAAATAGTGCCCCTTTTGTTTTTTATCTTAATTTTATGCAACTAAGGCCTAAGGTAGGCCCACATCGAGTCAGCAACCCTGAGGTAGGACCTAATAAGACCTCCAAGTCCGTAAGTTTTTAATCTAGCTTAACTTGGGCTGTAGGTTAAACTGGCCCTTCAGAGCTTGGCCGTTCACGGCTCAGCTGAGATTCTGAACCCAATAAAATAAAAAAAATAACAGATGCAAATACAACAGCAACAAACACTTTATTTCAGACTCAACAGGTACAAACATTATACAAGTGTTGAAGTGGTCCATAGAAGGTTAAGAGATAGTTGTCTGGAGGACTGACTATATAGGCCAGTGAATCACTATGAATAATGAACATACAGTTGCCTACGCCTATGCTTCTAAATTTGAGATCTACAAAATATATCGGAGATCAGTCCACTAACCATGGCTTCTATTATCTTATTGACGGATTCACCAAGCCTGGTGATAAGCCTAAATACAAAATTGCGGATGACACAGGCACAGTTAGGCACCTTATTGACTACAAAGAGCATACTGGCACTAAAAGGAGCAACATCTATAAAGCTTGGAGTTCTTAATAAACTTCTAAAAATATTGTTATATGTAATATACTGTAGAATTTTCTCATATTATACACCTTGTAGTTCCACTACAAATGAGCTGGATACATTGGAGTACAAAAAGTTTGAACAAGATCAACTTAACATTTAATGTACACACATTAAAACTTTCTAATCAAGTATTTCCCTGATCATATAATTGTCTACACTGCCTTAGAATATCACAGTCATCTAAAAGACTATCAGTTAGTATGTGTGCCAAAATACTTAGTCTGGGTCACTTCTGACAGCACAATACCAGTCAATTGAAATTCAGGAAATTTTATATACATGTAGGCCTTGGTCCTCACAATCATAATATGACTTTTAGTAGGATTATCTTTTATGTTGTTATCCTTCTCATACCTTTCACAGACTTTCAAAAGTGTGCTGAGCCCTTTTACAGATGGAGAAATAAGAACTAGGTCATCTGCATACATCAGATGGTTAACAATCATTGTGCCAAAATAGCAGCCTATTTAACAAATGTTTAGTACAACAGATAGATTATCCATATAAACACTGAATAAGTAGGGGGATAGTATCCCTCCCTGCCTGACGCCATTGGTCACAGAAAATGGCTCTGAATTAACCCTACCCCAAATTGTGTTCCGCGGAACACTTCTCACGGTATACAAGTGTTCAGCGGAACACCAATTTAGGAACCCCTGCCTTAGAGGCATCCAGGAAACAAAAATACATTAGCATCTAGAGTTTGGTATTTACAGACCATCTCTTTCAAGGCACACACACACACACACACACACACACACACACACACACACACACACATATCAGTACTGTTTCTTTTTGAAACCAAATTGGTTATCACCAGTATACAAGTAACATTCTAGTCTGTTAATGACTAAATATTCAAACACCTTAGACATAATATTGGCCAAAGCTATTGCCCTCGAGTTATCTTCACTATTGATTTTACCTTTTTCATTTTTAGTACTGGCCCCAAAACAACGGATAACACTGTATCTGGCAAAAAATATCATGTCTCAGTAAGCCTGTACATCACGAAGCTATTAGAGGCACTAATATCTCCCTACTAAATTTCAGATGGCAGCAGAAATACCATAAATATTTGTTACAATCTAAACATTTTATGGCCTGTTTAGTCTCAAATACACTAACTCTTATATCTGACTATTGGTAGCATCACAATTAATATTAGTGCTCTTATGTACAGAGTTGAATAACTCACTGTTGTGTTCCTTCCATAATTTGACTATATTAGGCTTCATAGCGTTAGGCTTCATAGCGCGTAATCTCGAATTTAAATCGAAGGATATTATATTGCCCCTTTACAAATCCCGAGTCAGGCTCATTTAGAATATGCCGTTCAGTTTTGGTGCCCGTATTTGCGTGAGGATATTGATAAGTTAGAAAGGGTTCAGCGTCGTGCCACGAAACTAATTCCGTCATTGCGCAGCAAGCCTTATGAAAATAGAATTAAAGAGTTAGACTTGCATTCACTCGAAACTAGGAGATTAAGGGGGGAGCTTAGTGAAGTTTTCAAAATCGTTAATAAAATCGATAAACGTAAATTTTGACAAACTGTTTCACTTTCGATAATAGCAATACTCGTAATAACGGATTTAAGTTGCGTGGCAGACGTTTCATTACTAATATTGCTAAAAACTTCTTTACGTTTAAAGTAATTGATAAATGGAATAATCTTCCCGCGCCCGTCGTGAACTCTACCAGCGTTAATATGTTTAAGAACCGTCTAGATAGGCATTTTAAAAATATTAACGTTGTTTAAAATAAAAAAAACAATTAGCAACAGGAGCTCAGGTGGTGATGGTCGAGGATGAGTCGGTTGACGATAATACCAGTGCGAAAAATGCTCTGTATGAATTGGTCCACAATTAACCCACCCCTTATATCTCCAGTCTAACTATAGAGTAGATCAAGTCTAGCCTAGAGGGGTCAGCCTAGAGATTCCGGAAATGGTCCAGAGCGGGCAGATAAATTGAGGTCCACAGTAGGATTCCTCACCAAATTAGGTTAGGGCAATCTACCTTCACCTTTGTTAAGCTATGAGTTGATGCTGGGTCTTAGGCCACAATGTAGGCCTAACTTGTCTGACCCAGCTTAATTTAATGTGATTAATTTGCTGGGTTAAAAACACAATTAGTCACTTACTGTTAGTTATTAGAGTCTCTTTTCTCCTTCCTGTTTAATTGTCGAGGCGTACTTGCTGGTGGGATCTTTTTCGTTGTCTGTTCTCGTCCCTTCCCCTGTTCCGTCCTCTCGCCCCGTTGTTCGTTTTCGTTCTCTTTTGTTCTCCTCTTCGCGGGGCTTTTTCCACCAGCCTTGTCTTTGTTTTTTCCTCGGTTGGTTGAGCGGTAATGTATCTCTATTACCAAGAACGCTCTTCTCACACAGTATATAAATACTAGTGTGGAGAATAACTCTGGTGAGCAACCAATTGGTTTCATCCACCCAGTTATTGACATAAAAGGAATTTAATAATTGTTAGATTAACTACCTACCTACTCAGTGAACCATTTTCGTTACCTCCCAACTACCCACTCATCAGTTTTCCATATACTGGGGACCCCGGGAGATAAAAATTTTGGTGTCATTGTCACCAATTTTTATGTCTGAGTGTAGACTAGCTAACTATTTGACTGTAAATGCCTGTTAATGTGATTAACAGTGCCTATCCTCACCTTCTCATGGAGAAGGTGTAGCATTTAATTAGAGAAAATATACATCGATAGGATGAAACTGTCTATGGTCTTTACCATAGAAAAGAAAAAATGAAAGTTAGAAGATAAAATTACAATTCCCCAGCATCTATTTTTTGTTGTAAAAATAGTCGCGCCTTTAATGCTGTTTGTCGCTGAGGTCTTGTGTCTGTCAATGTTGTAGTAGGATGCGTTACCACTCCTACTGTCAAAGGAATAGTTACTGGAAGTTCAGTGTCTCCAGTTGTTACTGTCAGTGGAGAAGGTTCTCCAAAGTCCATTGTTTTGGGTTCAGACTCTATAGGGTACAAAAGAGAAATGTCTCTTGTTGTGTCACCCGTTGAAGTCCTTAATTTGACCACTCTTGTTACCCCGTCTGCCCCTGGTCTGAGTTCTGAAACTCTAGCCAGAGGCCAGTATTGTCTTGGAGTACTGTCATGTATGAGAACAAGGTCCCTACCTTAATTGTGTCAGACCAATCCTTCTTAGTCATTTGTTTATGTCTCTCCCTTAGACCCATCAAGTACTCAGTTTTTCCACTGTTTAATGAAATGAGCTTTAACTCTAGTTAAATGTTGTAACTTAGTCTGGAGCTCATCATGTCGTTGAGTCCAGTTTGGGTCTTCTGAAGAGTCTATATTGTAGTCCGGCAGGAGACTAACTTGTTCTCCCCGAATCAAATGATTTGGAGTTAATGGTTCCGGGTCATTAATGTTGTCACTCACATAAGTGAGTGGTCTATTGTTAATGATGTTCTCAATCTCAGCCAGGAGAGTGAGCAACCCAAATAAGTGTATCTGTTTTTGCCAATTGCTTTCTTCAAGCAATTCTTTACTGTTTGTATATTCCTCTCCCAGATAGAACCATACCAAGGAGAGGCAACCGGAATATACTTCCACTTTATGTTTGAATTTTGTATATATAATTGTGTGATTTCATCGCTTAACAAGTCGTGGATGATTTGTTCACCAGCCTTGAAATATGTAGCATTGTCAGTCCAAACTGTCTTGGGTACTGAATGTCGTGCACAGAATCTCTTAAAGACAGCAACAAAAGATTCTGCTGTAAGGTCCTACACAACATCCAAATAAACAGCTCGTGAGGCAGCACATGTAAACAGTACAATGTACATTTTTTGTTCAGTGTCACCCACCCCTACAGTCAATGCTCCTGTATAGTCAATGCCTACAGTCTCAAAGGGTCTGTTGAGAGTAACTCTCTCCTCTGGCAAAGCAGGAGGATTTGGTTTCCTATAGGGCCTAGCATGAATACGCCTACATGTGACACACTCACTCAGGACTGTTTTAACAGTGATCCTTCCCTTGGGTATCCAATAAGTTTTTCTTAATGTAGTTAGTGTCTGTGGTACCCCATATGATATACATCATTGTGTGTTTTTCTGATGATTAATGTTGTCAAATAGCTAAATCTAGGTAAAAGGATTGGATGTTTGCTTTTGTATGACAGTTTTGATTTGTCTAATCTCCCTTTACACCTTAGAAGGCCTTCCTCATCTCTGAACAAGTTTAGATCCACAACTACTGATGGTACAGGTTCTTTTGTTTGTTTCCCATTAGTTAAGAATTCTAACTCTTTATTGTACTCTTTTTGTTGTGCATGGCCTATCCAGTATTTGGTTGCAACTTCTGTATAATTATGATTATTTTTATTTAGCTGTTTGTTAATTGTAGTTAAACAGTTGTGAGCAAACCTCAAACAGTAGGCTGTAACCCTGACAAGTTTGTTGAAATCAGAATAAATTTCATAATTAGTGATTGGTTCAACCTTTTCATTTGAAAAGATTAAATTTAATGTCAAGTTAACTTGTTCCACAGGCCATTGGTCTGTATTACAGAGCCACTTAGGTCCCATAAACCAAGTTTTGTTTGACTTCAACAACTTGTAGGATAAACCTCTGGTCAGAAAGTCTGCCTGCTGGATTTTGTTTAGTTGGAACATAGTGAAAGTTTACTTGTAGGCTTTCATTAGCTTCAGCTATTTCTTTTAACCTATTTCTTACAAAGATATTCTTACTATTAATGCTATCATTCCGTATCCAGGCAAGACAAATCTGACTGTCAAGCCAGATGTGGATATGAGTTATGTTCACATCATGGTAAGCATCCTTAAGCAATGAAATGGTTTTAATGGCTAATGCAGCAGCCAATAGTTCCAATTGAGGTATGGTTCGGGTAGGTTTGAGAGGTGCAACTTTCCCTTTTGCATAAATTAGATGACTTTCTGTAGGGCTTACGAGATACGCACAGCACCCATAAGCTTGTGTGCTTGCATCAGCAAACACATGAAGTCTCTGGGGCTTATCCCTAAACCCACAGCACCTTTGAATTTTAATGTTCTGCACTTTTGTTAAATCAGCAGCTAACTTCTTCCAAGATTTTTGATTTTCATTTGTTATTGGATCATCCCACCCAACATTTGTCCTCCAAATTTCTTGGAGGAGAATCTTTGATTTTATTGTTGAAGGCAGGAATAGACCCATGGGATCAAAAATTTTGGAAGCCTCTGATAATATTTGTCTTTTAGTATTTGCTTCCTCATCAAGTTTAAAACCTTTAGTACAGATTGAATCATGACTGTTAGAAGTTGCATCCAAATACCAGTTCATACCTAAAGTTTTAACTCTGTCTGATGGCTCAGTAAGACCATTATTATCCTTTAAAATCTTTTTGTTTAAATCCTCATCATTTCATCATTTGAAATCCACTCTCTAAGTTCAAAGTTACCTTGTTGCATAATGTTTTGAGAGTGTTCATAGACTTCAGATAATTCAGATTTTGTTGTTGTTGAGCCTATTAGATTGTCTACGTAAAAATGTTCCTTAAGGAAGTTCAATGTTAAAGATTTATTAAACTGGTTTAAATGATGTCTAATTGTCAATGCTAATAGGCTAGGTGAGCAATTGGCTCCAAACAACACAACATTAAATCTATAGGTTATGAACCCTTTATTCAAATCAAATGGATCCTTGAACCATAAGAACCTAAGTTGGTTCTTATCATATTCATTTTTAAGATTTATTCTCAAAAATGCCTTTGAAATGTCACTTTGTACGGCATATTTGTCTAACCTGAACCTCAGTAAGATCTTCACAAGGTCAGAAATGAGATTAGGACCCTCAATCAGGCAATCATTCAAACTGTGTTTATCACTGTCTTTGAGGCTACAGTTATATACTACTCTGAGTTTTGTTGTTGGGGCATCTTGTCGATAGACCCCCCTGTGGGTTAAATAATGACAACCATCTTTTTTAAAAGGGTTATTTGTTACTTCTTCAATGAAGCCTTTCTGTAGCTGTTCTTTGAAGACATCACTGTACTTTTTAATATTATTATCTTGTTTGAGTTTTTTCATTACTTTATATAAATGTCCTTTAGCTACTTTGAGATTGTCTCTTAAAGTTGGACAATTTATTTTCCAAGGTAACTCAATAAAATAACTATTGTCTTTGCACTGAATGGTGTCTTCAAATCTTTCTACCATTAACTGATCTTCTGAAGTTTGATTTGTGTCATGTATACCCACAGATTCTAGCAACCATAAAGTTTGAATTGCCTCATCCAAAGTTTCATTTGATAATGATGAATTAATGTTCTCAGTTGAGATAATATTATTCAAAGTGTTGCTATTCTTACAGGTGTTATGTAGGACTGAGTTGAGGCACATAGTATTTGTTGGTCATGAACTGTTTTGGTTTAGGTCTAGGTTGTATTTGGATAGATCACCCAAAGGGGCTATCCCTGATGGAGTCTGAATAGCTATACCATTACCTATCTCTACTATGCCCTTATGAATAAGATTAATATAATCTGCCCCTATTAACATTTCAATGTTAGCTACTGTGTTGTTAGTGATATGTCTATCAGCTATTTTGTAGTGTTTTCCCAAATGATTTATGGTTTGTTCTAGTTTGGGTATAACCAGTTTGTTTTGTCCTACTTTAGAAATAATAACTGCTTCAATTTTCTTTAATTTATTTTCTAAATGTAGTTCCAGGTCAATTGTCTTATAGCTATTTTTGTCCGAGTTATCCTTAACAAAGGATGCAATATTGAGTTTTTGTTCATTCGGGTTTGGTGTCAAACCCAATTATTAACTACATTTTGTGAAACAAATGTTTGTTGAGAACAACAGTCTATAAGACATCTCACTGGAGTGGTGCTACCCTCACTATTCACTAAGTCCAAAGTAATAGTTGGTAAAAGAATCTCAGTGTTTCTTGTTACGTTGTTTGAACAAACAGAATGTCCCATGAAAGTGGCATTTTCTTGATTACCTTTGTTTGGGGGAGGTATCTTTTGAGTTTGAGTACTATTGTTTGGACACTTTGGTGTTCGTGTATTATAGTTGGTCACATTTGATTCTACAGTATCAAGTTTTGTCTGTTTGGCTGTAGCTAGTTGGTCTCTGGGAACAGTCTTTGGTTTATCCATAGTCTGGGTCTTATTTTGTGTTGGAAAATCTCTCAATTTGTAATTAGTTAGGATATTGGGGAAGTGTTTTCTTATATCTTCCGGATTAGGATAATTTTCTCCCGTCTTTAGAATTAAAATATCTTTAACCCTCAAAGGAAGGCACCTAAGTACTATGCCTTGTATAATCCAAGATGAAGCTTTAATATCTATCTCATTGCTAACTAGTTGTCCTATAATAGCTTCTAATTTTGTATAAAAATTTTCCATATCACTATGGTTATCTTTTATGGGTGCAAATTCAAAATTTGTTGAGATAATTCATATACAATCTCATCTTTATTAATGTAATTACGTTTTAAGAGATCAATAGCTACTTCATATGAATTCCCTACGGCTGGTAAATAGGCTATCAGGTTATAGGCTGGGCCTTTAAGGAAACTAGTTAAGTAGCTAAACTTTTCAACAGTTGAAATATAAGGTTTATTACCTATTAAATTCTCAAATTTGTCAATGAAAGATGGGAATTGTACCGTGTCCCCTTCAAATGTTGGTACTAGCAAAATGGGTAACTGAGCCCTCAATTCTTGTGACTCAGGATTTAGCATGCCACTTAAATTTTGTTGAAGGTTAGCTCTACTTTGATTAAAATCAGAATTAGGTTTTTTTGGTGTTAAGTCAGTCAAACGAGACCGTAGTCTCCTTATTTGCTGTTCAATTGAGATTACCTGATCATCATTATCAGCGTAAAGGTCTATCAATTGTTCTTCAGCCATTTCGGATTCAACTAACTCTGAAATACTCTCATTAATGGCTATTATTTCCTTCTTTTTAGTTTCCAATTTAAGAATTACACACTCTAAATCTTCCTTACCTGGTTGTGTAATATTGTTAAAAGTGTTCACAGCCTTTGTAACAGCTCCTAACTTTGCCCCCCTTTTCTTTTTTAACTTTTTCAATTCCGCACTGTCCATGTCTAAGTCAAAATTGTTTAACTGGGGATCGTAATGAAATAGAGGACAAGAAGAAATTACCAGAGAAGAGAGAGCACGGACAAAACAGTCAAGTTTAAATTTGGTTTAATCCCCCCCCAGTACTTATTTGTCACTCAGGTCTAAGCTTATAAGAGAATGAGACTCCTTAAATGTAAATGTTTCCTAGTTAGGCCCTAGGTTGTAGACCAAATTAGGCTTGATTAGGTTAGGCTTAGGCTAGACCATTTAGCCTAATTCTGCAATTTTTTGTTAAGTAAGGTTAAGGTTTGTAAATTCCCCACACACGGCCCACCAATGCGAAAAATGCTCTGTATGAATTGGTCCACAATTAACCCACCCCTTATATCTCCAGTCTAACTATAGAGTAGATCAAGTCTAGCCTAGAGGGGTCAGCCTAGAGATTCCGGAAATGGTCCAGAGCGGGCAGATAAATTGAGGTCCACAGTAGGATTCCTCACCAAATTAGGTTAGGGCAATCTACCTTCACCTTTGTTAAGCTATGAGTTGATGCTGGGTCTTAGGCCACAATGTAGGCCTAACTTGTCTGACCCAGCTTAATTTACTGTGATTAATTTGCTGGGTTAAAAACACAATTAGTCACTTACTGTTAGTTATTAGAGTCTCTTTTCTCCTTCCTGTTTAATTGTCGAGAGCGTACTTGCTGGTGGGGATCTTTTTCGTTGTCTGTTCTCGTCCCTTCCCCTGTTCCGTCCTCTCGCCCCGTTGTTCGTTTTCGTTCTCTTTTGTTCTCCTCTTCGCGGGGCTTTTTCCACCAGCCTTGTCTTGGTTTTTTCCTCGGTTGGTTGAGTGGCAGACCCGGATCTAGGGGGGGGCTATGTGGGCTGCAGCCACGGGCCCCCAAATTTTCTACACTATTTATTTTAATTTTAGGTTTTTACATTTATTATTACATTTACTAATTTACTAATTACTAATATTATTAATGAATTTGCACAAAAAAAGGCTCGTCGGTTCAATCGGTTGCCAGCTCATAATCAGTAGGTAGGTGTGTATAAAATTATTAATTCAGGAAAATATAATATGTAAAATAAAGTAAAATATTTGTAAAGTAATATGCTTGTTCTGAAAACTAAATAAATAAAGTAAAGTAATATGTTTGTTCTGAAAACCTTTAATTTTCCTCGTAAACAAAGCTTATAATCCTTATATAATAAAAATTGTAGCCAAGGGGGGCCCAAAAAAAAATAATTAGCCACGGGCCCCATTCTTCTAGATCCGGGCCTGTTGAGCGGTAATGTATCTCTATTACAGAGCACGCTCTTCTCACACAGTATATAAATACTAGTGTGGAGAATAACTCTGGTGAGCAACCAATTGGTTTCATCCACCCAGTTATTGACATAAAAGGAATTTAATAATTGTTAGATTAACTACCTACCTACTCAGTGAACCATTTTCGTTACCTCCCAACTACCCACTCATCAGTTTTCCATACCAGCTTGTGACATGCCAGCGTGGGATATGCCAGCAGAAAATTAATAATAAAAAAAAAAATTAGACTAACACGAACGTAGATGTAGTTCGAAGCGTAAACTAACCCACTTTTTGTTTAACTTTACCCACTTTTTTTCTTTTTCTTTTTCTTATCCTCTCCTTACTTGCATGTCTGTTACTCTCTTTACTTGCATGTCTGTAGTTTGCACGGTATGGCAGTGAGTTAAGACTGTGTTTGCATTGTAAGCGTTCTTATTTTACTTCTTTTCATCTTTCACCCCTTTCCTATTCTCTTCGACTATTTTTCCGACTTGTCGGCAGTGGCCGGCGGATGATGATGGTGAGTTTTTTTTCTCTTTTTCTGAATGAATGTTAACCCACGAGTGATAGGTGTTGCTACTTACTTAACCCCTTATTCTCTTCTCTTAACCCCCTACTCTTTCCTTTCTCTCGGGCTAACCTTAGAATGGATCTTAGGTTCTTTGTTAGCCTTAGCTTCTGTAGATCTGTAGATCATCATCAGTGGCCGGCGGATGATGATGGTGAGTCTTTTTCTCTTTTTCTGAATGAATGTTAACCCATGAGTGATTGGTGTTGCTACTTACTTAACCCCTTATTCTCTTCTCTTAACCCCCTACTCCTTCCTTTCTCTCGGGCTAACCTTAGAATGGATCTTAGGGTCTTTGTTAGCCTTATCTTCTGTAGATCTGTAGATTCTCAGTCCCAGCTACATTTTCAATGTTAGCAGGAAGAGACGTTGCACTATTATTTATTGTTTTTAATTCTTCCCAAAAGTCTTTTAGATTCTTACTGGCAAGCTTTCTAGCCATAGCATCCCTGCTTAACTCATCCCCATAATTTTTTATATATCTTAATACATACTTGAACCTGGCATTAGCCCTCTGTTTTTGGTGTAATACAGGGCCTTGCCTTGGTTTCCCTTGTTCACACCACATTAAAAAAGCATCGCTGAATGCATTTTGAAGTTCCAGTCAAGTCTACATGTATTAGTTTTTTCTCCTAAATGTGTTTAAGTCTAAGCTCGCATTATTGAGGGAGGAAACCAGTCCTCCTCCCACAGCAGTTAGTCCTCCTCCCACAGCAGTTAGTCCTCCTCTCACAGCAGTTAGTCTTCCTCTCACAGCAGTTAGTCCTCCTCCCACAGCAGTTAGTCCTCCTCCCACAGCAGTTCATCCTACTCCCCCAGTAGTTGATTCAACTGCTTCGGGAAATGACTCAGGCCAGTTATGAGAAATAACTTAAACTCTCTCAAAACTGTGCTCTTCAATGCTCGGTCAATTAGAAACAAACTAATGGAATTTATAGCACTAGTCAAAACTGAGAACTTTGCTATCATAGGAATAACGGAATCCTGGATTCATTCTGAATCAAGGGATTTTGTAGGAGAATTTGAAATGGTAGGTTACAAAATGTTTCTCAAAGATAGGAATGGAAGGGAAGGTGGCGGTACACTTTTGTATGCTCGTGACTTCCTGCACCCAGTAAACAGTAATATCATATCTGCTCATGAAATATTGGGAACTGATCTAAACCTAAATAATAAAGTAGTGCATCTACTTCTAGTATATAGGCCACATCACTACCCCATTGATAAGGAGATAAACTTGTATAACCAATTAAGCAGAATAGTGAATAATAAGATCAGTGTGATTTTTGGTGATTTTAATTGTGGTAATTTTAATTGGGAAAACAAAACAGCTGATACTGAGGGCTCAAGACTGTTGGAATGTGCTGATGAACTTATTAAGTCAATGGGTTGACAGTCCTACAAGTGGTAATAATAAACTAGACCTCATATTCACGAACGAATATGACCTAGTCTCTAACCTGACTATTGGTGAAAATGTGAGTAACAGCGATCATAATTTGATTAGGTTTGACCTCAGGATTCCAGTTAATACACGCAAAAAGACTCGTGAAAGACTGGATTTCTCAAAAGCAAATTTTGAAAGCTTCCAAAGTAGTTTAAACACACTTGAAGTTCTAATAAGTGAGGATGTCAATGTCACCTGGAGCTCAGGGCCGGATTAAGCATTGTTAGGGCCGGTGTCAGAAAAACACTAGAAAAACACAATTCTTTACCTGATACATCATACATGAGTGATGTGATCAGCTGACTGGGATCGATCAACAGAAAACGAAACAAAGACAAAGATGTGATTACAGAAAATGTATACTTTGTTCACATAAATGGGATACTAAACTAGGTTTTGTAGAAGCGGAATCTAGAATTTATTTTTCTTCCTCACGGTCGACCAATTGTTTCAACGGTAGATTATAGCGTTTACATAGTTTCTTGAGGTCGGTCAGCATCTTGGGGCCGGTCAGCATCTTGGGGCCGGTCAGCATCTGGGGCTGGGGACAAATTCCCCCTTTGCCCCCATTATAATCCGCTACTGCTGGAGCACATAGTAAAAAAAACATGGTAAAAATTTTATAGTGGGCACACGAGGGGCCCTTCAGCCCATCTGGGTGGCTCCACTGTTAATATAAATAAACCATAAATACAGTTACATGCAAAATTAAGATCCAATTGATCTCTGCAAATTGCAGATTGTCACACATCTACTAGCTGTACATTAACTTCAAAACTTTGGATCTTGTGGATCATTCATCAATACCACTACTGTACTAATTGTAGACATCATATGGTTATCTCATCACAAGAAGTTTTACATGGATCTATATAGTTATAACCTGAATAATGTGATACATGCTCTACAGTTAAGATAAAAGGAGTAGGTGGGACTGTAAAGACTGTATAGAGTATTTGAATGTACACCCATTCAGGGTCTCCCATTTAAAGGTGTCTATGAGGCAAGTGAACATAATGAGTCTTTCATACATCACAGTGCTATGGGGGCACCACTCAGCAGAGAAATCTCTTTAAATGGGGGTATAAAGACAGAGAGTATCCCCTAACCCAAGATGCTGCCTCCCTACATCCCATCACTCTGTGTCGGTGATGAGATTTACCCAAATAAAAAATAAACTATATATATATGTATATGTGGGAAAGGTTCACAAACATCTTCGCCACACCATTACCAGTTCCAGCAAAATGTCATTACCAAATACCTCTTTCAGTCATTAATTTATCTAGTTTATTCTTAAAAGTCTCCAAGGTATGGGAACTCACAACTTCTTCATCTAAGCTATTCCAGAATTTTACTATTCTATTTGAAAAACTATGTTGTACTAACTGTGATTTACATCTTTGCTAAAAAAGCTTAAGGCTATGGCCTCTTGTCCTATCATTGTGATCCTTTGTAAAAAGAGAGTGGAAGTCTATATTATAATGTTATAATGTTATAACTCATTTATTATTTTATATACTTCTATCATATTACCTCGTAATATTCTTCGCTTTAGGGAAAACATGTTTAGGTGCTCCTATCTCTCTTTGTAACTGAGGTGTCTAAGGCATGGCATCATCCTTGTGGCTCTCTTTTGTACTTTTTCTAGTCTGTTTGTTTTGCTCTAAATAAGGACTACTGAACTGAATGCAATACTTAAGAAGAGGCTTCACGTATGAAGTGTAGAGCCTACTTATAATTTCTGGCGATTTATATTCTATATGTTTCTGCATTAGGTTCAATCTAGCATTAGCCTTATTTCTAATTTCAATACAATGAGTTGTAGGTTTAAGATCATGATTCACAATGACACCCAAATCTCTTTCCTTTTTTTTCTTTATTTATCCAACTTCCATCCATGTTATACTCAAATTCTGGATTGTCATGACCAACATGCATAACTTTACACTTTTCCATATTAAATTTCATCTCCCATCTATCTGCCCAAGCAACTACTTTATCAATGTCCTTTTGCATTTTCATGGCACCTGTTAAAGATCTTACATTTTGTATCATCTGCAAATATTGAGGTTTTACTATCTGGACCCCTTTCCAAGTCATTAATATAAATAATAAAAAGTAGAGGTCGAAGTACTGACCCGTGTGGGACTCCACTCAGAACAGGGCCCCATGTAGACCTAGTCCCATTTAACTGGACTTTCTGCTCCCTTTCTTTAAGCCATGCTTCAATCCAATTTGCTACTGTCCCTTTTATTCCATGAGCTCTAACTTTAACAAGCAACCTCTTATGAGGAACTGTATCAAAAGCTTTGGCAAAATCCAAGTACACAATATCTACAGATTCTTTTTTATCCAGATGCTTTAACATACTATCATAAAACTCAAGTAAGTTTGTCAAACATGACCTGCCATTTCAAAAGCCATGTTGGCTATCACTAATTAATCCTCCTTCTTCTAAGAATATTGTAAGTTTGTCTCTGATGACACTTTCAAGTAATTTGCAAATAATAGAAGTTAAACTAATTAGTCTATAGTTTTTAGCCAGGTGTTTGTTTCCTTTCTTGAAAAGTGGGACTACATTTGCTTTTTTCGTCTTCTGGAACTTCGCTGTTAATCAATGAAAGGTTGAAAAGTATTTTAAGTGCTTGGGCTATGCTATATTTTGCTTCCTTTACTATTTTAGGATAAATTTCATCAGGTCCTGGTGACTTATCTATGTTTAGCCTGTCAATTGCTCTCAAAATATCCACTTCCTCAAAATATATATGATTTCTCTCTCTCTCTTGTGTTACTAATGTAAAATCTGGAATTTTATTTACAGTTTTCTTTGTAAATACCGAGCAGAAATATTTATTTAGCTCCTCAACAATTTCAAAATCTTTTCAATAATTTTGTTGTCAGCATGAAGGGGTCCAATTTTTTTATTAGATTTATTTTTCAAGTTGAAATGATTAAAGAACTTTTTGGGATTTCCTTTACAATTTTTGGCTAAGTTCCTCTCTAAATTGCGTTTACTATCTCTTATAAGTTTCTTGCTTTCTTGTTTCTTATTTTTAGAGATTTCAAGGTTCCTTTCATTTTGAGTTCTCTTAAATTTGCTGAAGGCCTCTCTCTTATCTCTTATTCCTTTCTTAATAGACAGATTTATCCAGGGTTCTCTGTTATTTCTGATTCTTATTTTACACTGAGGAATATATTTACTTTGAACATCTTTTATTTTATTTTTTAACTTTTCCCATCCATAGTGTGTAGATTTACTTTGATTGAATATATCTTTTGGTTGAAGCTCAAAAATCTCCACCCAATTTATACAGTTTTAACTCATTAACTAGTTCAGTTGTATTTCCATTTTTAAAGTCAGGAATTTCAGCTGCATTTTTAGTATACTTTGAGTCAAATTTCACCTTGAATCTTATTATAAAATGATCACTTGAACCTAGTGTTTCAGACTGATATGTTATATATACAGTAGAATCAGCAATATTTATTAATAATAAATCTAAAATTGCATTCTCTCTGGTTGGTTCTTTAATTAACTGATTTAGACTATTTTCTACAGTACAATCAAGGAAGTTCTCATTACTTTCAGGTGCTTGTAATGTTATCCAATTTATATATCTATAGTTAAAATCTTCAACAATAATTACATAATTTGAACCTACCTTATTTATTTACTTAATAATTTCATTTTCTACATATCGATTCTCCTCTTTTGTTTTGGAGATTTCTCTAATTGAACATCCTTCTAGTGCATAGGTCGGGGAACTTTTTTGGGTATTACCAGTGGCGTAGCTAGAGTTTGTGCTGCCCGGGGCGGTCCTTGAGTTTGCCGCCCCACTGAAACACAACACAATACAAACATACTTAAAAAAAAAGTGAAAACGACGTATAGAAAAAAACCTGTGAAAAATATTAGGACAACATGTTTACTTCTGAAGTGAAAAAATTAACTACAACATTCTACACAGTTATTTTTCTTGCTTTTCTGTTAGCAAAATCTTCGATGACATTGTCGATGTCGAAGTCTATTTCGTCTGTCAATTGTTGTTCTATAGACAGTATGGCAAGATTTCTCAACCTCAAGGTGCTCATAGTAGATCTTAGGTAATTCTTTATCAGTTTTAGTTTAGAAAAACTCCTCTCACAGCTAGCAACACTAACAGCAATTGTGAGAAAAATCCGCAGCAGTATTACAATATTTGAAACCGAGTTACCAAGATTATACTTTACAACTAATACCAGCATATTAGTTTTGATATTGATTATTTATAAATATTAAACGTATATTTATAGATTATAACGTATTTACAGAACTTTATGGGTTATTTCCCTTTTTAATGAAATAAATACATTTATACCAATGCTATTATTAATTAAGCACAACTAAGCGCTTAAATAGGTATGATGGTCAATAAGGCCATCTTCAAGGGAACACAATCCTTACCATTGTCGGAAATTAACGAAGTAAGCAGTTTTCGTGGAAAAATAAATTTGTGTCTGGCGTCTTGTATCCTTCTACTGTCCCGACATAAAAAAAAACCTTTTTTTTCATTGCAGTAGACCAAAAGTGCCGCCCCTCAAAAAGTGCCGCCCGGAGCGGACCGCCCCCTCCGCCCCCCGATAGCTACGCTAGTGGGTATTACCCAAAAATCTATTTGAGTAAAATGAAATTACCCCCAGACTTCAAAGTAAACAAAAACAAGCCAATTGCTCTTAAAATTGTTGCATATGGTATACAAAAAATTCAAATTCAAAAAATGTTTATTGGATCCATTATTATGGAGAAATAAAAACAAAGCCACACCTGCTGGCATAAGAATAGCACACAAACAAAATTAGTAAAAAGGATTGAAGAACTGAAGAATTTCATTCAAAACATCTCCACTTCAGGTTTTGGAAAAATGATGCTGTTTCATTTTTGATACATCAAAATCAGGACGTAAATTCGTAATATTCTAAAATTTAGAATAACGCCACATTTATGTAACAAAATAAAATAAAAATATACGAAAAAAATATCAGCACAAAGTGTCAAGCACTAAAAGCACCTCTTCGTTTCATGATACCATACACACGACTGAGGCTCTCATACCGCACGCATTACCCCCAAAATTTTAAATTTACCCCATTTGGGGTAATTTACCCCTGTTCCCCGACCTCTGTATCTAGTGCCTATATATATCACCTATTTTAATTTTTTTACCATTTTTATTTTTGATTTCTATCCATACTGACTCAACTATTTCACTTTTTCACTTTCACTGAATTTATTTCTATTGGAGACAAATTTGACTTTGCATAAATAATAATTACTCCACCACCTTTAATTCATAGGTAATAATATTATCTCGCTCACTTAACTGATTATTTGGTATACTGTACTGCTAAATTTTGTCCACGTCTCAGTTATGATCATGATATCTGGTTTTTCAATTTCAACATATGTTTTAAATTCATCTATCTTATCTCTGATGCTTCTTGTATTTACATAAAATAATGAAAGAGAACCTGCAACATTTTCTTTAATTTTGGATCTATTATCACTGGGCAACACGTATTTTATTGAATGATATCTGACACTTGATTCTAGGTAATTTGGGTGCGCTGAATACGAATTTCAACTCGGTTTGGCTCTATCAGGTCCTGATTCTTGTCGACAGCCTATGTGCCATTTTCCAGATTTTTCAAATTAGGACTAAAAAATTAAGTCATGTGTTAAATTTTTTTTTCAAGTTTCATGAATACAAGCAGTTCAAACTACAGTAAAATTACATTATAACGATAGAAATGACTTAAAATAAAAAAACAAACAGATATGAAGCTTTCACTGTGGCAAAAATTTTCTTTTGTAAGACTTTCTAGCGTATTTGCTTGTTGATGGCAGGTCTCTTTTCAAGCACCAGCAGTAATCAGCCATCATGGGAATCCCAGCGGCCTTGGTACCGTTCCTCCATAATTTTGATATCTTGGTGGAATCTCTCCCCTTGTTCGTCACTTACATCACCTAAATTACTTGGAAATTGGTCAAGATGGCTATTCAAAAAATGCATTTTTATGCTCATATTGCAACCTAACTCTTTGTAGTCCCTTAAAAGTTTTTTTACGATTTCTTCGTAGTTATCTGCCCTATAATTGCCTAAAAAGTTTTCTATCAAGTCCACGAATGAGAACCAGCCATTTTTTTCGCGTTCATTCATGACATTAGGAAAATTGCTGTCTTTAATCATTGTTCTTATTTGTGGACCGTCGAAAATTCCCGCCTTGATTTTTTCATAACTTAAACTTGGAAATTTTGAAGTTATGTATTTGAAACACTCGCCGTTCGTATCTAAAGCTTTTACATATTGTTTAATGAGGCCTAGTTTTATATGCAGAGGAGGAAATATGATTTTATCTCTGCTCACTAAAGGTGGATTAATTACGTTTTTTTCTCCGACAGTAAATGATGTTCGTGCTGGCCAGATTTGTTTGAAATAATGTTCTTCCTTGGCTCTGCTGTCCCATAAGCAAAGGAAGCAGGGATATTTAGTATACCCTCCTTGTTGTCCTAGCAGAAAATTAACCATTTTTAAGTCAACACATATGATCCACTCGTGCTCCCTATATTTGATAAGATTTAAAACCTTTTCTATATGTTCATACTTTTCTTTTAATTTTGTTGAGTGCCCAATCGGTATCGAGCCGTATAGATTGCCATTATGCAACAACACACACACTTAAGACTTCTTTTCGAACTGTCTAAAAACAAGCGCCAATCATTTGCATCGTAAGACTCAACCCCCATCTTCTTTAACAAACCAACTATGTCGCAGCAATATACTAAACTATCCTCTGTTCTAAAATATTTAACAAGTTCTTTTCTCTTTTTCTGTAAAATGAAATGTATGTGTTTGAAGTAAGCAAGTTTTTCTCTTTAAGTCTTGAAGCTAAAATTTCCGCAGCCTTTTTTGGCAAATTTAGATCCCTTACAAAATCATTCAACTCGGCCTGGTTAAACTTTTGCGGATCGTTTTGACTTTCAAATACGCTGGGGTCAAAATCGGTGTCTGACTCCTCACAGTACATAACAATATTTTCAGGAACATCTTCAACTAATTCTTGAGTTGGCAGACCCTTAAATTTTGGAATGGGGATCTCATTTGAATGTAGCACAGGTCGTATCGCGGTGTCGAAATTTGGGTACTCGATACAATGTTTATTTTTCTTAGTGAAGCCCGAAGTCTTGACAAAGCAAAGGTAGCAATCGGTCTCGTGGTTAGTAGGCTCTCGCCACACCTGATATGGAAAAAAAATTGTAAAGCGTTAACAAAAGCGACGAGAGACTTGTTTTTATGAATTTTATCAAAAGTTATCACCCAAACATTTAACATTTCTATGTGTTTCAACCTTATGCAATATTTGAGATTCTTATAAACATTTTCTGTAAATTTTTGTTTATGTACCTAAGTTACAATTACATTTAGGTAAGTTACAGTATACTAGTGATTAAATTACGTAGTTTTATGAAATCATAAACTTACCATCGGAACTCCAAAAGGTATTTTTGAATCCGAACCCTTCGTCCAATGTCGCAGTCTTTCAATGCATATAGTGCAGGCTTTATGTGGAGCCCACGATTTATCTTGGTCCCCCAGTTTTATGCCAAAATAAGCTAAGTAAGCTCTTTTCACGAAGTCAGTTATATTTGCTCGTTGATGTGGAAGTGTAAAATTTCCACATATATAACAGAAGGAATCAGGGTTGTTTTTGCATTTGAACTTTCTAGTGCTTGATGACATATTGCTTGATTGTTCTGCCAATTTGTAAAGGTATTTAAAGCCCTTAATTCATATAAATTTAAGAAAATCTGAAATATAAACACAAAAATTAGTTTAAATAGGTACTATTATGAAATAGGTACTTACAATCTATGAAATTAAACTAGAAACACGGATGAGTAGGTACAATATAAATTACGTCTAATTAAATCAACTATATTAAATCACGATGACAAAATTACTCACTAAATCATATGCCAATTCAAAATTATGTTAATGCCCAAACTTAATTAACTAACTCAACTGACTGACTGACTGACTGACTGACTGATTGAATTGACTGATTAACTCTGGAAACGAGTCGCTTTTATATATTTTAGTTGTCCCTCTAGAATACTCTACAGAGAACAGGAACGCTCGAGAAAATTTTAGAATTCTATGATATTTTTAGCTTAATTTACTATTAAAATGGGTTAAAAATGACAAAATTAAAAATATTTTTAGGGTGTTACATATAAAAATATACATAATACAACAATACCATAACAATAGGTACAAATACCTAGATAAAAACCTAGTTGCATAATGTGTAACTGCAAAAAGACAGCGAGTATTGAGAAAAAAACCTTTTTATGAATACGACGAAAGAGGAGGGGTGTTGAGCAAAATCAGGACCTGATAGAGCAAAACCGAGTAAACATTCGTGCTCAGCGCACCCAAATTACCTAGAACTAACTGTCAAATCTAATTCAATAGACAAAAAGTTGAAATTTGTTCCCCAGTGTTATCAGCTGACTTTGGTCTTTGCCATCTTTAATTTTGTTTCTTTAATTTTTACTCCATTTATTTGTTTCTAACAGTTGTCATTATTATTTTGAGATATTTTATTCAGTGACGTGCCATTTGTTAGTCAATGGGACAATTAGGGCATATCATATGTACATAGAGTTCACCTTTTTGGAAGGCCAAGAAGACTCTGGAAATGTTCCCACCGACAAAGGATGCCCTGGAGCTTCACGCCAAGCAGGCAAACTATCAGGCCAAAATATGGCTCCAAGCTGACAAAGAGCACGTAAATGTTGAAGATCCGGTGGACACTTCAGCCTGGAAGTTGGAAGGTGGGAGCCTCCTACCAGTGCGGACAAGACTTTCTCCAATCCCTGAAGCCTGCCTGGAGCTTCTTGTTTGTGGTTGCAAGAAAAAATGCAAGACAGTTAGATGCAACTGCTTCGGGAAAAGGATGAAGTGTACGACAGCTTGTGGTTGTGACGACAACGGTTGCTGTAATCCAACTGGACAGTAGATCCATATCTCTCTTCAGGGTTGAAATCGAGAGAAGCTGGAATGTGCTATAAGGAACTAATAACTCTGTTCTTAAGTGATTGCAATCCACACAATTGTGACTGTCAGTGCAGCATTTCGGTGCTGTTCATCAAGAAACGTGAACTTGTAGATGTTACTAGTGTATAAACTGTATAGTTATGGGGCTATATTTACTGCTTTGTGATTTAGTTGTGATAATTCTGTTTCTGTGAGAACTTAATTTTAGTGATGCACCGGAGCTCCGGCTCCGGCCGAGCAGGAGTTCCAGCCAGTTTAGAAAACCTGCTGCTCTGGCCGGAGGTCTCACTAAACTCCGGCCTCTGGCCGGAGGTGCCAAGTACACCAAACTCAATTCTGACAACTTTTAGTTTTAATTCTATAAAACTATAAAACCTCATTTCTGCACCTATCTGAATATTTCAGTTCTCAGATGACTCTAATAGTAATTTATTTTATGAGTGATCAGTGATTGTATTAATAATTGATTTGATATAGGTTACTTTACTCAGCATTCAGCAAGACATCATAAGTTTCATAACCTGAGGATATTCTGTTCAATGGGAATTTTTAGAGAAATTAGCACACACAAAGCATAGAAAGTCGATTTTTATAAAGTTTAAGTTATTAAAGACTTAATAATTTAAAATAGCAGGACAATAATATATAAACCCTAAATAGATGAGACGATGGACCACCCACCCACACACACACACACACACATATACACGGTGTCCAAAAAAAAACTAAACACGCAAATTAATAACATGTATGCGTTCTCATAAGTTTGAATATAATAATTAAGATTTCTTATTCCAATAAATTTAATGCAAATTTATATTATTTGAAAAATTGTTCAATATGGGAACCATTTTGTTCTATACACTTAACCAAACGCGATCGCCACTCGTCCACGCACTTGTCTACATAATTTTGTGAAACTCTTTCCCAACCATCTATGAGTCTCCGTCTTAAATCATTTAAATCTTCAATATTCTGCCCAGGTATGTAAACCTTAGAAGATAGAGCTTCCCATATGCCATAATCCATTGGTGTAAGGTCAGGGCTATTTGCTGGCCAATTTTCGGGCTCGATAAAACTAACCTCCTGAGCTCTGAGGTACTCTATTGTCTGACGAGCTCTGTGTGCTGGTGCGCCATCTTGCTGAAAGGTGAAATCATTACCACATCTGGCTTGCATATCTTCTAGATAAATCGGCAAAACATGATTAATGTAGTAGTTTCCATTAATCCTGGCTCGAGGTGCAATAAAAACTAAACGAGATTTGCCCATCTTCGATACGCACGCACCCACCATCACACCTTGAGAAACTCTTGCCGTTTCTTTCAACAAACGTTTAGGACTAACATCTTTTTTTCTATCCGCCCTTGAGTAAACCCTATCATTAATGTAGTAGTTTCCATTAATCCTGGCTCGAGGTGCAATAAAAACTAAACGAGATTTGCCCATCTTCGATACGCACGCACCCACCATCACACCTTGAGAAACTCTTGCCGTTTCTTTCAACAAACGTTCAGGACTAACATCTTTTTTTCTATCCGCCCTTGAGTAAACCCTATCATTTTGATTGTTCATTGGAGGAGTTATATGGTAGATCTTCTCATCTGAAAACCAGATTTTTGATACCGATCTGTCATCTGGAAATCGCTCTAAAAGTTCTCGTGCACACATATTACGTCTCTGTTTATTAGCTTGTGTCAATTTATGTACACGCTGCCTTTTATAACAATGAAGATTTAAATCATTTTAGCAATGTTGAAAACACTTCCACGAGAAATTCCAAGTTCATGGGAAATTTTACGACTGCTGAGATGTGTACCAGGATTATTTTCTTGACTAAGAATGAGTGCTTCGAGCTGTCGAATATTTTCATCAGTCCTTGCGGAACGAGGACGCCCGCTCCCTTCACGTCTATCTGCCGAACCAGTTTCATCTATTTTTTTATCAGATAGTTCACGCCAGATTGTGTCCAATCTTTATTAGGAAACTCTTGCATCATTCTTCTTGCACCCCATCTTTTAGATAATCTTAAGTTTTGATTAAAATTTTGTCTTCTTCATCATATGACGGCATCAGGGATCATTCAAACCTATGGAAAATAAAAACGTTAATTTGCAAGCTCCATTTATATTATACCAAAATGATAAATTATATGAACATATCTCAATAATTATTAATTATTATTATAAATATTATTCATTATTATTATAATTATTAACTATTATGTTCACATTTCAAATTCTAAAAAAAATTATAGCTTATTAAAAAACAGAGTCCAAAAAAATCGGCGTGTTTAGTTTTTTTTGGACACCGTGTGTATATATAATTATATATATATATATATATATATATATATATATATATATATAAATACTGAAATAAATCAATTGGCCGGAACCTCTGGCCTCCGGCCAGAGGAAAAAAACACTAAGCCGGAGGTTCCGGCCCTCCGGCCTCCGGCCAAAATCTGTCTCCGGTGCATCACTACTTAATTCATGCCATGAAATTCATTCGGCACTAATCATGTTAAAATAAATTGTTTTGACAAACAGACTTGCTCAATGTTTTTTTTCGCCAATTAAGATAAAAAAATCACAAATTTTTAGCACAATTTCGGTAGTGATTAACTTGAATTTGACCTTAAGTTGGTAATTTGGATGGAATAAGCATGTCATCATACTTCTTTATCACTAAGTGTGGCAAAATGAAACATTTGGTTAAACCAATTAGCTCAGAATATTTTTTTTAAAATTAAAATTAGAAAATATAATTTTTTGCACAGTTTGACCTCGAAAATGACCTTCAAGGTCAAAAGCGACAGTGGCATCCACCTGCAATTTATTCCTCACCCACAGGTACATTGATTTAGCATGGGTGCCAGCTATTAACAAAAAACGCCGTTCAAAGTTGATTTTTTAATTTTGGCCGGTCCACTAACACATAAGGTGTGTTAATCACGCAGGTGTTCATTATTATCTACCCTAAAAAGAAAATGAATTTAGAAAATCAACATATCAAACTGTATACCTACTTTTGGGCCACCATATATATATATATATATAGTCGTTCTCGCTTTATGCTACTTCTTTCAATGCGATTTCGCTATTATGCGACAACCCTACTTCTACCACTCTCTCGCTTTGTGTGAGAAAAATTCGCAATGATGCGACTGGCCGGGTTGAATGTGGGAAGCTCATGCGACCAGTGTACGCCCACGGGGACTCCGCTATGCGGGTGGGGCGGTGAGTCAGTAGCCACACGAGGCAGCCCGTACACTCCCTCAATCTCCCTCCCTCAGTGTCGCGTTATCCAGTGTTGTGTGTGACTTACGCTACTCTCGCTCTCATCTTGTAGTGTGTGGATTTGCCATTACTGCCGACTTTAGTGCAATGTCGTTTAAGTAAATACCTGTTTTTATTTCGGTAATTATACAGAAAAAGGACTGCTCCTGTGTTCAGACACAAATCCATGTTTTTCCAGATCAGTTTTTTCTCCTCTTTTCAATGGTGATATTCATTTCCTGTGCAAGTGTGTTTTTCTGGAGTTACCCCTTTTTTCCCCTAGAATACTGGACCCCCAACAAAAGTGGGCAGGGCTTTGA
The DNA here is from genome assembly GCA_023014485.1 of Bathynomus jamesi. Taxonomy (NCBI): domain Eukaryota; kingdom Metazoa; phylum Arthropoda; class Malacostraca; order Isopoda; family Cirolanidae; genus Bathynomus; species Bathynomus jamesi. The sequence goes on along the minus strand of JAJOZX010004333.1, from coordinate 57,969 downwards.
AGAAGAGGGAAAATGTGGGGTTTAAACACGTAAAACAACCTAACCTAACTTAACCCAATCTAACAGCGTCTCCAGCACCCACAAACGAAGAAAGAATGGCAGTGATTGGTTGATATTTTGCACTGTGTTCGGTTTCTCGTCACGTGATAAAATACTGTCAGGTCATTGGCCAAAAAAATGTGCAGGATATAACTCAAAAACTGAGCATTTGCACAAGAAACGACCTTCATACTTGGAATCATCGTCAAAAACTGGTTTATTATTATCTGAATCCAGGAGCAGTCCTTTTCTGTATATTAGCCATTATTTCTTTTAATATATATATATATATATATATATATATATATATATATATATATATATATATATATATATATATATATATATATATATTAGGGTGGTCCAAACGTTAAAGCATCGACTAAGTTCTCTCCACAAGGTTGGTTTTATGCCTCATGGTGTGGACAGTATTTGTGCAAAGTTTCACGTTATTCGGTTTATATTTAGGGGTCGCCCCACTTGCCCCTTTTTGAAAATTTGGGAAAATATATAGACAACTGAATACTAAATTTTTTTTTGGTTCTCAAAGAATATGAAAGAAAACAGTAAGACAATAGGACATGATAATGGGTGTATCTTCATTATTTCTTCTGCATCAGAGTCGCCTTGGATGGTATTGGTATCTGTTTTCGGTGGGGCGGCTACGAGTTGTAGGAGGTACTGCTTTCTGGTCCTCGTTTCGTGTCAAAGTGTCATTGTAGCGTTGTGCGAGAGCAATACCTCGCTCGGCAGCATCATTGACGACTTTCATCTTTAAGGCGCGATCTCTAAGTTCCCTGTAGTTCTTGTCATTTGGCCATTCCCGTGGATCTTTTTGAAGTAACTGGCGCTTCCTCCTTACCTCCAACTTTCAAGCATCAAAGAGGGTCAATGTCCTTTTCGTGACGAAGGATGCCACATCATTTTCAACACCAGCTTCCGCCATGTCGATTCGTCGGGGGCAACCATTCTTTTGGGGATGTTGGAGGTGTTGAACCATTCTCCTTTTGGTATCAGGATCGATCCTATTATCGAAGAAGGCCAGTCCAATCAGATGCTCCGACAAGTACCACAGGTGGCGTCTTAGAGCTGTCTTCGCCGCTTGTGCAGCTCCTCCGTGTGGATATTTTTCCAGAAGATGCAGCATTTGAGATCATTGAGAGGAGCTTGTGTCCCCATTGGCGCTTCATGCCGTACTTGACGTAAATCAGACTGACAAATAAGCCAGCTGAGTCACGTTCGTTCTTCGCGTGCTGTGAGCTTGAATTGATAGTGAAAGAGGTAGATTTTGAGCGCATAAATCGCCTTCGCCATCCATCTCGCGTGGTGCATGGGACCCGAGCTCGGATAAAGAGTTGACCACCAGTTTTTCCCCCCAGGAAGAGCAAAGATAGTTCAAGGAACTCCTTGTAGTCGTCACGAGGTTGGCTTGCCTGAAGAGCGTTAGGTAAGTAAGTGAGCATCTCTTTTCTCATCTCTTGGAGTTGAGGGTTCTCGAACAAGCTGTCCGATGCTGAGACAAATGCTTCGTGGGAGAGAGATGGCCATTCCTTTTGAAATCGCTTAAAAAGGCCTGTTTCAGGACTTCCTGTTGAGCCAAATATTGAGGCAAAGACATCAGCAAGTACGACTTCAAGTATATGATGTCGACAACCGATCCAAACTAGCTCGTGACCCAATGCTTCTTCAATCCTGACACAGGCTCCGCGATGTAAACCCGTGTTTGACGCAGTGGTATCGAAGACGAGACCTCTCACATGCTGTTCCACGTTCCATAATTTCATAGTTTGAAGGCATGCCTGGGCCTGTGCTTCTCCAGTTCCTTGTTTCATCTTTGGGACACCAAGCAGCTTCTCCTGTCCATTGAATGTTATAAGGATTGCTATCCGATGCACATTCGTCTTCTTCCCTTCAATGCCGGGGAGAAGCTTTCCGTCCCAATGGAGAAGGACAGGGTCTTCTAGAGAGAATGATTCTAGGTCTTCTCGAGCTGCCTGTTCTCGCCCACTTTCTCTGTAGCGATGAATAGAGCTCCGAGAGCACGTCATCCCAGACAGATCATGCCCCGCGGCCTGTAATACAGCTCCAGTTACGAAAACAGCATTCCGTCAGAAAGATTGGTGCGATCCATTGCTCCAATGACTTCTGGAGATTGGAAAATGTTCGTAACCTTGTTCTTGGGACGCTTTGGTGCCGGAGCTTCAGACGAAGAAGGAATCGGAACCGATGGTCTATAGTCGTCGTCGTCTTGCGAAAAAGGGAAGAAGAAGAAGAGGAAAGATCAATTGATGACACTCCTGCTTCTTCCAAATCTTTCTGTGTTGCTTCATGCCTTGCCTTCCTCTTGGCTTCCTTCTCCATTCTGGATCGCTTTCTGTCCTCTTGTGTAGTCGTTTCCTTATCAATGCCACCATGCTGCAAGAATTGACGTCCTTGCGCTGCATGGACAGGAAATTTCGGTCCTCAACGTTGACGATTGTGCTCATGGCATCACTGGTTGCGATGTCAAACAGTTCCTGGATGTCCGCTTTGAAGATGTCTTCATTCATTCTATCGCTGGCACGTTGCCTGGTCCTGTGCTTCTTGAGTGTTTTGTAGCGGTCTAAAAGCTTTGAAAGCTTACGGACACAGGAGTCGATCCGTTGAGTTGGGATCCGCGCTCGGGTCCAGACTTCAATCATCCTCTGGCATGCCTGGTTCAGACTGTCGGAGGTGGTTTGCTTTTGATTGATGTGGTGGTATTGCCCCAAGAGGAGGGCGTCAAGGCATGTAGGGAGCCTTGACGTGGATAAAGTTCCAGTTGCCATCCCTAGAAGCCAAACTTTTGGAATTGATCGAGTTTGAGCCATCGGACCTACGGAAGAAAAAGTACATTATATAATATATATATTCAGAGTGGGGCGACCTCTAATATTCACCAATCACGCTGCAATTTTGCACAGACCATGTGGACACTAAATGGACAAAAACCACACTTGTGGAGACTAACTAAGACAATTTTGAAATTTCCCCCTATGGATTTGGACCACCCTAATATATATAATGTCAGATGATTGTTTTATTTTATTAAGTGATTTTTCATTGAATTTGTTATGAAAGTGTGTTAGAAAGGTTTTTTTTGGGGGGGGAAGGGGGGTCAGTAGAGGTCCTGGAATGTATGCCTATTAAATACATGTACAGTAATAAATGGCTCTCTTTATGCAAACTTTTATTGGAACGCAACCCCCGCATAAAGCGAGGGTGACCTGGCTACGTCGTAGCCAATGTCGTAACATCGCTTCCCGTTGATCAGCGAAGTTAAGAGACATTGGGTCTGGGTAGTAGTTGGATGGAGACCGTCCGCTGCGTCCAGACTATGTAGCGACCCGTGGTTCGGATCCCACGTAAAGCTGTAGATCCCCTCCGTCATATAACCTTAGATATTGCGAAGGAGGTTAAACAAAACTAATAATTAATATATATATATAAGATCCCTACAAACCGACATAAACAGAATCTACAAGTGGACGGAAGACAACAATATGAAGTTTAACACCGAGAAATTTCAGCTATTACGGTACGGAAAAAGAGAAGACCTAAAATCCTTGGAATATTATACCCCAAATGGACAGGAAATTCAGAGAAATCCCAGAGCAAAAGATTTAAGGGTTGTAATGACGGATGATGCGAAATTTGAGACACAAAATAAGATAGCAGCAAACAGAGCAAAGAGAATAACGGGACAGATATTGAGAACCTTTAAACGAAGGGATAGGAATGTAATGATTCCTCTACTGAAAACCCTGATAATACCCAAATTGGAATACTGCTCGGTCCTAACATCCCCATATAAAAAAGAAGACATTAGACAGCTGGAAGGGATCCAGAGAAGCTTCACAGCCAAGATCAATGGATGCAAAGAACTAAATTACTGGGAAAGGTTACGCGAACTAGACCTATACTCGCTGGAAAGGAGGAGAGAGAGATACACCATTATTTACACTTGGAAAATAAGAGAGAAACTAGTCCCTGATCTTACTCTGAACCCTATAACTCCCCAAACAACGGTGGACAGTAGAAACGGCAGACTGTGCCGTATTCCCAAATTGAAGGCGAGACAGGGCACATCCTTAACCCTGAAAGAAAATAGTTTTGTAGTGAGAGGACCAAAGGGAGTTGCAGTAGAAATCTTCAAAAGAAGACTAGACGCCTGGATCAGAACAATCCCCGATGAGCCGGGCGTACCTGGCTATGTGAGGTGGAGAGCGCAAGAATCAAACTCACTACTTCACCAGGCCACTTCGAGAGGAGGGGCGACAAGCTTGACCTTCGCGAAATGAGAGATCACGCGAAACCTTTGTAAGGTTGTAAGGTAAGGTGTATATATATATAATATAGTGTGTGTGTGGAGACTGACCGAAAATTCCTTTCCTCACTTCCGCAAACATCCGGGAATCATCAGAAATCGAAAAAAACACGCGGTGTTCAAGGAAAGAAAAGCAAAAGGATGTTTGTCTTGTCTTCTCCCAAAAGGCCCGCGAAAAGTTAGCGTCTTCCGAGCCTACATAAGCCATAGTTCATTAAACTCACCCTCACTTTGCTCGTTACTCCTCTTCGTGAATCTCCTCTTTCACGTAGCGCCGTTTGACTTCAGCCGGCCTCAGTCCCTCACGAAGCGAATCAACACTTGAGGCGACCTACAATTTCATCCCGCCGGAAGCAAACATCGCTCTACCGGCGTCATCCTTCTGGCCCTGGCTTCACTCATCCTTCATCACAATTCGATCGGCGCCCTTCCACAAGTATCTCAACAGGCCCTCAGCATATCCTCTTGCCGGTAGGTCAACACGTCTTCAGAATTATCTCCGGCGAAACGCAATACGGTCAAACTTCACGTAGGCCCTCGTCAGTCTTCAGAGTTATTCACGTTGAAACGCAGGACAGTAAACCTTCACATAGGTTTCTTCAGCCCTCATAGTTATCCCCGTCGAAATCGCAGGTCGGTAATCCTCTCGTAGGCCCCCACTCGGCCTACAGTGTTTTGTTACGTCGTGCTTGATTATTCAGGATTCAAAGTTGAAGAGTCCACAATCTCTGCCTAATCGCGTATGCCCTAAAAAGTGTCTTCATTACCGTTCAAACTAACTCTCCCGTTAAGACGCAGTAGCCCTATTCAAATGTTGTATCAATACCGTAGTTTTGCATCACCTTGTTATTGTGTTCATTCATATAACTTACTTATTTGGCATCCGACTGTTTATGTGCTCGTTTATGCATTTAATTTTTACCGACTTAATCCATTTACTGTACCATACCGTACTTTCATTATTTCAGTTATTATTGGCTTAATCACATATTCTGTGTTCACCTCTGCATATTTCATTAGCCTACCTGAATTAGTGTACTTACTTAACAATTAGACTGTATAACCATTTCTTACTGCTAATAATCAGTCATCTTTAGCATAGTATAAATACCGTTATATAATTGTTAATCACTGTAAATACAGTTATAGAATTGTTAATCACTGTGAATACAGTTATAGAATTGTTAATCACTGAATAAATAATTAATTTATTTTTCTAATTAAACACAAAACAACAAAGTAATTTCTCTCTCCTCATTAAATATTGTTTGTTTGGGCTATAACCCACAAACTGGTGACCCCTACTTATTAATTTCAATTTAATTAAAGGTTAATTAAAGAGTTAAATACTGGTTCTGCGTCAGGGGTAGATGACCTATCGAATGAGCACTTAAAATATGTCTGCATATATCACTGCTCCTATCAGCCATGCTTGCTCATAGCTATATCCCTGCAGAGTTCATGAGAGTATATATCTTGCTCCTGGTCAAAAATAAGTATGGAGACATTCTGTCCAGCAATAATTACAGGCCTATTGCTGTCGCTTCCTGTTTCTCGAAACTACTAGAAAAACTCTTGTTACTCCGATTAAATGATTACCTATGGACATCTAATCATTTTGTTTTTAAAAGGTTCCACTCAACTGACCTGTGTATCTATGTACTTAAAAAAACAATATCTAAGTACATTGACAGTAATTCAACTATTTATAGCTGTTTCCTAGATATAAGTAAGGTATATGATAGAGTGAACCACAATATTTTATTTAAAAAAACTAGAAGGCAGGAAGGTTCCCATGTACAGTGCTTACAATAAGTCTCGCGCCTCTGTCTCGTCCCAAGCTAGTCTGTTAGGTATAAAATGGGCGGTCCTTATGGTAGCGGAGGTGTGTTCGGATTGGTGCACATAATTGCTCTAACCCCATCAATGACGTCCACATTATCATTGTGTCGATCACTTTATCTATTTGTATATAGAGACATACTGTATATAGATATATATAGAGTATGCAGGAGATAACCTGCATCCAGGTACAGGTGGGTGACCCTCCTTCTACGTTGGAGGGGGCTCAGGCTCCTGCGGAAGTTGACCCCTCGTTAGTGAGGGTCTCTTCAACTCCCGACAGCTCTGGCTGTTCGGGAAACGGGTCGTGCTAGGGGGCGGTCAGAATAGGGGTGGCTCCCTCCGTGCAATGCTTTTTAATGCTAGGTCGATTAGGAACAAGTTTTGCGAGCTACGGGCGCTCTTAGCATCAGAATACCAGGATATCGTTGCTATCACCGAGTCCTGGATTCATACTGATCGTAGGGACTACGTTGGGGAGTTCGAAATTCCCGGGTATAGAATGTTTCGCAAAGACCGCACCCGTGGGGAGGGTGGGTGGGGTACTAATATACGTCAGAGACGCGTTGAGTCCGGTTGACTGCCAGTTCCGGTCGGAACGGGAGCTGCTTGGCGTCGATCTGAATGTGGGAGGGACGAGCTATAGGTTAATCTTGGTGTACAGACCTCCGCATCTCCTCCTCGAGGAGGATACAGCCCTGTACACCGAACTCAGTAGCCTGCTAGGGGATAGGGTGTGTGTAGTTTTAGGAGACTTCAACTGTCGCGGCATAAAGTGGGAAAACAGGACTGCCGATGCTGAAGGGAGGAGGCTAGTTGACTTTGCTGATGAGAACTTCCTCACTCAGTGGGTCAACGAGCCTACACGAGGCGAAAGCGTTCTAGATTAGTATTCACGACCGAAGACAACCTCGTCACTGGCCTCACCGTTGACGAATCGTTGGGCGGGAGTGATCACGGTCTTATTAGGTTCCGTGTGTGCGTCCCTTGGGTGAAGCGTAGTAACTCGAGAGGCAGTAAGCTCGATCTCCGGCGGGCGAACTTTGTTAGCCTCAGGAATAGCGTAGGAGAGATGGGGTTAGAGGACGGCGGCGATGTTGAGGGAGTGTGGAGTGCATTCCGGGACGAGTTTATGGTGCTGCAGTCTGCTGCCATACCCTCAAAACCGGTCACCCCTGCTTCAACGCAGCCTAAGTGGTTCAATCGTGACATCGCTTCGGCTATCCGAAATAGGAAAGTAGCGTATAGGAGGGCGAAGGCCAATCGTTCCCACGAGAACACTGAAGCGTATGTCCGCCTGTGTAGAGAAGTGAAGGCGAAGGTTAGGCTAGCGAAACGTAACGAAGAACTACGGGTGGCAAGCCTCTGCAAGGGGAGCCCTAAGGAGTTCTTCAGTTATGTTAATAGTAGAAAGCCCATTAGAAGTATGATAGGTCCGTTAAAGGATGGAAGCGGCGTTCTGCGGACCTCCGACGCGGAAATCGCCAATGTGCTTAATGAGTACTTTGCGGGAGTGTTCACCAGGGAGGACACCCGCATCATCCCCGAGCCAGGCGTGAGGCACGAAGGTGCTGGCCTGGATAGTGTTCGATGTACCGCGACAGTCGTTGCCGATAGAATAGACAAACTGAGCGCGTTTAAGGCTCCTGGGCCAGACCAGTTTCTCCCCAGAGTGTTGCGGGAGGTGCGCGACCAGGTGGCTCCCCACCTGGCTACAGTCTTCAACAAATCGTTGGAAATGGGCCAGGTGCCTGGTGACTGGAGGGAAGCCAACGTGACCCCTATCTTTAAGAAAGGGGATCACGAAAGTCCAGGGAACTATCGTCCCATTAGTCTCACTTCAGTTGTAGGTAAATTATTAGAGGGGATAATAGCGGATAGGATCGTTGACCATTTGGATTCCTACAAGCTGCTTGTGGACTCCCAACATGGGTTTAGACGGCATAGGTCGTGTCTCACCAACTTGCTCGAGTTTTTCCACGTCATGTTGGGTGAGTATGATAAGAGTAGGGCGATTGATATACTTTATCTCGACTTTCAGAAAGCCTTTGATAAGGTACCTCACCGCCGGCTAATGGCGAAAGTGCGCGCGCTGAGTATCGGTGGGGAAATAGGTAGGTGGGTAGAAAACTGGCTGAAGAATAGGCGGCAGAGGGTTGTAATTAAAGGGGCTAGTTCGGGTTGGGCCTCGGTCACTAGTGGGGTTCCTCAGGGTTCCGTTTTGGGGCCGCTGTTGTTTATCATTTACATAAATGATATCGACGGTGTCATCGTCAGTCGGATCGCCAAATTCGCTGATGACACCAAGCTTGGGGCCAATGTTGGGACGCCCGAAGCGATCGAGGAACTGCGTGCGGACCTAGGTAGGATAGGAGAGTGGTCCGAAAAATGGCAAATGCCGTTTAACTTGGGTAAATGCAAAGTGATGCACATTGGCTACGCCAATCCCAAGTCGGACTACTCGATGTTGGGGAGTCATATCGAGGTGACTGATTTAGAAAAGGACTTGGGTGTGGTAATTAGCAGCGACCTTAAGTTTACGAAACAGTGCGTAGAGGTGGAAAAGAAAGCCCAGAAACTATTGGGTTATATCAGGAGGCAATTTCAGTTTCGGAACAAGGAGATTGTGCTCTCTCTGTACAATTCCCTGGTTTGGCCGCACCTGGAATATGCTGTGCAGTTTTGGTCGCCCACCCTCAGGAAAGATATTGAGAGGCTGGAGCGAGTGCAGGCGAGTGCCACAAAGTTAATCCCTTCTGTTAGGCATATGGGCTACAATCGACGGTTACGCGCCCTGAACTTGTTTTCGCTGGAAACTCGGAGGCTGCGCGGTCAACTGATCGAGGTTTTCAAGTTCTTACGTGGGTTCAACGATGTCAATTTTAGAAGCATGTTTAGTTTAAATGATAACCCAACTCGCAACAATGGTTGGAAGTTGGATTTGAAGCGGTTTAGGACTAGTGTGTGTGGGAATTACTTTACGTATAAGATCTGTCACACGTGGAACAGGTTACCTTCAGAAGTTGTGAACAGTTCCTCTGTGGATCAGTTCAAGAAAAGGTTAGACCAAATCTTGCACACTATTTGAGGGTGTACAAAATTTTCCCTGGCACCCCGTTGCCATTGGTACCTCCTCGGTATGGGTCGCAAGGCCTTTTGAGGTACTTCTTTTCCTTGTAACTCTTTGTAACACTCTCTCTCATCACACGCATGGCAATGTATCCATATAACGTTAATAATAACCGAAACTCGAGAAAATATACTCTCTGCCTTCCGCTCTATCCCAAATCCTTTTCTCTTAGTAACCTCTTAATACAAACTAATCTATCATATTTTGCGACTTTTTAACTCTGGTAGGATTCAATTCCATTCCTATAGTGTAAGATATTTAAATTCATGTGTGTATTATGCCATATGATGTGCGTAATAAATAATCATTTTTAAATAGTTGGAACGTTCAAGGTCATCTGTAGTAATCTATAGACTACCCCTCAAGCCCACTCTCAACACTTAGATTCCCCTAAGACACAGGCGTCTTCAAGTAACATGAATGCGTAGAGATCTAAGGTGTTAGATTCCATATTATATAATTTATGTGCTAGGTTTAAGAACGCTGGCATTGAAGGATGGAAGGAAGGGACAGTAAAAACGATAATAGGTTTAATGAAGGAAGTGGAATGAGGATGGAGGTAAGCGTTGCTATGTCGAAGGAAACGAGGTTGGGTGGGGAATTACGAAGGGAGGAGGAAAGGGAGTCAGAGATTATTAATCTAATTCTGCCACCACGTTCTCCTGATATGAATCCGATTGAAAACCTTTGGGCAATAATGATTAACGAATGGGAGCAACGCAATGAAAGAACATTTGAAGCACTTTTAGCTCACACGAGGAATAGTTGGGAGAGCTTACATCGAACACCAAACATTCCCTACAATCTGGCCTCTTCTATGCCGCAACGATTGCAAGAAATTATTGATGCCGGAGGAAGCTATACGAAATACTGATGTTAAAGCCATGACGTAAATGTGTATCGAATATATATTTATGTTAATATAGAATTTTATTATATTTTTATGTTTGACATCTTATAAAAGTATATATTGTGACCATGAAAGAACTTTACTTATCCTTAGTTAGAATCTTTTCTTGCAATGTCTACGCTCGTGGAGATGATAATATATGCATTGTTGAAACAAACTATGAGAAGGTAATAGTTTCAGGAAAAAAATAAAAACTGGCAACATCGAGGCCATCACATGTTTATGGGAATTGTCATATGATATGCTACCAATAAACTTTTATATAATGGTATATACAGTATACTATATTACGTAATAATTACGATGAACAAATCAAATGCAAATTTCTCTGATTCACGGCCCACCAGTCTTGCTTTAGACTAATGACTTTCATAAGATGGAATAGGTTTAACATAGTTCGTTCAATAGGTTACCACTTAAAACAATGGATAAACTATCTATTAGTGAGACGACCGTGATTTCCTCGAAATGCGAGCGCGTGAGAGGTTCACTGAGGATATGTATCACAAACAACACAATTCCCAACAATTACTTAATATCAATCATTGCATTTGAGCAAATAATTTAGACCTGCGTCAAAATAACTTAGGTATCATGCCATGATTTGGGATATTTTCCGGATTAGTCGTTCTCTATAGTCTACAGTATATATTGAGACGGTATAATGTAATGCCCAGCTAATATTATGATGACTAGGATTGCTCCATAACCATCCCAACATCCCGAAACTTGGTCATTCTGCTTCTTAATCATTTGTATTTTAAACACTAAAATGTAGCAGAAGTGACGTAATAATGGACGTCATTGATGGGGTTAGAGCAATTATGTTCACCAATCCGAACACACCTCCGCTGCCATAAGGACCGCCCATTTTATACCTAACAGACTAGCTTAGGACGAGACAGAGGCGCGAGACTTATTGTAAGCACTGTACATAGGCGTACGAGCCAGGGGGCTGGGAGGCGGAGGGCTGAGTGGGGGCTGAATTCGGGCAAACTGGCTCTGCATTCTGGCAAAATGAAAAAAAAAATAGCTTGTAAAAGTTGGAGGAATGCTAGCCCTATATCATATTATAAATTCAGAATCAGAAAGTTATAAGATAATTTCATATTTTTATTTATTAGCTGTTATTAAGTACTTATTAAGCTGTTATTAGTATTTATAGGCTATTTTTTATTCCAGGTTTAATCTAGATTTTATTATGGTATTTAGCCCAAATAGGGGCTATAAGACTGCTTAAAAATTCAAAAGAATGTCTAATCTTTGTCGTGAGTTAATTACTTTCTGAGCTTATCATGAATATTGAATTACTTGGTAAGTTGAAATTTTTATAATTAGGTAAGGTACTAATACCTCATTAGCCAAATTAAATAGGTAAAGCCCTAGCCCATAGGTCTATTCCTTTAAACTTGCTAGTATAATTTCATTTAGGTTAGGTCAAACTTTTATCAAACTCAAGTAAATTAAGTCTAACCTTATAAATGACATGCTGTATATTATTATTTAGCTAATTAGTGACATGATTAGCTTGATACTAATTACTTGAGATTTCTATTAGGGTCTCTTTTTAGGCTAGGTGCTTAATGCTTAGTTTTAATATGTTTGCAGACGGTACCGGGTCGATTCGCCGAAGGACGTTTTGCCGACAGACGTTTTGCCGACGGACGTTTCGCCGAACGGACGATTCGCCGAATGGACTGTCATTAATATTTCTATGACAAAATACACACACACATGTTATTAAAGGTTATTATTAAATGTTATTGAATTATTTGTTAAAATATTAAATTATGTTAAATTGACAGTTATAGACACTTGACGTAAAAACATAGATACCTTTTTTAAATAAATTTATATCGATAATACTATATACACACACACACACACACACCACACCACATATATATATATATATATATATATATTATATATATAATATTTAGGAGAAATCCAATGACAAGGAGAAATGTAAATGCCATGAAAAGTCTTCTTTAATGCAACGTTTCGAGCAATACGCTCATCTTCAGGCTGTTTAATAACAATGTGAAATTAAAATCAATATTGAATGAAAACAAAACAGAAAATTTCTATAACCTATTCATAAAGACAAATTTTAAAAGACTGAGAAAAGAGGGTTAAATTCTAAGTTATACAGATTTACATATAAAAATTAAGAAGCTATTTTTAAATACATATAGTAAATGTGAAATTAATACACTGGAAAAATTAACAATAGTACACTGGAATAATGAAACTAACTAACCTTACACTGCAGTTTCCGAGGCTAACTGATTTGAGCAGAGGCAAGACGGGAAAAACAAGAGATGGCGAGGGCGATTGGGGAAGGGGGATTATAAGGAATTGGGGAAGGAGGAGGGATCATAGCAAATTGAGGGGGACGGCAGATGAGTCAACATTTAGACTAGGGGACAATGTTTTAATGAAAAGCGATTCCAAAATTCTTAGTGAGTTGGGACAAGTATTACAACCAAGAATTTTAAAATTGTCTAAAGTGACATCAGTTTTACATTTTATGCTGTGTTCGCGAATACTCGAAACTTCTTTAGTTTTAAAATTTTACCTGTTCGGCCACTTATTCCCATATGCGAATAAAATCTAGCCCTGAGAGAGCGAACAGTGCTGCCAATGTAATTCCCAAGGAGACACCTAGGGCAGGTAAATAAATATACAACACCGCTACGCAACGAGTCAGGGGTTCGATCCTTCGCTGAGAAAAAGCTACCTAAAGACGTTTTATTAATAAATATGATGCGGAAATCAGTATGATAAAAAAATTTCCTTAACAATTTTGTAAATTTAAGCTTAAATTCCTTATTCAAAGGACCATTTCAGGTACCAAGAAATATTTTATATCCTTCGGCACTGTAATACATGGAAGTTGAGGGCTATAAACATTATTTAAGAAGGATCTAATAGTTTGTCTACATATGAACAGGAAAACTATTATTAGTAAAGTATGATCTTAGATTATTAAATTCATCATTAAGTAAGGTAAAAACTAGAGGTCAAATTATATCCTCTGAACAGGAGAGTTTTAATACAAGACATCTTATAGTTGAAATCAGTAAAACTAAAAACATTCATGCCCAAACCAGTGAAAGTGGGTTTCCTGTAAACTGATGTAGTATGACTCATTTAGAAAGTGTAATTTTTAGACAATCTCCCACTCATCTCAAGCCAATTTTCTATCGACGCTTCGTTGATGATTCGATAGCAGTCTTTGATAATGCGGTACAAGCGCAACAATTCTTTAACTTCCTAAATTCTTTGCACCCCAATAACGTATACAATGGAAACTGAGCAAAATGGCTCCCCCCCTTCTTAGATCTTTAATTTCGAAAAACGGTGATTCTATTACTACATCAGTTTACAGGAAACCCACTTTCACTGGTTTGGGCATGAATTTTTTTAGTTTTACTGATTTCAACTATAAGATGTCTTGTATTAAAACTCTCCTGTTCAGAGGATATAATTTGACCTCTAGTTTTACCTTACTTAATGATGAATTTAATAATCTAAGATCATACTTTACTAATAATAGTTTTCCTGTTCAATATGTAGACAAACTAATTAGATCCTTCTTAAATAATGTTTTATAGCCCTCAACTTCCATGTATTACAGTGCCGAAGGATATAAAATATTTCTTGGTACCTGAAATGGGTCCTTTGAATAAGGAATTTAAGCTTAAATTTACAAAATTGTTAAGGAAATTTTTTATCATACTGATTTCCGCATCATATTTATTAATAAAACGTCTTTAGGTAGCTTTTTCTCAGCGAAGGATCGAACCCCTGACTCGTTGCGTAGCGGTGTTGTATATTTATTTACCTGCCCTAGATGTCTCCTTGGGAATTACATTGGCAGCACTGTTCGCTCTCTCAGGGCTAGATTTTATTCGCATATGGGAATAAGTGGCCGAACAGGTAAAATTTTAAAAACTAAAGAAGTTTCGAGTATTCGCGAACACAGCATAAAATGTAAAACTGATGTCACTTTAGACAATTTTAAAATTCTTGGTTGTAATACTTGTCCCAACTCACTAAGAATTTTTTGGAATCGCTTTTCATTAAAACATTGTCCCCTAGTCTAAATGTTGACTCATCTGCCGTCCCCCTCAATTTGCTATGATCCCTCCTCCTTCCCCAATTCCTTATAATCCCCCCTTCCCCAATCGCCCTCGCCATCTCTTGTTTTTCCCGTCTTGCCTCTGCTCAAATCAGTTAGCCTCGGAAACTGCAGTGTAAGGTTAGTTAGTTTCATTATTCCAGTGTACTATTGTTAATTTTTCCAGTGTATTAATTTCACATTTACTATATGTATTTAAAAATAGCTTCTTAATTTTTATATGTAAATCTGTATAACTTAGAATTTAACCCTCTTTTCTCAGTCTTTTAAAATTTGTCTTTATGAATAGGTTATAGAAATTTTCTGTTTTGTTTTCATTCAATATTGATTTTAATTTCACATTGTTATTAAACAGCCTGAAGATGAGCGTATTGCTCGAAACGTTGCATTAAAGAAGACTTTTCATGGCATTTACATTTCTCCTTGTCATTGGATTTCTCCTAAATATTAAATTGAAGCTCTGTAGAAGCAACCCGCATGATTATATATATATATATATATATATATATATATATATGTGTGTGTGTGTGTGTGTGTGTGTGTGTGTGTGTGTGTGTGTGTGTATATAGTATTATCGATATAAATTTATTTAAAAAAGGTATCTATGTTTTTACGTCAAGTGTCTATAACTGTCAATTTAACATAATTTAATATTTTAACAAAATAATTCAATAACATTTAATAATAACCTTTAATAACATGTGTGTGTGTATTTTGTCATAGAAATATTAATGACAGTCCATTCGGCGAATCGTCCGTTCGGCGAAACGTCCGTCGGCAAAACGTCTGTCGGCAAAACGTCTTTCGGCAAAACGTCCTTCGGCGAATCGACCCGGTACCGTCTGCAAACATATTAAAATTAAGCATTAAGCACCTAGCCTAAAAAGAGACCCTAATAGAAATCTCAAGTAATTAGTATATATATATATATATATATATATATATATGAAAATTATTTCACGAAAGTAACACGTGAAAAATATTTATGATAAATAAAACCACGAAGGAAAGGAAACACAAAATGGTGCTCAAGCGCTTTCGTCTAATGACATCCTCAGGAACACTGAAGTACATAAAAAGGTTAAGCCTATATATAGGTTACAGAAAGAAAAAAAAAAATAAATAACATACATACACACACACACACATATATATATATATACATACATACATATCTATATATACAAATACATACATACATACATACATACATATATATACAATAATCAGAGAAGTAAAAATAATAAAAAATTAAAAATTAAAACCTTAAAGGATTACAGATTTGTAAGGAAAAATATCGATTTTTAGCACAAGATCAAATGGATTATAAAAATACAAATTTATACTGGAATTCTGCCGGGTTTTAACACAATGCTGCCTATGGTCAGGTTTCGATATATATAAAAAAAATAAAATGCAAATTAAAAGTTAATCGATTTTTAGCACAAGATCAAATGGATTATAAAAATACAAATTTATATTGGAACTCTGTCCGGGTTTTAACACATTGCTGCCTATGGTCAGGTTTCGATATATATAAAAAAAAAAAAAAAAATGCAAATTAAAAGTTAATAAAGTAGAAGACAAGTTTACCAAAGATTTAATGTTTTACACTTCTTATCTAAATCTGTTTTAAAGGAATTCAACATAACAGGATCGAGTTGAAAAAGACCTTTGCTTATGTTGAAGTTATTTGAAAGTTGGATAATGGCAGACTCAAGAATATTTCTATTAACAATGTTGCTTGAATGGAATAAAACTGAAGCATTATTCCAATCAATACAGGGCTAACTCTGACAAATGGACAAAAAGGGCACTGGACAACTGTCCTGTTCTAACGGAATATTGATGCTGTTTTATACGTGTGTGCAAATCCTTTCCCGTCTGACCTATGTAAAAGGAATCACATTGTTTACAACCAATTTTATAGATAATGCCTGAATTATTGGTAGGGCTATTTTTTACTATGATATTTTTCACAATATTGTTATATGAAAATACTACATTAATATCCAAAAGTTTAAGTACATTAGCAATGCCTAAAAAGCCCGAAAAAAATGGAAGTACTAAAATATTTTTTGACAAAGTACGAGTGTTAATATTGACACGATAGAAAGTTCGTTTTGCCTTGTTGAGACAAGATTCCATAAACGCAGATGGATAACACAAATCACTTCCAATACCGTTGATTTTTTCCAATTCGGCATCGATGTATTCCGGACTGGCGATCCTAAGGGCGCGGAGAAACATTGATGAAAATATGGCCTTCTTAGTGGGGGTATCATGTCCCGAGTAAAAGTGTACGTAGGACAAATTGTTTGTCGTTTTCCGATAGATACTAAACTTAAAACCTGGGCTTTCCCTATGTACACGCACATCCAAAAATGGGATTGAATTGTCTTGCTCAACTTCTAAGTAAACTTAATGGAGGGGACTTAATCATTTAACTGAAGGAGGAAGCTATCCAGGTCACGATTCATGGGCCAGATACACAAAATATCGTCGACGTACCGCAACCAAGGGATGCCAACCCCAGGATTCTCGGAATATAGGTAATTTCGAAAAACTCCATATAAATATTGGAGAGGAGGGGCGATAAGGGGTTGCCCATAGCCATCCCAAAAACTTGTTGATAATACTCGTTATTGAAAGTGAATTTACAGTCTTTGATGCAAAGCTTAATGAGTTCCAAAACAATGTGTGAAGGTAGTGGCAGGTCATACTTATGTAATTCTTGGGAGAGAAAGTCAAGCATATCGTCAATCGGCACTTTTGTAAACAATGAACAAACATCAAAACTAATCAATTTATCGTTAGTTTCAGTACGTGCATTATTCAATTTTTCCGTAAGATCCATGGAATTTTTTACATGTGAATCAGAGATAGTTCCGAGAATGGGGGACAAGACTTTGACAAGCCATTTGGAGAGTTTATAAGTAATAGAGCCCACCGAGCTAATAATAGGGCGCATAGGGTTACCAGGTTTGTGGGATTTGTCCTACGTACACTTTTACTCGGGACATGATACCCCCACTAAGAAGGCCATATTTTCATCAATGTTTCTCCGCGCCCTTAGGATCGCCAGTCCGGAATACATCGATGCCGAATTGGAAAAAATCAACGGTATTGGAAGTGATTTGTGTTATCCATCTGCGTTTATGGAATCTTGTCTCAACAAGGCAAAACGAACTTTCTATCGTGTCAATATTAACACTCGTACTTTGTCAAAAAATATTTTAGTACTTCCATTTTTCCCGGGCTTTTTAGGCATTGCTAATGTACTTAAACTTTTGGATATTAATGTAGTATTTTCATATAACAATATTGTGAAAAATATCATAGTAAAAAATAGCCCTACCAATAATTCAGGCATTATCTATAAAATTGGTTGTAAACAATGTGATTCCTTTTACATAGGTCAGACGGGAAAGGATTTGCACACACGTATAAAACAGCATCAATATTCCGTTAGAACAGGACAGTTGTCCAGTGCCCTTTTTGTCCATTTGTCAGAGTTAGCCCACTGTATTGATTGGAATAATGCTTCAGTTTTATTCCATTCAAGCAACATTGTTAATAGAAATATTCTTGAGTCTGCCATTATCCAACTTTCAAATAACTTCAACATAAGCAAAGGTCTTTTTCAACTCGATCCTGTTATGTTGAATTCCTTTAAAACAGATTTAGATAAGAAGTGTAAAACATTAAATCTTTGGTAAACTTGTCTTCTACTTTATTAACTTTTAATTTGCATTTTATTTTTTTTTTTTATATATATCGAAACCTGACCATAGGCAGCAATGTGTTAAAACCCGGACAGAGTTCCAATATAAATTTGTATTTTTATAATCCATTTGATCTTGTGCTAAAAATCGATTAACTTTTAATTTGCATTTTATTTTTTATATATATCGAAACCTGACCATAGGCAGCATTGTGTTAAAACCCGGCAGAATTCCAGTATAAATTTGTATTTTTATAATCCATTTGATCTTGTGCTAAAAATCGATATTTTTCCTTACAAATCTGTAATCCTTTAAGGTTTTAATTTTTAATTTTTTATTATTTTTACTTCTCTGTTTATTGTATATATATGTATGTATGTATGTATGTATGTATTTGTATATATAGATATGTATGTATGTATATATATATATATGTGTGTGTGTGTGTATGTATGTTATTTATTTTTTCTTTTTTTCTTTCTGTAACCTATATATAGGCTTAACCTTTTTATGTACTTCAGTGTTCCTGAGGATGTCATTAGACGAAAGCGCTTGAGCACCATTTTGTGTTTCCTTTCCTTCGTGGTTTATTTATCATATATATATATATATATATATATATATATATATATATATATATATATATATATATATATATATATATGTGTGTGTGTGGTGTCCGAGAATTATCTGTACAATTTTTGGCTGTTATTAAAAGTCAACCATGAAGTGTAGAAATTCCAGTGTTGTCCCATTTTACAGAGAATCTCATTAAGTTTTTTCTGATACCACGTTTTGACAAGTCTTTTAGAAATGTACGCGGGTGACAGACATTGATGATTTAAAAGCAAGAATCACAGCTGCTATTGAGCGAATTGATGTGGATATGCTGCAGCGTACATGGCAACATTTGGAGTATCGATTGGATGTTTTGCGAATCACTAATGGTGCACATATCGAATGTTTGTAACAACGTTACTTTAATAAAAGAAACTTTTGAAAATACAGATTCTAAATAATCTTGTTTAAGAATTTTACGTGTGTTATCAAGAATTTTATTAAAAGATGAAATTGTACAGATAATGTTCGGACACACTGGAATTTCTAAAAAACTTGTCAAAACTTGGTATCAGAAAAAATTTAATGAGATTCTCTGTAAAATGGGATGACACTGGAATTTCTACACTTCATGGTTGACTTTTAATAACAGCCAGAAATTGTACAGATAATTCTCGGACACCCTGTATATATATATATATACTGGGTGATCCAGATAAATGGGACCCATAAAAAAAAGCCAAATATTCTTAATATTTAATTCCTTTCATAAAAACTATATATCATTCGAAAGAGTAGAGTTACAAGTTTATTATGAAATATTTATTTTTTAAAAATGACTCCTTTCAAATGTGCTCCATTAGTTGCCAAGCATTCCAGTGTTCTCACTTGTAAGTTCTGCATCACTTTTGCAAGAGTGTGCGGTGGTATGGCCTGTATCTCATTTGTGATGGCGGCCTTCAATTCTTGGAAGGTCGTTGGGTTATTTCTGTAGACCCTACTCTTTAAATATCCCCAGAGATAATAATCTAAGGGAGAAAAATCCGGAGACCCTGCGGGCCATTCAACGTCTCCAAATCTTGAGATTAACTCGCCTGGAAACGTTTGACGCAAAACTGCCATGCAGTTCCTTGTGGTATGGCAGGTAGCTCCGTCTTGTTGGAACCAGTGGTTTTCTAGACAAAGATCTCTTAATTTAGGAATAAGGAAATCGGTCAAAATTTTTTCGTAGCGATCACCATTTACAGTGACCGTGTTTCCGGTGGAATCCTCGAAAAAGTACGGCCCTATGATCTGAGATGCAGTAAGACCACACCAAACAGTTACACGCTGACTATGCAACGGGACTTCGGTAATATTCAATGGATTTTCTGTTGCCCAGAAACGACAATTTTGTTTGTTTACAGTTCCATTCAAGTAAAAATGGGCTTCGTCTGACATAATCAAAGTTGCTAGAAAATTGGTGGTGTCATTTACCTTCTGTTGGATCCATTGACAGAATTGTCGTCTTCGTGCGAAATCTCCATCGTTTAGTTGTTGCACTGTTTGAATTTTATATGGAAAGCATTAAATTTTGCTTGAATATACGGTGTGTTGTTCCATATCCAACTCCTAACAGCTGAGAAGCACGTCTGATGCTTATGTTAGGATTATCCTGTACAATTTCATGAGTTCTGTTAATGATCTCGTCTATCCTTGCTGTGCGCACTCTTCCAGTTGGTTTTCTTTTTCCAATACTGCCAGTTAGGGAAAAATTTCTGACACACCGACGGATTACTTTCTTAGAAGGTGATTTTGACATCTGAAAATTTGTCTTGAAAGATCTTTGAGCTGAAACTACACTTCTCCCATGCTCATAATATTGCTCAGTTATGAAACGCAGCTGTTCCACAGTCCATGCAGTCATCTTGAAGGGTTAGTTTTAACTAACACTTTTATTTTGTTTTGTATCTTATCTTGTCTTGTATTGTCAAAACCTATACAATCCTGTACAAACTTGTAACTATCCTCTTTCGAATGATGCGTATGATTTTATAAAAGGACTTATACTTTAAGAGTTACAGGGGTTTCTTTTGGGTCCCATTTCTCTGGATCACCCTTTATATATACAAGGTGTTTCAGGAGGAAAGGTCAATACTTCGGGAGGTGATAGTATCAGTCATTGTGAGAAAAAAAGTTCATATGAACATGTGTCTAATTCTGAATGGTTACGGAGATAGAGCTGTTTGAATCTACAAATACAAAAGCATTGTTAATGGTAATCAAGAAAGAGAAACCAATTACTGTTTCTAACATTTAATGTTTAAACAGTGGCATTTTGAATGGTATCAGATACAGAAATGACAAATTTGTTACAGTTTACAATACGTTTTCGAAAATCCTACCGTCAACCTCAATGCACTTTGCAACTCGTGTGCGGAGATCGCGTGCTGTTCGTCTGAGTTGATCTCGACGTTCCTTTATGCGGGCAGCAGCATCCAAAATGCGCGCGAGCAATTCGTCTCGTGTATCCACCTTTCTTTTGTAAACTTGACTTTTCATCCACCACCCACAAACAATAATCTAACGGAGAGAGGTCTGGAGACCTTGGTGACCATTGAATGGGACCACCGGGGGGAGGAAGAGCTGCGCGCACATCAGATTCAAACAGCTCTATCTCCGTAACCATTCAAAATTAGACACATGTTCATATGAACTTTTTTTCTCATAATGACCGATACTATCATCTCCCGAAGTATTGACCTTTCCTCCTGAAACACCTTGTGTGTATATTATATATATAATATATATATATATATATATATATATATATATAATATATATATATATATATATAATATATATGAAATTAGGATCATCACTGTACAGTTAATTACATCTATCTAATTTCGGGCATTCTTTGTTGTAACTTAAAAATTCGGACAAATTTGTATCAGCCCTCCCAAAAAGATTACGTGCCGTACGCCTATGCCCATGTACATTAGGGTGTATCATGCTCAGGTCGAACATTGAAAAACTTGGAATTTCAAGATTGGCAGTATGAATTCCTATGTAAAATTGAATTTTAAGAGGGATTCGTCTTCTGCAACTTTTGCGAAAAATAGCACTTAGGTATTCAAAATCGCACTTTTTTGTCGAAAAATGGGATTTTTGGCCAATTTCAGACTTGGTAGCCTCAAATGACCTCCTTATGTTCCATATTGTTCACATACACCCTTAAGCATATGTTCCATATTGCTCACATACACCCTTAAGCATATGTTCCATATTGTTCACATACACCCTTAAGCATATGTTCCATATTGTTCACATACACCCTTAAGCATATGTTCCATATTGTTCACATACACCCTTAAGCATATGTTCCATATTGTTCACATACACCCTTAAGCATATGTTCCATATTGTTCACATACACCCTTAAGCATATGTTCCATATTGTTCACATACACCCTTAAGCATATGTTCCATATTGTTCACATACACCCTTAAGCATATGTTCCATATTGTTCACATACACCCTTAAGCATATGTTCCATATTGTTCACATACACCCTTAAGCATATGTTCCATATTGTTCACATACACCCTTAAGCATATGTTCCATATTGTTCACATACACCGTTAAGCTACTAAATTTATTTAAGTTGTGTTGGCTCACAAGTTTTTATTATCTTTCTTATGTATGAATAAAATATTTGATATAGTCTTATGCCCTATTAATCAAAATTAACTAAGTATCGGTAGGGATTACAATACATCATGGAAGTTGCATAAAAAATTGAATTTTAAGAGGGGTTTGTCTTCTGCAACTTTTGCGAAAAATCGCATTTAAGTGTTCAAAATCGCACTTTTTTGTCGAAAAATGGGATTTTTGCCCAATTTCAGACTTGGTAGCCTCAAATGACCTCCATATGTTCCATATTGTTCACATACACCCTTAAGCATTTCTAGGGGCAGGCTTGGACCCATTTAAGATCAGCCAAAGTGGTTCATAACCCCTAAAATAACCAAAATCACCCAAAATGCCCCAAAACTAAGGAATTGTATGATTTTTAGTCTCCTATACACCACATTTCGTGCCTGTCCTCTTCATTAGGCAGAATCTTTTTGTTCTTCTTTCCTGTTCTTGCATTTTTTTTTTTTTAGAAACGCCTCCACCAATTTTTATTTATTTTCTTTTCGGCATCACTGAGTGTGATAGCAGCTGCCCCCACCTTTCCGCAAGCTGCTGTGACGTTCAACCTTTTTTTTGCAATTGCAATTCTTCTTTAATATTTGTATAAGTCCCTCCTCCACCCCCAGCTTGTAATAATATGCTGGTCAACTGAATGTTTTGAGATTTTTTCTTCTGAAAGCATCTTAATTTGTCTAGCAGGTCTTGTAGAGATCTAAAACATGTTCATAATGTCTTGCTTTGACTTGAAAACTGGCAACAATTCTCTGTGATCGATCCTAGCACGAACAAAACCATTCTCTCTTGTCCATACACTGCATGAGCTGCAGCTGAAACTTCCTGGACTGCTCTTTCACAGCTTTGAGTGTGAACTGAGTTCTCAACTTGAAGTGGAGCCCTGAGAAGCTTCTCCTCAACTTCAGTTTAGGGTTTCTATGATTTCTCAGACTCATGTCTCCATACTCAGACTTACCTCTGATCTTCTTGATCATCTCAACCCCCCATGCCCTCTCCTCCTCATCCTCACTGCACAGGAGAGAGGCAATGAGGTTCTCACTGTGAGCATGATATGCTCCACGAACTATCACTTGAGTGATTATGTTCCTGACTTCAGAGGTCTGGTTTCTCAGCAGTCCCAGATCGGTCGCACTATGGTGAGGTCCATACCTCATGTGGTGCTTCACCTTGATCTCAAAATACATCTTGAAGTAGAAGTCCTGGCAGAACATCAGCAGCACCTCCAGCTTCTTTAACACCTCCCACTTCAGACCATGCTGCCTCATCCACAGCATCAACAGAGCCTCACCTGTAGTCAGCTAGCGTGACTGATTCAGTGGGCCACACTTCAGACCAGCAACTTCCTTGCTCAAATCTCCTGTCTTGAGAGCTTTGATCAGTAAGTAGCAGTTCTTCTGGTCAGTGCTAAGGTTCTGTACAATGTCTTCTGGCAGTTCAATTATATCTTCTCCTGGCAGAGCCTTGAAGCTAAAGTCGACAGGTATGTCATTGATTTTCTCCAAAAGTTTTCCTATTGGGCCACTGAACCCAGACTTGTGCGTGTAGGGACCATCAAGCTTGATGATCATGTGCCTGAGGCTGAGTTCATTAATATGCAACTGGCATATCAGCCAGTGACACTTGTGACCTAGCAGTCTCTCCAAGTAAGTGATGGCTCCTCCATCAGGTCCTGTGTTTGTGTTGGTGGAGTCATCACCACGGACCATAATAGTATCTTTAGCACCATGAGCACTAATCCACTCAAACAGAGCCTGAGCTCTCTTCAGTGCAGGTTCTCATTTCCTTCAGGTTCTTCTGGTGTACAATGGAAGAGATACTTCCCCTCAGGTTCCCAGGTAACATTATAGTGCTCTTCAGTTGTAATATCAGGATGGAAGCAGCCAGTTTCTTCATTGTACCTCATGATCTTTGTCTTCTTATCTTGTTTTCCATCAAAGAAAACTCCTTTGAGCTCCTCTCCCTCTGTCCTTTTCTCCAGGGCCTCCACGAGGCACTTATTACAGACTCCTTGCCCTCCACATCTTCATCCTGTCAACAGCTGGATATGCCTTATCAGCAGATAGATGGCCAGCTTTGATGAGATCTTGCAAGAAACCAGTTGCAATGGCTGCTGCAGGAGTGTGTGTTTGCCACCTTGAACCTGACTGCAGCCGCAGCAGTGCTGAGATATCCATGTAGTTCCTCCTGGCAGAGGTGGAGACTTTGCCAGTGTTGACACTGGAGCATGTGCCTGGTGCAGTACTGGAAAAATCTGTGTCAGTAGCAGGAGCTGCTCTGCTTGGAGACTCTTGCAAGGAAGTCACCTCATCTTCATCGTCATCACCATCATCAGCTCTAAGCAGTAGCT
Organism: Bathynomus jamesi; assembly: GCA_023014485.1. Taxonomy (NCBI): domain Eukaryota; kingdom Metazoa; phylum Arthropoda; class Malacostraca; order Isopoda; family Cirolanidae; genus Bathynomus; species Bathynomus jamesi. Next base: position 33,232 of record JAJOZX010004333.1, on the reverse strand, counting down.
CCTTTTCTTTCTCTTTTCTGTTTCTCTTCTCAGCTGCCTTCTGTTCTTCCTCCTTCTTTAGCAGCCTTCACCTGCTTCACTGTTTCCTTCACATCAACAGATGCCATCCGGAAGCCAGAGATTCTGAGGTTTTGATCCTCTGGTAATGGAGCCACTCTAGCTCTAGCTTTGGAATCTTCTGAGGCAAAGGACAGTCACAGTTGACATGAACTCTAGTAGCACAGCCAGAGCAGTCAGATGCTTCAGTTCCACAGAGAGTGATATCATGTCTGCAGGTTGTTATGTCAAACAATGTATCAAGTTCAGATATTCTCTTCTCTCTCTTTGCAGCTTTCACTCTGCCATTCACTAGGTCAATCATTTCATTCCACCTGACAAGAATCTTCCTGGCAATGGATCTCGCTTGAATGATCACAGAAGGAGTGAACTTGGCATTGCTTTTGCGCCACTGTGCCAGTACCAGTGATGCCAAGTCCTTAGCCAAATCTTGCAGAGGGTACTGAGCTCTCTTCATATCATCCAGAAGCAGCTTCTCTTCCTGGAGGAGGATTCCTCTCTGAAACACAGCTCTCCAGGTTGGAACTTCTGTGAGAAATAACTGCTTGCCTGGACCCACCAGATCACTCAGCTTTGAACCAGAACATTTTCTGGTCTTTCGTCCTTGCTTAGCCATGGTGCAGGGCCGGATTAAGACCTTTAGAGGCCCTAAGCACTTAAAAGATTTTGGTGCCCCATATATATGTAATTCAAAATATAAACAAAAATAAACCATAAAATAAAATTTTATTTTTTGAAATGAAACAAAACTTACAGTAAGATGGAAAATAATGTTTATTTTGTATACTTCCACTTCATTTATATTTGAAAAGTTTTCTCCTACTTTTTTTAATTGCAAAGTCTTTGATCAGATCCTCAAAACTAATCTTACGAAACACATCTGCTTCTATACTTAGTAGAGATAAGGCATCCAGCCTGCCTTGTTGCATAGTTGTTCTGTTGGTATTTTTAATATACTTCAACTGAGAAAATGAACGCTCAGCTGAGCAATTTGTGACCATTAATGTTAAAAATATACGAAAGGCAATTTCTACATTTGGGAAGGCACACTCAATATTGTCTTCTACAATTATTTTATAAAGTTCAGCATGACTGAATCTTGTTTTTACATTTTTTTTTGCACTGAACTTATGGCACACATATGAGTGAAACTGCTGAAGCTCAGCAGAGAAATTAGTGTTCAAGTCCTCTGGGTAAGCATCAATCATCTTTTTACAACCCTGAGAATACCTTTCAATTTCAGTAGATGATGAAGTGGTGACATTATGTGGCACATCACTTAGAAAAGAAAAATCTCCTGCTATTTCTTTGTATATCTCTCCTCTTCTTCTCATCTCAGTTTCAAGTTTGTCAACAATTGTGTAAAAGGTGGTGATAAGAAATTTATCTCTGGCATTCAGATATACTTCTGGTGCATCTCCGTCATTGGGTACCTTCTTTCTGATACGTTTGCGAGTTTGAGCTGCCTTGTAATCAACATCTGGTAGCATTTCCTTTGTAGCTACTTCATATCTTTCAAATTCATCTCGTGAAGTGCACAGTTGGTCAGCTAATGATCCATACAGATCTGCACATGTTTTTAAGTTCACATCCTTATTCTGTAGAACTTTGCTTACTCTATGAAAATTTTGCAAAATCTCATCCCAAAAATTCAACATAAAAACGAATTCTAGCTCTTGCATCTTATTTGCAATATTATTTGCTTCTCTTCTACATAGTGTCTCCCTTTTGTGACTGGTCTTCAGCTATACATTCTAACGCTTCTAAAATTTTAAGGAAAGATTTCAAAATTGCTGCTGTTGCCATAGCATGTGCCTCCCATCTGGTATCAGAGAGGGATTTTAAGACACTTTCATTTCCAATACAACCTTTAAGAATTTCCCACCTGCTGGTTGAGGCTAAAAAAAAGGTATAGAGCAACTGCACTGTAGAGAAGAAATTAACCGCCTCTTGACAGCAGTCAACAGCACTTCGGCCTACCAGATTTAGTGAATGGGCTGCACAGGGCACATATATAGCAAACTTGTTTGTTTCTAAAATTTTTGCTGCATCCCCTTATAACGCCCAGACATGTTGGCAGCGTTGTCGTAAGATTGACCCCTACATTTTGAAAAGTTTAGCTTACAAACTTCACGTAAGTACTGCAACACCTGATTTGCCATTTCCTCACCAGTATGGCTTTTCATTTTCAGAAAGGTTAAAAAGCGTTCAATAGGCTGTCCATCTTTTAAGTACCTAAGTACAACACTTAACTGATCGATATGTGATAGATCTGGTGTTGAATCAACTGACAAACTAAAATAACCAGAAGATTTTACTTCGTCAACAATGAGTGCGTGGACCTTTTGAGCCATTAGTTGAATGAGTTCCTCACAGGTGGTTTTGGACAGGTAAGAAGGATTTCCTTTGCCAGAATTTCCATATTTCAAAATGTGACCTGCTAAAAATGGATCAAACCGGCTTATGAGCTCAAGCAGCCCTAAAAAATTCCCATTCTGCAATGATCCAAATCTTTCTTCTGTTCCTCGAAAAGACAAGCCACGTTCAGCTAACGTACAAATAACAGCTATGACACGCCTCAAGACATGTTCCCAGTAATCACACTCTTCCTGAATTTGTTTTTCCAACTGTTGTCCCAACCCCGCACCTTGTCTGCGAGTTAAGTATGTTAGCATAGAGTCTCGGTGAGTAGTGCTTTTTTCATGATGATCAATTACAATAGTATTTCGCCAGTCACTGAACCCTTCTCTTATAACAAAATGTGAGACATTTTTAGGAGCAAACAGTTTACAAACATAACAGTAAACTGATCCTGTTGATGGTGAATACAATAACCACTCTCTCTTGTATTTCTCACCATTGGCTTTTGTCCCAACGAAAAGTTTTTATGAACAGTATCTTGCTGGTTTGCCACTACTGAAATGCCGGTAAGACTTGTCAAATGGCCCATTGTGGTGTTGACAGTCACTGGGTCCACAAGCAATCCAATAAGCCACATCATCAGCAGAGAAATCAAGCCACAACCCTGGATGTTTTGCTATATTTACTTCATCTTCTGCAGACTGATTCATTTCACCACCATCACCATGGTCCACTAAACTTTCATTTTCAGCAATTATTTCAACCCCAGAATGTCTTGTAAAGCAACTTGAATCAACATTTGCAGTAGAGGTATCAAGAGAATTTACAGGCAAAGTGAGATCAGTAGTGAGACATGTGGTAGATGAACCTGCTTGTGACACCTCGGTGATTCCAACGTCATCATATTTTGATTTTGAAGTGATCAAAGTGGTATTTGTGTCCACTTCTGATGACGGAGATTGGTTTTGATTCAGAATCGGTATATCATGTTGACGTTGTGGTCGTGGAACTTGTGTGAAGAAATCAGTCAGCTTTGCAGTCTTGGACTCTAAATCCAAAGTCTTCTCTTGTTTCTCTTTTGATAGTTTTCGCTTTTGTGCACCACTTAACTGAACACGTTTCATCTTGGTTCTTGGGGTCTGTAAAATACAGAAATAAAAAGAATATTTTATTTGTATATTATGTGGCAATCAACACAGTTACACATATCACAATCTTGGCTTTGTTCTTTTATTCTCAGAAAGACAAAATAGGAACCGTACACAACCAAAGTGGCAATTTAAATATAAGTGGCAATTAAATATAACTCAACCGAAATATCAACTCGAAATGTTGAATACAAATCAAATCGAAAGAAGGAACCAAAAGAAGGAACCGAAAGAAGGAACCGAAACCTATAAAATAAAAATACTTAACATTAGAATTAATAATACGCAATCTATAAAAATATCAATATTAACATTTCACTATTAACGAGCCACATTTTATATTTACATTTATTTATTTATTTAAAACACAATATTTAATTATAGGAAATATGAACATTTGCTTAGGGCCTAAATTGTCCTAACTACGTTTGATGTTATATATACATTACAAATTATTCACTCTGGTTATTACAATCTAAATTCTTTTATACTGTTATGACAATATATAAATAAATTATAAAATAAAGATACGTGTATGATAAAATATTGTTATATATACAAATAAAGTACACTTCATAGACTTACCCTAGAGAAGAAGAGAGAGCAACAGATAAACTTCTTCAACGCTAATTAACTTAGGTCAGTATATCTTATTATAATGGCCATGATAAACATCACTTGATACAACAGCAATATAGAGAGTTTATAGTTTCTTTTATTTTAATATTAATTTATATTACAATTCTATAAACCTAAATCTTTCTGTAAAACAATACCAAATGATTATGTAAAATATATTTAATATTATATGCACAAATCACACGTTCAGAATAACTTCCTATAGCACACGAAAATATTTAATCTATATGTATTTTTAATATGGCGCTCAAAGATTTGATATAAACAAAATAATAACGCAAAGCGTAAAGTGTGTGATTACAACGAAATATATTTATTCTCTCAAAAGGGTTGTTGTTCACTACAAATTCAAACAATGAAAAAAAATAAATACTATATATGAATATATATAATTCAGTTTTCAACAGCTTATAGGCTATAAGCCGCGATTATAATAGTATAATAAATCCATGGTAAATCCGACAATGGAAAATTTCTGTGGTGCCCCCCTTCCCTTGATGCCCTAAGCACGGGCTTATTTTGCTTAATGGTTAATCCGGCCCTGCCATGGTGGCTACACAATCTTCACCAAGCTTTGTATCTGAAACATAGAAAATGATCACAGTGAAACTCTAGTAGTCTATAACAGCTGTTACAATGGTTTTGTTTGGTAAGAAACCGGTCTGTTACATTTGTACTACAGTGTATGTCCTGCACAGCTGTTCTGTACATAACCAGAAAACGAAAAAGTGGAAATTTGAACTCTTAAACGTGATTTTTAGCAAAAGTTCAAGAAAACAAACCCCTCCTAAAATTTAATTTTACATAGGAATACATACTGTCAGTCTTGAAATTCGCGCTTTAATGAGCATGATACCCCCTAATGTGATTACCGGAAAATTCACCGAAAGCAATTCACCGATGGAAAATTCACCGACGAAAATTCACCGACCATCAAATTCACCGACGGAAAAATCATCGACCCTCAAATTCACCCCCAGAAAATTCACCGACCTTTAAATTCACCGACAAACCAACCAACTTAATTAATTAGTTTAAAAACAAACTTGACAAATATTTCAAACCACGACAAACCAACCAACTTAATTAATTAGTTTAAAAACAAACTTGACAAATATTTCAAACCACGACAAACCAACCATCTAAACTAAACATTCATTAGTACCAGTTGAGTTGGATAGGTTACTACTCCTTTTGACTCATTCGTTCCCCAACACCCTTAAGAAATGGCGCTTCGTTTTGTAGAGTCCGAGAAAGGAAAGAAAAAGCTTTGTGTTAAAGGTCACCTGTACTACAAAGAAAAGCAAAATCACGATACAATTCATTGGAAGTGTGACCAATACCAGAAAACTAAATGTCGTGCTCGAGTATCTACAGTTGGTGACAATATAATTAAGCATTCAAATGAGCACAATCACCATGCAGATGCAGCAAGCGTCGAAGCAGCAAGTGTTAGTGAAATGATTCGCAAGAAGGCTACAGATACAACCGATTCTCCGCATTCAATATTATCTGATGCCTTTGCTGCATGTAGTCAAGCAGCAATTGGAAAGCTTCCTAGTACAGAAAACATCAAAAGAACAATGAGAAACATGCGAAGCAAGAAGCACGCAGGACCGGTCATACCAACCCTTTGCAAAGACATTGTTTTTCCTCAAGACTACACAAAACTGCCGAATGGCGAAGAGTTTTTATATTTTGACACGGGAAATTATGAAAATCGCATTATAGTCTTTGCCACTGTGCAAAATCTTCAAATGTTAATGAAAAGCAAACACTGGTATGCTAGGCCTGTTCAAAAATCAACTTTTTCTTATTTTCATAGGTTTCTGTACATTTTCCCATGCTTTTTGACCTGAAAAAGCCGAAAATCACAACTATTTTGACCTAGGATGTTGGGAAGCATTGCCGCATGGAGCTTTAAATTTTCTGCCTTGAAATCGGCCAAAGCGCCAATTCCGAGGTCCCTTGAATTATGTTTTGCACTTTAACTTTTGATCTAAACAAGATAGAGCAACAAATTAGGTATCAAATGAGAGCATAAAATTAATAAATAATAATAATAATAATAATAATAATAATAATAATAATTATCTATCATTTTTCAGGAAACAACAGAAACTCAATCAGAATCTAGAAAACCATCTACAAGTTACAACTTCACAATGGCATTAAGCAAGGAGCTGAGGGAGCTCCGTGGGCGCACAGTTGATATCTCAGAACCTCCACGTACTGTCCACAGGCAGGTGTCAACTGGGCCATCTACCAGATCTCTCACTGAAACTTTCCTGGTTGGATACCTTTCAGCTTTTATCAGTGGTTCCCAGCTTCCCACCAACAGACAGGCGTTCCAGTATTTCCTTAATCTTCAGAATTTACCGGAAAATGCAGGAGGCCCATGGTTCAAGACCTTGCATATGAAACAGTTGAATCTATCATCCCATTCTGGCAGATGGCTAGGATCAAGACAATGACCAAGTACAACGCAATGAAGCTCTTCATGAAACTACATGAGAAACATCGTGCTCTGGTGAAAAGCAAAGGAAGAGCAAGTAACCCTGGAGGAAAAAGAGGAGCATTTGTGCTGGAATTAGACAGCCTGTTCGATATAGGAGCTCCAGATGCAATCCAGGAAATACAGAACAACAGACTGTTATCCAGAGAGAAGAAAGATGAGGATATCAGGTTCTACGAAGACCAAAAGACTGAGAGGAAAGGTCATATGTCTGGTCATGACAAGATTTTGAGACAAGATCCCTGCAGCAAGCAGCGAGGAATGAAAGACTGCAGCATAGACAAGAACAAGGTAAAACTAATTACTTTGAACGTTACAAAAAGTTTTAAGTTTTACTCCATTGCGATATTTAGCATGTACTTAACAATTACTGTCTTAACATGTTGTACTATTTTACAGCTGCAGCAGAACAAGAGGCAGTTGTTCATGTGGATGACATTACCTGGGGTGACTCAACTGACAACGACGCTAACACAGAGGACATGGATTACCATCAGCCTCGTCCTGGATGTTCTCACCATCAAGACACTGTGACTAGTGTGACTTTGACGTTTCCAAGGAAGGTCATGGAATGTGATGTCATCTGCAATACAGCTGATCGTCTTGGTTTATCAGACAATCAAGTTACTGCCATGGTTTCTGCCACCTTGAAAGCTGGAGGGGCTGATCTGGATAACTTCGTCATCTCAACCTCAACAACACGTCGCAACAGAATGCTGTCCAGGTATAATATCAGCCAGAGTCACATGTCCAAGTTTTGTGAAAACCCCGACAGTACGCTGCCTTACACTGGGATGGAAAGTTGCTCAAAGATGTCTTGGGCAGTGAACCTGGAAGTACCTCAGAGACTTTAGCTGTGCTAGTGTCTGGTCCACCTTCATACACTGAAGGAAAGTTATTGGGAGTACCTGTCATCGACAATTCTTCTGGCACAGCTCAGGCTGAGGCTTCAATGGATTTACTGGAGACATGGGAACTTACGGATAATGTTACTGCCCTTGTTTTTGACACTACATCCAGTAACAGTGGAGTTCACAGAGGAGCTGCCAAACTGCTAGAGAAAATGCTGAACAAAAGGTGTTTTATCTGGCCTGTCGACATCACATCCTGGAAATCCTAGTAGGAGCAGTTTTGGAGAAGCTGTTTGGGAAGGTGAAGGGCCAGATAATCCCTGGTTTGAGCATCTGAAGGATGTTTGGACGGACTTGTCCAAGGAAAACCCAAAGATGCTGGCTATCAACAGCAAATGGCTGAAGGAAAAGAAGAAGAACAGTGAAGAAATACTCCAAGACATTCTAACAGCAGAAAGGCTTCCAAGAGCCGACTACAGGGAAATGGCTGAACTGACAGTCATTGTTCTTGGAGGAACGCCTCCTCCAGGTATTCACTGGAGTCGACCAGGCGCCATTCATCAGGCCAGATGGATGGCCAGAAACCTGTACTCCATGAAAATGCTGATGTTTGCAGATCAACTTGAGTACGACGAAGACACTGTATCAAAGCTGGAAAGACTCAACACCTTCCTTGCGCTGTTCTACACTCCTGTATGGATGATGTCAATGTCTGCTGCAGATGCTCCCGTGAATGATCTAAGTCTAATCCAGGACATGTTGAAGTACAAGAAAACTGACCCAGAGCTTGCTGATGCAGTACTTAATAAGATGGAAAACCACAAATGGTACCTGACGCAGGAAGTCGTGCCATTTGCCCTGTTCAGCAGTAGATTGAGTGACACATTGAAGCACGACATTGCTGCCCAGTTACATGTCACTGAGAAGCCAGACAGCTTCAGAACAGGAAAGCCTCTATTCCAGAGAGTCACAGCTAAGACCACCCTGGTTGATCTCATTGGCCCAGAATCACATTTCCTGCTGGACACACTGAACATTGGATCCGAGTGGCTTCTGGAACCTGTCACGTCTTGGCCACAGAATGAGGACTACAGAAAAGCGTTGGACTATGTTAAGAATCTGAAAGCGGTGAATGACATTGCTGAACGTGGTGTCAAGATGATGAGCGACTTTGCAAATGTCATAACAACAGATGCCAAGCAAAGGGACTATCTCCTTCAAGCTGTGGAGTTCAACAGACGCCGCTTTGACAGCTTCAAGAAACAAACTCTCAACAACTGACTGTGTAAATGTCATTATGAAATTAATCACCATGTAATGCTTTCACTTCTTGATCGATTAGACTTGTGACAAAATGTTAATCTCAAATTTGTGTCATGAATAAGGCGCCTTGTCTGCCTTGAGTGTGAGAAAACGAATTTTGTGATATTTCTGAAATCTTTGTATGTACCAATGTGCCATTTCTTGTTCCAAGACTATCATAATTGTATAAGTTAGAAAGAGGATTAAAAACACTTTAATTTGGTGCCTATTTTGTTGCTCTATCTTGTTTAGATAAAAAGTTATAGTGCAAAACATGATTCAAGGGACCCCGGAACTGGTGCTTTTGGCCGATTTCAAGGCAGAAAACTTAAAGCTCCATGCGGCAATGCTTCCCAACAACCTAGGTCAAAATGGTTGTGATTTTCGGCCTTTTCAGGTCAAAAAGCATGGGAAAAAGTACAGAAACCTATGAAAATAAGAAAAAGTTGATTTTTGAACAGGGCTACTGGTATGCCGATGGCACATTCAAAGCAGCGCCGTTGCTATTCAAGCAATTATACACACTGCATGGTTTAGAAGATAACGTTTCAATTCCACTAGTGTATGCTTTGCTACCCGACAAATCCGAAGAAACCTATAAGATTTTTTTGGAAAGCATCATAAGATTTGATCCCTCTTCAACCCCGTTAATAATAACTACTGATTATGAAAAAGCCATGATTAAAGCTTCTAAGCAAGTGTTCCCAAACACGAAACAAAGAGGATGCTTTTTTCATTTTTCTCAATGCATCATGCGAGCCATTAAAGCACATGGTCTGAAACAACGATATAAAATGGATGCAGATTTTGCCCTAAACCTTCGTATGCTATCTGCATTAGCATTTGTCCCTCCGCTTAATGTAGTTGAGGCTTTTGAAATTTTGTGCGACAGCGATATTTTGCCTCCTGAAGCTCAACAAGTCATTGATTATTTTGAGGATACTTGGATTGGTCGTCCAGATCGAAGGCAACGGCGTCGACCACCACAGTTTCCACATGAGATGTGGAACGTTCACGATACTATCGTAAATGATTTGCCAAAAACGAATAATAATGTCGAAGGTTGGCATAGGGGATTTGAAGAGCAGCTAACTTCCTGCCATCCGAATATTTGGAAATTTGTGGAGTCCATAAAAAAAGAACAAACTTTAAGCGAAGCCAAAATTGAACAATATATTGCAGGTCAAGAGCCACCGAGAAAGAGAAGAAAATACCGGGACTATGCAAAAAGAATAAGAAGAATTGTACTAAAATACGAACCTGACCAGTGTGTCAAAGCCTTTGCAAGAGGCATAGCTCATAATATATCGTTTTAATTATTAATGATTGTTAAAGTACCTTGCATAAAGCTTTTAATTTCTTTTAATTCTTTTAATAAACTATGAATCTTAATGAATTATGAAGTATCCTTTAATAAAGCTTTTAATTTTGCGTATATTCTTTTAATAAATTATGAAATATTTGTACAGATTGGTAAATTTATAAATTACAAGTATTTGGCGGTAAATTTGCTCGTCGGTGAATTTAATGGTCGGTGAACTTTCCAGCGATGAATTGTCAGTCGGTGAATTTGATGGTCGGTGAATTTTCGTCGGTGAATTTTCCGTCGGTAAATTGATTTCGGTGAATTTACCGCACACCCCCTAATGTACATATTAAATTTATTGAAATTTTTGTATTCCCACCAATCTTTTACCGTTAGCTGGGGCATTGTACTATCTGAATATTTTGGCTTCTCTTGCGGGGTGAGACAAGGCTCCTTCTCTCCCCTATGCTGTTTAATGTGTATATTGACGGATTAATTGCTTCACTTAATGAGACAATGGTGGGATGTCGTATAGATAACACAAGGATAAATAACTTAGTTTATGCCGATAATATGGTGTTAATAAGTCCCTCTGTTAAAGGTCTGGATCTACTACTAAAAGTCTGCGAAGTGTATTCGTAGAAACATGATATTCTTTTTAATGTTACAAAAACTAAGGTTATGCAATTTCATCCTAAAAGCTGTAATCAGCCAGCTGATATAAGGTTTAAAATGAATGGTGAAGTAATTGAGGAAGTACAAGAGTTTAAGTATTTGGGTCAAACTATTACCAGCTCCTTGAGTGATGACTCGAATATGAGAAAACAATCCCGAAGCCTTTGTGCCAAAGCGAATATGACTATAAGGAACTTTCGGTTCTGACAAGTGAAGCTAAAGACACTCTCGTATTTTCTGCAGTAATATTTACGGACAGCAACTCTGGGTGAACTATAAAAAAGGTTCTGGCAGAACCCTAAATTTGCTGTACAACAGATCTTTTAGACTCTTACATAAATTACCCCCAAGATGCTCAGCTTCGCAAATGTTTGCTACCCGCAATGTCCCGAGCTTCCCGGAGGCAATAAGACGTGCTCAATACAGTCTGATGCAAAGAATTAGAAAATCAACCAACCCGATCATACCCGTAGCCACGTTGAGGCAGACGAGGCGGCTGCCTCGTCTGGCTTAACGGACATTTTGGATCAATGAGGAAATTGAATTTCAAAGGAAATCTGAGGAAATTGACAGAAATAGGCTTTTACCTTCAGCCATCAGTCAAGTAGCAAATGATAAGAACTGGTTTCTGGTCATATCACTGTAATGCACTCAAACCACAAATAACATGAATAAAAACATAGAGTAGCAGCATTTAAGTGAAGTTATTATTGTCCAATTCACTCTCAGTTACCATACGCTCAAAGTGCATGATTTTGTGCTAGGATTAAAAAAATCTTCTGAAGGAGCATGGCCCCGGACCCCCTAGTAGGGCTATTTTCGCCTTGTCTGTTTTTAAGCTCTGGCTACGGCCTTGCCGATTATCCAAGCTCTCCATGAGTCCAGCCGTTTGTCTTCTGAGCTATGGAATTCTTGGTACGAAAACGTCTGTCTGTAGCTCCACTTAAATTCGACATTACTGTATTATTTCTAATCAACTGTATATATTTCTATCCTTAGTATGTGAACTGTCATTGTATTAATAATATATGTCATATGGACTATAGTCTAACAATAAATGTTTTCTTTTTCATTTTCATTTTCAGTTCATAAATTATAGTAAGCCTACTTTCTTGGGCACATCAAATTGGTGATCCGTAGTCCCATATATAATATATATTATATATATATATATATTATATATATATATATATAAAACCTTGGTTAACCTTCGTTTTGCTTCCGCCCGAATCGTTCATTCTGACGAAGGTCAAGCTTGTTGCTCCACCTAAGACTTACAGTACAACGTGGAATCCGAACCACGACTCACCACTGGTGGTCATAAATTACAAAGTCCTCGCCTGGACTCGATCTCATGATCTTATGATCAGCACCCCAGCGTCTTAACCACTAGGTGACCCAGGGTACCCATTTTTCTACCAACTAACTTTATTGTATGGAAGGATGAACAGCTGGGTTTGCTGCGCGCCGACTGCCATTACCGGGAATCGTACTTGGGGCCGGTGGATTCGTAGTCAACGATACTAACCACCACATACACACACACACACACACACACACACACACATATATATATATATATATATATATATATATATTATATATATATATATATATGTATATTACGATGTATGTCTATCCAGTTCTTAAACGTGAGTGTTCACGGCAGTTTTTGCCATCCAAGAACTGTTCCAAACATGTTTTAGAAATGAATACGAGAAATAGTGATGAACCAGCTGTTTGTATTTGTAGAACCGTGGCTTTCTCATGATGAAACCTATTTTTTCCGACTAGTGGTATTACCTTTCGTTTCAATGATCCTTGGAGGTTGAAAAAACGTAAAGTTAATCAACTAACCAACCGATCCTGGGCTGATCCAGTTTCTTCAAGAAGTGTGTAAGTGAAGGTGTTCGTTTGTTATTTCCATAAATCTTTTATTATTTGTGCTTTTTTATCGTTTGTGTTGGACAATATGGCGACGAGTGAACGTACTTCCTGAACATCTAATGCAAGGTACCGTTATATTAAAGAAAGGTATTGGTAAACTGTAGCAATAGAGGCAAGTACCATAGTTTGAAAGTGGAAGAAAAAGTTTGCGAACGAATGCTTATCAAGGAAGTTTTAGAAAGATTTAGAAAAAACTGTCATTTATTCATGATCATGACAGCTTCTATTGCTTTGATACGATATCAAAACCCGTGACCAAATAGAATGCTATTTACCTCATTTACGATTACGTTTGCTTACAAACCAAAGCATTCAGGACTAATTTTAGATCAGGCTATATAGGCTATGCATGCAGACATGTATCAGAATTACTCCCCAAACGCGCAAACATGGATTTATTGGTAAAACTTTACTATCCAGACAGTGTTCATATCCAGAGTTCATAGGGCTCTATTAGTAACCTAACTAGGCCAGTACCCAAGGGGGGGTCCACTTTTGGGTATTTTTTTACAAGAGTACACTACAGGCTTTTGAGGAATTTTACCTTTGCAATCAATAGTTTAGACAATTCTAAGACATTTTTCTTCTGTAACATTTCTCTCTCAAATTACGTATAAGCGAGATATTACGTGTTTACATTGGTAAATATTTACTATTACATCGGTCTCCGGTAGAAAGTTTTAAAAGCTGGTTTTCAATGTTTTTTAATGTGCTGAATTAAAAAATGATACTCATTTCCGTCGCAAATGATTTGGGTAAATATTGGTTCTTTTCCGTTCTACCCCAGCAACAAAAAATGAAGTTATATATTATTTTCTACTGTAGTTTTACTTGCTGAATTCAATAATATATATCTATTATATCTTATTTTGGAGAAATTAAGGTAATTATTCGTTTTTTGACCCAGTCTCTTTTTATAGTGAGAGCAAACGTTTCTGGTCAATTTGGAGGTGCTCTGCACGAATCTGCCATCCGTTTCCTGTGCAAATGCGTAGTTTTCGAGATATCGTCATCTCGAAAACTACGCATTTGCACAGGAAACGGATGGCAGATTCGTGCAAAACACCTCAAAATCGACCAGAAAAGTTTGCATTCGTGCTAAACTTAACTTAACTTAACTTAACTTAACTTAACTTAAGATTTCCAGTTAACAATGGACTCACTGCCTAGTTTTATAACTTTCTCGGCATAACGTTGTGAAAAATATTTTCACAAATAAATATTTATGAACCGGAGGTTTTTATTCACCGAGAAGTTGCAATGTTCCAGCCATGTGCCCTTAAAGCTAGAAACAGTAAATCCACACTCACGCTTATTTTTTGGATTTTTTTTACGGCACCTAAACACCTTCGAGTCTTGTCTTAAAATACAGGCAGTATTACATTTAGGGCAAATCACGGATGTCGGAATTATGCCATGATTGGAAAAAACATCTAAACTTTTATCTTCATCGAGGCCAACAAGGCGGATTAGGTCTTCAAAATCAAGTTCACAAGATTGACACGTCATAACAGTAGAACGAAAATCACCACACTAACAAAAAACAGAAAGAAGTAGGCAAAAGCAAGAAAAAGTAGCCAAAAAAAGCCAAGTAGCCAAAAAAAGCCAAGAAAAATCTCCAAAAAAGTCCAAAAAAGGTAGCCAAATAAACAAACCCACCGAAATTTATATACATACATATTAGAAAGTAGAAAATATTTTTTTTAAAAAAGTACATTTTATACAAATTTGCACAAGATAATATATATATTTTCTTATTCAGTTTTGATTGGTTATTCAATATATATTGCTGTTATAGCTGGGTGTGACTGGGTCAAAAAACGAATATTAACCGAAATTAATAACAAAAGAGTTATAGTCTGTTTATTTTATTTAAAAGTAGAGTTTGCATTTAAGATTTCAATAAAAATGTCCTTTCCTTTTTGTCTTCTCCACAGAAATTCACATAAATAAGAATCTATCATATTTCTAGATGTTCCCCAATGTCTCTCGTTCCTTTGTTTAGCTAAATCAACTGTACGCCCTTGACGATTGGTTAGGTTAGGTCGTGATATTTTCGTTAGTTAGCCTTATAAGGTTAACTAAAGAAGGCTTGGGTAGAACGTTATTTCCTTAACTATGTTTATGAAATTCCATTTATCATCCATAACAATATCTACAAAAGAGAGAAAAAAAATTAATAATTATAACCATAACTAATTAAAGCACGAATACTTTCTCCAAAATAAAATATATATTATCGAATTCAGCAAGTAAAACCACACTAGAAATTGTTGCTGGGGTAGAACGGAAAAGATCCTAAATATTTACTACTACATCGGTCTCCGGTAGAAAGTTTTAAAAGCTGGTTTTCAATGTTTTTCAATGTGCTGAATTAAAAAATGATACTCATTTCAGTCGCAAATGATTTGTTAAATAAATTTCACCTTCAAAATTGGTCGAACCTAAAACAACCTAAGCAAACCTAACCTAACCTAAAATAACCTAACCTAACTCTTTAACAGATCATTTGCGACGGAAATGAGTATCATTTTTTAATTCAGCACACTGAAAAACGTTGAAAACCAGCTTGTAAAACTTTCTACCGGAGACCGGTGTAATAGTAAAGAAATACCTTTACTTTTAGGCCGCCTATTGGTGCAATCGTGTGGTTCAAATTTTGAATTCAGTCAGTCTCGCCCAAGCTTTAGTGTCGCTCGCCAGGAAACTTGATCGTCATGGCTGAAGGGTGTGGCGGTTGTAGTGAAAACTATTGGTCGATTATTGCTAAATTTCATAAGAATAATCCTGCAACTTTCTCCTCCTTGCGTTCACACGGTGTATTGCCTAGTACTGTTCAGTGTTCGAACTGTGAATTGCCGTGTTTCTATCGTGAAGACAAACATCACTGGTTCTGTGGCCGTTCGACCAGGGTAGCTAAATCTACTGTATTATGATGTTAGGTTATGTTATGTTATGTTAGGTATTATTGCAGTTTCGGCCCCAATCGGTTCTCGACAATTTTGATGTGTTGTTTAGCTGTATCTCTTCATTTCGGACAACTTTTTCTAAACCACTTCCGTCGCAAATGGATAATAATGGAGATAATAAATATAATAATTTTTGGTCCGCCATATTGTCTCAGTCTAACCATGGCTACAGTGTGTGAAGGTTGTGCTCTTACTCCGGTTTGAAGTGATTCATAAATTTTTTAAGAATAACATTACTCGCTCGGTTTCTTTCGTTCTCGTTAGGTTAGGTTAGATTGAGTTGGGTTGGGTTATGAAACTTATGTTTTTCCTATGTTTTTTAATTTGATTCACTCGAATTTGACATCCATTTCCATTGCAAATCACTCGTTTTTGGCTTTTGATGTTGGGGGGGGGGGATCTCAAAAACGAGTGATTTGCAACGGAAACGGGTGCCAAATTCGAATGATTCGCATCAAAAAACATAGGAAAAGCATAGTTTTGATTTACAAAGCCCGTAATGTACACTTGTAAAAATTTACCCACTTTTGTAACCATAGTTATAACTTATGATGTGATATTGTAATATATAACATCATTTAGTAAATAAACACTTGCCTTTTTTTTTAACTTCACAAACTACTCTAAACCCCCTTTGCGGTGACTAGGTCGTTGCACCAAAAGGTCCGCCAGGGCCAGTTCCGTATTACCCCACAACGCAAAATATGATTTTATTAAACATTAGGATTATAAATTATTTTGATAGTCTATTAAAAATTCGGTTAATATTCGTCTTTTAACCCGCTCACGCACGGTTAAAACAGTACAATATATTGAATTGCCATTCAAAATTGATTAAGAAAATATATATCTTATCTTGTGCAGATTTGTATAAAATGTTTTTTTTTTATAAAAATATATTTCCTATTTTTCGTGTTTTTTTTTCAATATATATATATATCGACTATTTGGTGAATATTTCCTATTTTTTGGTGTTTCTGGCTACTTCTGCGTAATTCAATTTGTCCTGTTTTAAAATTAAATCACTTTTAGTAATTGTTGGTCTGTTAGTTTGCTGTTTTTGTGACCACAAGTATGACGTGTCAGTTTTGCATATTTGACTTTGAAGACTTAATCCGCCATATTGCCCTCGATGAAGACAAGAGTTTAGACCTTTTTTTCAATCACGGAATAATTAAGACATCCGTGACCTGCCCTAAATGCAATAATGCTTGTATTTTAAGAAAAGACCAGAAGGTCTTTAGGTGCCGTAAAAAAAATCCTAAAAATAAACGTGAGTGTCGTTTCATTGTTTCAATCTTTAAGGGCACGTGGCTAGAGCATTGTAACGTTTCGGCGAATAAAAACCTCCGTTTCATAAATGTTTATTTGCGTAAATTTTTTTCACAAAGTTATGCACAAACATATCTAAAATTAGGCAGTGAGAGCGTTGTTAATTGGAAGTCGTACTGTGGTGAAGTTTGTGAAAAATGGATGGATAATAAATAAACAATTGGTGGGCCCGGCGTGATTGTGGAAATTGATGAATCGCATTTTGGCCGTGCCAAATATGATCGTGGGCGGAAAATTCAGGGAATATGGGTATTCGGTGGCATTGAGCGTGAGTCTAAGGCTAAATTTGTTATCCCTGTGGAAGACAGAACGGCACAGACCCTTTTGCCATTGATCCAGAAAAATATTAAGCCGGGTTCAATCATTATTAGCGACTGTTGGCGTGCCTATGATCGTATCAGTGAGCTTGGTTACATGCATAAGCGAGTTAACCACAGTGAAAATTTTGTGGATCCCCACGACAATAGTATCCACACACAAAACATTGAACGCCTGTGGAAGGACGTGAAATCGTGAGTTTTACGTGCTGGGAACAAACGCCCTCATTACCGGAAATATTTTGCGCGGTACTTGTTCCTAGCAGAACATACCGACGAGTCCACAAAATTGCATCACTTCCTGACTGCAATTGCAGAACTCTACCCTCCGCAATAAGGTAAGGTATTGTGGTTAGGTCGGTTAGGTCAATTGAAATGCCCGGTTAGGTCAATTGAATGCCCGGTTAGGTCAATTGAATACCAGGTTAGGTCAACTGTATGCCCTTGATGATTGGTTAGGTTAAGTCATGATATTTTCGTTAGTTTAAACGAAAATGGCGAGTGCAAACTTTTCTGGTTAATTTTGAGGTATTTTGTACGAAACTGCCATCCGTTTCCTGTGCAAATGCGTAGTTTTCGAGATGACGATATCTCGAAAACTACGAATTTGCACAGGAAACGGATGACAGATTCGTGCAAAACACCTCAAAATTGACCAGAAAAATTTGTTCTCATCATAAAAACACACTGGGTGTAAAAACGAATAATTACCAAAAATTCAAAATAAAGTAGTTTGGCCGCAAAAAAAACATAAAACCCTATACCGATCAATTTGGGATGCGTGATCTTTACGGGGTCTCCTCCCCCGTACCCCCGAGACCTAAATTATACAAATGATAATGTAATAACATGTGCCCACCTTGCCTGGGTAGCCGGAGCCATAAGGACTAATGTAAAGGATAAAAAAGTTAAGTGCACTTTTTTAAATTTATTACAAACCAATATGTTCCCAACTCCATCAGTATTAGCAAAAATAAATTCACCATATTGAATATTTTTATCAGAAGTAGAAAACCATGGTTGTTTTTTACTAACGAAATGCATCAATTTTTTAATAAAATATATATACGAAACTATTTTTTAATAAAAAAAATGTGGGGGCAATACGAAACTGTAGCCGGTCCGCCTTTCCACAATTTCGACTCTCCCGCCCCCCTTCCCCTTGTGAAGTTCTGGGTACGTGACTGCTAACCTAACAACCAAATCAAGTTTTTCCGATTACTTTGTGATCTAGATTTTGCTTAGCACATGGATGGAAAAACTAACAAAAATATCACAACCGAACATTCATTTGTACAAGAAATGAATGTCAGATTTGAATAAAACACATCAAAATACACCAGAAAAACCTATTCTCATATCAAAATCGACCCGCAGGTATAAAACCAATAATTAATTACCACCATACGATTTCAATCGATTTTAATCGATCCAGAAATTGCTTATATCTCCGTTAATATCAATTTGCACAAGAAATACCATAGAAGAAAATAGAGTCGGATTTAAATTCTACATGAGAAAAACCTATTGTCATCCCAAAGTCCAGGTCATGTGTTAAAACGAATATTAACTAACGCAAACTCGAAAAATATGAATTTACGAAAAAAACGCTATAGGGTAAAGTATTCTTATTTTTTTTTGCTCTGTCTCCTTGTATAAAAATCAACGTAGATTTCTGGCCATGTGAGTAGTATGGGCTAAAAATGGACGAGTGCAAGAATGTTGCAGAGATAATGATCAATGTTGCAAAGGGGTATGCAATGAAGGGGGGAGTGGGTTTATGCAAAGGGGGGGAATGTTGCAGGTGCAACAAGGGGTTATGAAACTTGGAGGCGGCGTTATCCCCTAAGAGAAATAGAGGAGAAGGGGAGAGAGGAAGAGAGGTGTTCACCTGTCTGGAGCCAAGTGCATATTAAGACTTCAGCCGTGCGCCCGCTGTTTTATTAGTTGTAAATCCGCCAGTTGGCTTAGAAGGCGTAAATGGCTTGTACAGGTTGAGTTGCCAGATTGTGTATTTTTAATTAAAGCATATATTATTGACTGTTGGCTAAGAAGGCGTAAATGGCTTGTACAGTTTGAGTTGCCAGATTGTGCTATTTACAACCAAAAGAATTAAATAAAACACCATTACATCATTCTGTTTATTTAGACGAAATATTGTAAATATATAGAAAATAAATATACATTGGAATGGTATAAAAAATTTAAAATAATAATAGTATAAGAAATATGAACGAGGAATATGTATACAATCAAAAAATATAACCATCAATATAACAGTACAGGAGAAATATATACATATATACACACAATTATGTTAAATATATTGAAAATAAATACACACTTCTAACTGCACAAAATCGAAAAAATAAAAAATAAGAAATACAAAACGTATAACCATCAATATAGCAGTACAGGAGAAACACACACACAATTATGTTAAATATATTGAAAATAAATACACTTTATCTTCTACCGCACAAAATAAGAAATACAAAACGTATAGCCATCAGTATAACAGTACAGGTGAAATATATATACACAATTATGTTAAATATATTTAAAATAAATACATTCACTTTGTTTTACTGCGCAATCCACTAAACTCACACGTAATCGAGTCTACAATCACATCGTTATTGCTTTGCATTACGCAGTATACGCGGTTTAATATTATTTTACTGCTCAAGGTATAAGGAAATCTGTACTCTATATAAATGGCCTTCATATCCACTTTACAGCCGGTTGGCAAGTTACCTTTAAATACGGTTAGAATACAATCAAAAGCACGCACAAAGAGTTCATCGTTAGCCACATCATTATTAAATACAAGTTTATAAACACGCCTTTCCAATCGAGGGTTTATTTTTACCGACCAGAGCTTTTCAATCGTGAACTCATCTTCACACTGCATAGCGGCAGTTGAAATAACCTTCTAAATCGTTCCGACAGCTGCTCATTATATAAAGAAATAGTTCTTCAGGGTGAACGGTGTAGGTGAGTTCAGCCCTTTACCACTCAAGTGCTTTGTACCAAAGTTCATAATATTTCAAAGAGTCTAAACTTTTAAAATAAGTATCCAGCTCTAGACCATTCTCACCTTGTTCAGTCCTACACTCGGTAAACCCATCGAGCAGAGCGGTGTATGCGTATTCAAGAACCGTATCAAAATAAAGCATATCCATAACACGCGCGTCTAATATAGGCTTCAGCTTGCGGAATCCGACGATTTCAAACATTCTGTCGAGGATGAAACGGTTTCGCGTAGGGACAAGAGCGTTATTATCAGAAGCATTCTTTCACATCAGCCGTATATCAATGCATGGCCGATCGTTATTTATGCACAACGTACAAACAACAGCATATGAGGGGATGTCACTATTCTGCTCTCTTCTTGTACCTACACCTGTAGGAATTTTATAACGATCCTCACTCCACTCCTCAACTATCACGAAGATTCTATTCATCTCCTCGACACTTAAATAAACAACATTCCGTTCGTTTGTTTGTCTACATCCCGTTTCCAGTACATAGTTAACGGCATCGGATTTACGCCTGAACACGCGCAACGACTTCGTCACGGACACATCGTACACGGCGTTGAGAATACTGGTCAAAGGAAGTTCCATCGTATTCGAGGAGCGCACGTCCAGTCGGCTCAAGATCTGAGATGACTATGAGCCACATGCAACGGATCGGCTCGACGGGAGGAGTGAGTCACACCATAAGCTAATGAAACGTGTACGGCGCTGTTCGAATAGTTGTATCCCATTATATTGGGTAGATGTTTTGAGAAATTTTCCGATACATGAAGTAATAATGGTTTTAATGTTTTATCACTCCCACTCCCCAGAATACGCACCAGACATTTTTGCATAGGGGGATTTTCACGAACTAAACACACTTTATATTGGTTTAATGTTTTATCACTCACCAGACCTTCATTTCCACAAACTAAACATCTTCACAATCTGGTGCACTATTTGAGAGGAACATATGCCTATATTTTTCCTTTTTGTTTAACAAGCGATACTTGTCTTTAAAGTCTGTTAAAAACTCACACAGGGCATTAGCCATAACCTCACTACAAACCTCGTCATGATATATATTAATATAGTGATAAAAATACTTACGATTCTCCATGATGACAAGATTTACATTCTCAGTCGCAGGGTACGAGTAATCCGTATGATGCAACATGATATAATATCGCTTGTCACACCACTCATCAACAAGACTCGCTATCCATATCCGTTGCTTCTCTTCTACATGTGTTGTTTTCTTTACTTCACGATATATATATATAAGCTTTTATAAAGTTTAGTCCTACAACATAGTTCAAGACATCACTTGTATTACGAAATCCTACATTGCTCTCACCAGAATAGCCGTAGAGTATTTGTACCTCTTGCTCCTTCGCACGATTCAATGTAGCCTTAAAAGTATCAAAGGAGGGTGGAATAGAGAGTTTTTCAGTACCCACCACATCTTGACACTTTGCAGAATACCACTTCATAAACGTCGAACACGCAATATTAAAGGTAGCCATTACTATTTTCTGTCTACGCGGGAGAATACACGTCTGAGGTCCAGGGCTTACTGCGATCAATTGAGCACGCAGGGAAGCCCAGGTAGTAGCAGGAGTCTCGTGATCAATCATACAGGTGGGCGGAGCTTAGAACTTTCTCCTGTACACACGCTGGGTAGAGCTTAGAATTTTCTACTGTGCACACACACACACACACACACACAAAGGAGAAAATGAAACGCTAATTGAGACACGATTTATTTAATAAACGAAATATTCAAGGTATATATATTTACAAATACGTGTAATACATAAGTTAACAATAGACACATCAAAGATTATGGCGGTTCTGTGGGAGGAGCGAAAGGCAAGACTGTAGAATATAAGGGTGAACATTTAAATATTTATTATATTTTGTAAATGACCCACTTAGGAGTGTGGCGTGTTAGAAATGGATTCTGTAGAAAAATTCTGGTTCACGAGGTCATCCACATGTATTATATCTGGTCCTACAGGATGTGGTAAAACTGTGCTTATACTTAAAATCATTAAAGAAAAGGGAGAGATGTTCTCAAAATTTGTGCATAAAGTTATATGGTGCTATTCAGCGTATCAATCAGTGTTCAACGAGTACCAAGATATTATTTTGTTCCACAAAGGTGTATATGATGTTAATTCGTTAAAGGGAAATGAACATACAGTAATTGTAATTGACGATCTCATGTTGGAGATGGATAAAACGTTTGCCGAGACATTTACAGTATTCTCCCACAATCTTAACATAAGCGTCTTCTTCATCAATCAGAATCTATTTTTAAAAAATAGATACATGCGCGTTGTGTCGTTAAATACACAATATCTAGTCTTATTCGCGCAACGTAGAGATGTATCACAAATTGGGGTATTAGACAATCAAATGTTCCCGAATCGGCGTAAGAAGTTTTTGGAAGTTTATAAAGAAGCTACAAGCACGCGTTACGGATATTTGCTTTGCGACCTTCATCCGAGAAACACGTTTAGGGTGCTTCAAAGAACGAATATATTTCCAAACGAACCTGAAACGGTATATATTCCAGAATGACAGAGGCTAAAGAAATACCATGAATTAATAAAAATCTATCATCGACTGCCCTGGGCAGGCAATGCAGCAGATGTTTATTAAAAATACCGACTCCGACTTTTTAAAATGCATCTGTGAAATCTGTCTTAACGTTATAAATTGCAATGTATCAATGAATCCACCTCAGAAGGCTCGCCTACGCCGTTACAAGAACATAATACGTGCACTCGCTCGTAAAAGTCAAAGTGAAGGGAAGAAAAAACGAATTATTGTACAGAGAGGAGGGTCATTCCTCCCCATCTTATTTTCAGTTTTGGGTCCTTTACTGACTAGATTAATATAATGAAGAAAGTGGTAGTGATTCCACACGAGGTGTATGCTTCACTGCAAAGTTCAAAGAATACAGGCACGAAACTAGATCCCCGTAAAAGCAGACTGTAGGGAAGAAAAAACGAATTATTGTACAAAGAGGAGGGTCATTCCTCCCCATTTTATTTTCAGTTTTGGGTCCTTTACTGACTAGATTAATATAATGAAGAAAGTGGTAGTGATTCCACACGAGGTGTATGCTTCACTGCAAAGTTCAAAGAATCCAGCCACGGAACTAGATCCCCGTAAAAGCAGACTTAAAAGAATGGAAAGCGAATTGCCAGCCCTATTAAACAGTGAAAAAACACCTGATGGGAAAAGAATCTTATGTTTCTTCACGAGTACGAAAATTATAAGAACCCGACAGAGATTCCCGTGGTTATTAGGCACAGAACGGGGAACGATGGACATGGTGACATAGGACCTGTGTCCGACGATAGAGCTGACCAACCAAAGATTAATGGACCGGCCACACAACATATCGAGCATGTATTAAAAAGCACCCTCCCACATACATTGAGGAATAAAGGTTTAAGTCTTTATAATCTATTGAATGAGGACCCAGCCATACAGTGGACCGATACAGGTGAGATCATTGTGGAAGGAGCAAAGGTACAGGGATCGAATATCGTAGACATCGTCCATGATCTGGTGAGAAAGTGGGATAGGCCCTCACCATCAGGATGGAAGCATATTAAAGCAAGACTACAACAAATAAATGTCCCCAAAACAATGATAGGAAATCTGAACAGGTTAAAAGACTTGGAACATGCGTCGCACGTGACACAATTGAAGACGCCATCCCCCGGCGGTAACACCTCTGAAGAGGAGAAAGAAGAGGTTAAACAACGGTCAACCCTACCCACGTGCCTCTAAAATACGCAAATGGCTAACATATTAAGAAGACGTTATTATGACATTTCTAACCCAGCCTCCTACGGAGGCGTAGATAGACTGTACAGAAGTGTTTACGGAGTAGGAAAAAAGATGTTGAGAGATTTTTGCGGGAGCAGGACGCTTATACACTTCATAAGCCTGTGAGAAAAAGGTTTAAAACAGCCAAGACAACAGCTGCTTCGATTGACTCTATTTGGCAAGCAGATTTAACAGACATGCAAAGATATTCTGTGTATAACGATGGTTACCGCTACATTCTATTCATAATAGATGTATTCTCTAGATATCTGTGGCTAATTCCTCTGAAAAATAAATCACCTGAAACAGTTGCTAAAGCCACCAAAACGCTGATGTTAAAGAAAACAGGGTTCCTGGCTATTTTTGTACGGATATGGGGAAGGAATTTATAGGCCGTGCTTTTCAGAACATGTTGACAGAGTTTAATATCAGCTATTACACTACCAATTCTATACATAAGGCTTCTTTAGCTGAAAGAGTTCAACGTACCATAAAGGAACGCATGCACCGCTATTTTACACATAAAAACACATACAGATTTCTAGACATTCTGGAATCATTGGCCTCATCCTACAACCGCTCACACCATCGCACGATTGGGACAACACCTAACGAGTTTTAGAAAGAGGTACGCGCCCAGAGGTGAGAAGAGATGGAACACCACCACCACACTCTGCGCGTTTCAAAATCAATGATTATGTAAGGCTGTCGCGTTCGGGAAATAAATTCGCGAAGGGATTTGAGCAAGGATGGACACGTGAGATTTTTAAAGTTAGGGCTATGAGACCTAAAGGTGAGATAATGATGTATTACGTTGAAGATTTGAATGGGGAAGAAATCGCAGGAGGCTTTTACCGCGAGGAGTTGCAGAAAGTGGCATTTAATTTAGGAAAAAATGTGTTTAAAATTGAGAAAATTTTAGGAAGCAAAGGTTCAGGAAAGAGAAAAATGTACCTGGTGAAATGGCTAGGTACCCAGAAAGCTTCAACACCTATATAAAAGCTGATGCAATAATGAAGCTTAAATAGTATGCAACATGGCTCCTAACCATTTCTACGTCACACTCCCGTCCTCCTCGTCCCTGTCTGTACACCCTAACAACACACTAGCCAACTTTGTAACAGACTCCATGGACCCATTGAATTGGGTCGTGATTCGTATGAGGTGGGATATGTGAAATTCAGCTGGACACCCTCTTTTTAAATATTGATTATAAAGATACCGTTTTTACGATTCTTAGAGACTGTAATGAGTGTGAAAAAGCCGGGGTAACTCGGGATGAAACCATGCGTACCGCCCGGACTGGGATGCACGGTATTACAGTACAGAAGTAACACTAGGCCGGGTCACTATGGTGAGGCGAGGATGTTGTGAGAGACTTAAACGTAAGTTTAAAAAGCTCAAATCTTACGGGCGATTTAGTATACGAAATCGTAAACAATGATCCCCATGCATACACTATGGCCCTAAAATCGCAGGCTAACCGAAATATTAAAGACCAAAGAGTGTTCAAAATTATGACCGATGGACGATATCGATCAGTCATCCAAAGATACATTTCACGAGGCACAACACGACTTGTCCAGCCTAATGTATCAGTTGAAATTGGAGAAAATGGTTGACGGCTATAAACCCCCAGACATGTGCTATATTTACAGCAATATAGTGGAGCACCAGTTTGTTGGGGATACCCAGGCACGCCTGCTGCGCATTGCTCACATTCCCAACCATAGAGGAAGGAGTTTGAGTATTACATATGACAGACCCCATTATGTGAATGTCGCAACTAATCTAATAACCAATATCTCAATATATATAAGAACGATTGAGGGTAAAAATTTCCCATTCGGTAACGGGAGCTTAACAGTGAAGCTGCACTTTCGACGCACTGAGTTATAATGGACAGAAAGCCTTTCACCGTCTATCGAGGGGTGAGATACCAGCGTGGTAGTGGACTTGGATCCATTTTTTCAACCATACTACGTACGGCTGTCCTTTGCTGAAGAGGGGTGCCAGATACCTCGGAAGGAAAGCGCTACAATCAGGTCTTAACACTGCAGAAGACATATTGGCTGGGGCTAAACCTAAAGAAGCTCTAAAAAAACTTAAAACGTACACGGGACGAAATCGTCAAAGATGCAAAGAGAAAAATGCGTGGTGGTGGGAAGAAGAGAGGACTGCCGGAAGAAGGGATTACCACCACGTGGCATTAAACGTAAAAGGATATCAAAAAAGAAGTGTTCTAAGCGAATGAAACCTATGGTTGACCATTTTTTTGACTGATATAAGCTAAGGACATTGATCTCATGAATCATAGTTTGTTTACTACTTGTCGAGAGAGGAGGCACTATTTCTAACTCGTCATGGCACGCTTCATCCATCCGTGTAGTTCACAATGCTGTAAATCGGAGCTGTCCCTCTTTGACATGCCCCAACTCAAGTTTCTATTGAACACAGTGACTTTATTACAATTAACCCTTTAAACACAATTAGTTCCCCGAGTGCCCCTATAGAATTCGTGATACCCAGCTCAGGCCCTTACTTTTTTGATCCAAGCTGTGTGCACATGTACGCTAAACTACGTATAGCCCATTCTGATGGAACGGACGATGACAAATATGCTGTATACCCTGAAACAAACTTTCTGCACTCCATATTCAACCAGTGTGACGTATATTTAAATCAGGTCAACATATCGGCAGGCACGGGGTACTATCACCTACGAGCCTATCTGGAAAATGTCCTCAACTTTTCCAAAGAAGCGAAGGATACCTTTTTAAGTGCCGAGGGATATTATCAACTAAAGACGAAAGTAGTATAAAGGACAAATTTAAAAATTCTAAAAAGAAGATATACGAGTGTTTTGGACGCCTGCATACAGATTTCACATTCCAGGAGAAGTTGCTTGTGAATGGGGTGGATATGAAAATAAAGCTCACCCGCACGAATCCTGAGATCTGCTTAAATCTGGATGCTGATCAAGAAGAGGGAGCAAAACCCGTTGTGGTTCACATTATGGAGACATACCTCCGCGTACGGCGAGTGAAATTAAGTTCACCAAAACAATAGAAATTGAGAAAAATTTACTAAACGCCACAGTAAAATACCCTATTAACAGAGTACAAATCAAACTATACACGGTGCCAGCAGGGTTGGCATCGAAACAGATAGAAAACATCGCCCTGGGAAATCTTCCTAAAAGGATATTAATTGGAATGCAGAACCATGCTTCGGTGAATGGAAAATATAAAAAGAGTGCCTTTAAATTCGAGAATTTCGGCCTTAAAAATATAACTCTATACGTTAATGGCATTGCGTTGGGAGGAACAGATACGGACTATTCATCAGAGTGTTACCGCTTTGCGCGAGAGCATATAGTAATCTGGCCCATATTGCAGGTGATTGTGATGAGCTCGGGAATGGGGTAACGCAGAAAGAATTCATTGATCAATTTAACCTTTATCCGTTTGACATCACACCTGACTTATCTGCTAGCGTAAATACACATTTAAGTCCACAACAGAGTGGAAACATCTCAGTCAGTTGGAATTCACCAAGCCTATAGACGCCTATTAGTGTACTAGTATACCTCGAGTCACAAGCCCTAATAGAAGTAGACAGATTTAGGGGCGTTATCACTGACTTTTAAAATGGATGCGAATACACTTCAGAGAGTAATGAATAGTAAACGAATCACACGTTCCAAATTTATCGGTGTGTTTGCGAAGAATGAAACATTGAATTTTCCAACTACGCGAGATTGCGGTAGTCTTATTGTGAACACAGATGTCATTGGTAATGAAGGGATTCATTGGTTTGCAATCTATTTTAAAAATAGGGACCGCCTGTACTATTTTGATTCACTAAAGGACTCGACCAGTTGCATATCCCCGAAGTTGTATGGATCCCATTCCGGTTACAAGGATATTATAGTAATACATGCGGGATGTACTGCATTTCATTTCTCATGCATATGTCACGCGGTAAAGACTTTATAATTTTTTTAAAAATTATTCGACCCGTGTCACACTCGATGAAATGGTATGCAGATAGATAAAAAACCATTTTCCAATTGTGCGTACTCGTTGTATAGTATGATGTTTTGTCCGTGTGTGTGTATATTATATATATATATTATATATATATATATATAACGTAAAGAGCGACGCTTGTATAGAAGAACATTCCGCGCAAGATGAGGAGGGAGAACAAACAAATGAAAAATGAGGTAACCACCCGGGAATCGAACTCGGGATCTTCCGATTGCCGGTCAGATATGATAACCACTACACCATGGTCCTCACTCGATCAGAAGTCGTAATTCTCCTACATACGCGCAGAAACCAATGCACCGAGGGGGGCACCTCCCGCATGCCGCACCTTATATACATTATAACTGCAAAGAACACGCAGTATAATTAACGTAAAGAACGACACTTGTATAGGAGAACATTCCGCGCAAGATGAGGTGCCCCCCTCGGGGCATTGGTTTCTGCGCGTATGTAGGAGAATTACGACTTCTGATCGAGTGAGGACCATGGTGTAGTGGTTATCATATCTGACCGCAATCGGAAGATCCCGAGTTCGATTCCCGGGTGGTTACCTCTTTTTTCATTTGTTTGTTCTCCCTCCTCATCTTGCGCGGAATGTTCTCCTATACAAGCGTCGTTCTTTACGTTAATTATACTGCGTGTTCTTTGCAGTTAAAATGTATGTATATATATACAGGGCGTCCCAAAAAAATGTATACACACTTTAAATACTTATAAAGGCAGTGTTTATTAAAATACATTTCATTTTCAAAATGTAATAGAATCTACAAACATTATTTAATTGTTTTGTCAACGCCTGTTTTCAAACTGACGTCCGTTCTGGTCCAGCACTGCTGATAACGCGAAGCAATGGAATCGCAAACATCACGAAACATTTCGTTTTGGTATTTGTGTGCATTCTCGTTCAATGGCTGCTCTCAATTCAGCGACTGTTGCAGGTTTTATAGCGTAGACTTTGTCTTTTAAGTATCCCCATAAAAAAGTCTAGTGGTGTGAGGTCTGGTGAACGCGGAGGGTATTCTACGAAACCCCTTCGTCCAATCCACATCCACATCGTGCCAAGTACCACTCGCAATACTCCACTCTTCGGTCCGGATCATCTTCATTAATAGCGTGGACTAATCTTGGAATGTAACTTTTCCATTGACAGCGCTTCAAAATGCGTTGGACAGACGATTCTGAAATTCCTACCTCACGACTCGCTTGCCGCACAGATTTTCTTGGACTTTGGTGATACGTTTCCAGTACTCTTTCTTGCTTTGTGGGGCTTGTCGATGTCCGTGGTCTTCCGGAACGCTTATTGTGGACATTCTCAACAGTTCCATCTGCTTCAAACTTATCTCTAATTCGAGTGATGGTAAGTCGCGTTGGTGGATCTGTTTGAAACTCCCTCCTAAACTGTCTTTGCACTTCAACTGCGTTTTCACACTTCCAGTAGCATTTTAGAATGAATTTCCTCTGTTCAAAGCTTAGTCTGACTGCCATTATTAGTTCTAATGGGTTTAACTTGGAAAGAAAGAAACATCAATTGAGCTATCAGCTGTTAAAGTGTGTATACATTTTTTTGGGACGCCCTGTATATGTATATATATATATATATATATATATAACCAATAATGTTAGTTTGTATATTGTGTAGTTTAAGATGGTTATTGTACTAAAAACATGATTTCTTTCATTTAATAAATTGATGAAAATACATCGTCTTCTTCCCCCCAAAAAAGATCGAAACCAAAAAAAAACTTACATTATTTCGTTAATGATGTGACAATCGTTGGGCTGACTGCTCGGTAAATCTTCTACCTCCGTATTCAGGTCCATGACATAGGATTCTTCAAAACGAAAGATTGTATAACACGTGTCAAATCCTCATCAGACCTTAAAGGAGAAAGAATAATTCATTAGTTCATACTGAATCTTTTTTAATAAAAACATACACAGAGTATACATATAGTAAGAGTATACAATGTGAAGATATCTTTGAACCGCTCAGAGAAGTTCCTTTAAGCGATAATTCCGAATGACATTTGAATTTATATAAAAAACATGCAAACGATTGCTATAAAAAAATTCAATCAATCAAACAGGATTTTAGCATAACTGCAAACTAATCTATAATTGCGGATACCTAGATGATGTACTTTTAATGTGATGAGATGAATTACTACTACCCTCCATATATGATGAAATAATCCAGAACAGTGCTCTTTCTGATTGGCACAAGTTTGTAAATAATTGACTCCAAAAAATAAAATTAAGGCACTTGCATTTCTACGGCCGTCCCTTGCGTCGGATCGTAGGGAGTGTCATTGCAAATATCATCACGGTTTGCGTTGGAAATAATCCATCCCGGTCAGCCGCGTTAAAAAGATTAATTGTAGACAATGCTACAATGTCACCATCTTGATATAAATCCGGTAAACTATAAAGTCCTTGATTCATGGCGGAGGGAATGTTTATTCACTGGTGAAAACTACTGTGACTCCCAGCTGAAAATATTTCCTTTTATACGCGTGATCCCAAGCACCGCCCCAAAAGATTAAGAACGGTTTGTAAGTTTAATGATTGGTTGCCAATGTATCTGGGCGGGGCTATAAGTTTGTGTACCAACCGTAACATATTATGGGTCCATGTTTTGGACGACTAATGTGTCTTTATATTCTCTCCGTAGATTTAATGTTCACATTGTGTATTACCCTTGCAGTCTCTACCACGGCAATATTTTGCATTGCGCCTATACTTTTCTCGGTTTTCCCCAACCCTCCCCTTTATGCAATATCCCTCGCAATATGATCAACCATCTCTATTACACAATATTTTACATTATTGTTTTTTGCGGCCATACTATTTGATCCTCAATTTTTTCCCAGTTCGGATGCAAGTCGTTATAGGAATATCTTCATCAGAGTCGCTCAGCCCAGTACCGCAGGAAACAAAATTAGCGCCGTTGCTCTTCAATCCTGACATTACCAGAAACAGCACAGTAACACAAATATTAGGAAATAATCTAGAGATTTCTACAAACAGAATGTGCATTATTATGTTTTGCTGTCATACTATTCTCAGCTTTCCCAAGAGTCCTGACTTGTGGAATTGGTTATATATATATATATATATATATATATATATATATATAATATAATGTGTGTGTGTGTGTGTGTGTTGTGTGTGTGTGGTGTGTGTGTTAATTGCCTTTTACAGTTTCTGCCACGATGGTTTCAAATATTTGCAAAATATATGTTTGCGGTATACTATTCCACCCTCAACTTTGATTAATGTATTCGGTTTGACTTTCTACTTGCCAATTCTCGCGTAGGTTTGTGATTAAATTGTGTTTAACTCATGAAATGAATGTCTGCTTGGGTTGGTAAACTAAATGGGTACCCTAGGTATCCTAATGGTTAAGACGCTGGGATGCTGGTTGAGAGTCCGGGCGATGATAAAATGTAATTTCTGCCCCCCCCCCCCCGCCCCCCCCCCCGTGCTGCAGCTTAGTTCGGTTTCCATGTTAAACTGTAGGTTTAGGCGGAGTGAAAGGTTTGACCCTCGTCAAAATGAACAATTCGGGGAGTAGGAAACCCCCCTTGACGACCTTATCGAGAGGACTTTATAATAAAGAAATTATAAATATTTTTGTTTCTTTTCATTCCTTTATTTATATATTTTTTTAAATTTTGCTGTGACTACTTACGATCATCATAAACTCGATAAATGAGTTCCAATATACAGTACTTCTGAGAATATTATATCCATATAGAATAACAAAACTTTTCTGTGTGGTGTGTGTGCGTGCGTGTGCCGTCTTCACTTTCTCTGACAAAAATCTGTGTGTATATATATAATATATATATATATATATATATATATATAATATATATATATATATATATATATATACACAGACCACACATATATTTGAATTAATTCCAATTGTTGGGTGTGTGTGTGTGTGTATACACATCTCTCAGAATTAACTCTCTCTCTCTCTCTCTCTCTCTAGCCTTTAAAAATAATATAATTTAAAAATTAAGTTTTTAACTTCAGTAGTAATAATAATGGCTGGAATAATATTTGAAGTCAGTGGAGGAAAATCTGGAGAGAAGGGATGTGGTTTGACCCACATTCCATTGTAGCCAGTTTGCGGTCAGCCTTTGCGGTCAGCTCGAAGGCTCAGAATTTATACATTTTTTCCAAAGACTTTCAAAGAAAGAAGGAATGGAATGAAATGAAATTGAAATGAAATGAAAAGGTTTATTGGCAGACTATAGTCCATATGACAATAAACACTTTAGGTGGTTAGTTAAAATAATTAGTTCTTTCATTGTTTATTGTTTATCTTATATATATATATATAAATAAAAATACTGATTGCTCACCTCAACGAAAAAATTGTACGAAAATGAAAAGACATATATAGAAAGATTGTCAAAAAGTAAATAGACAGAACGACGTTTAAAGAATTACTTCTTTACTGAACAACTTTAGGAGAAAGTCTGTCATTATTTAATACAATTGTGTGTGTGTGTGTGTGTGTGTGTGTGTATTTCGCCTGAACTATTGTTTTGATGATTATACGTTTCGTATTTCTTATATCAGGTCATCCCATAAGTAGGTCGTTTTTTAGATCGGAATTGAAGGACAAAAAAAAAACTCAACTGAAACTTTTTAATCTAGTATATATTTTTCCATCGGAATTATGACACTCTGCAACGTCCTACAGCTTTTCAGTGCCATGTTTATAAAATTCAGGCGGTTTTACGAGGCAAAAAAACGTACAAGACTGGTGTGCAGGTCATCTAAAGAAGTATACTGTTTCTCGTCAGATAGTTTTGCAGACTCCTGAAGAGATGATAATCTGAAGCGCAGGTCTGGAGAATATGAAGGATGTG